>CAHIKZ030001493.1:0-335000 GCA_903632075.3 Acanthosepion pharaonis | reverse complement strand
TGTCTTTTGTTTTGACCACATTCACACACACTAGAATAAAAATATATATACATGTATTGTTAAATGACCGGATATATTGTTACTAATTTCTTGTCGAACGTAATTTCAACGAAGAAATAAATTGAATAACATATATATATTTTTTTTTTTCAATAATTTTGTAGTTTTTTAAATTTAATAGTGATTAAATTTGGATTTTAAAATTGCCAGTTTTAATTTTAATATTAAATTTTATCATATAATTTTATAATTATTGGTTAGTATAAATTATATTTAATATTACCCGTATTTTAAAGATCTGAATAGCTATTATAACATGATTTTGTTGTCAAGCTTTTGAATCTTTCTATACTTGGTTTTTGATTGGTTATTCTAGCTTTTGTAACAATGTTTCCCCCTAATGTAGAATCGTTAATTAATTTGAAACTTTTAAAACCATTTATTTTATCTTCAACATCATCACTTGATAAGACACTGAGGGTGTTGAAACAAAATGATTTTATTTTTTATAGTGATTTTATAATGTTATAATTTTTTTATAAATAATAATTATATATATATATATATATATATATATATATATGGCAGTATAGATTCATTTGCCGGGGATGTAACAATAAGAGATAGATCAAGTATCCACCATCATAAAGACTGAAAAATAAAATTGACAAAGATTATTGTTTAAATAGTTGACGGACACACATGTCTTAATTAGTTTTTTTTTTTTTTTTTTTTAAATTTTTGGTCAAACCCAAACTCAAACAATAACTCTGTTTACAATCGTTATGAGTCTATCGATTGATGAATAGAATTTTATTATAAACAATTGTCTTGTAAATAGAATTTTTAAAGCATTCTGAATGTAAAAAAAAAAAAAAAAAAGTTTGCAAGACAATAAGAAACACTACCTGCCAAAAAAAAAAGTGAAGTTTTGTTGAAATCGGTTGAAAAATGTAGGTAGCCTTTCTTGTAATCTAATCTTTTACAATTTATGATTTTTACTTATTGAATACAGTAAAAAAAAAAATTGCATATTTTGCTTGTGGTGATTCATAATTAGAATTCTGATTTGAATATATTTTCCACTCATTTCTAATACAAAAATATTAACTTTATTTGGGTTTATTAATTTATTACAAGTACTAATTCTTTCCTATTATAATTATCATCTTCTGTAATATTGTTGTTTTTTTTCTATTTATTTTTTTTAAACGTATTGAATTTTTAAATTATTTCTTTTTTTACAAATTTTTTAAATATTGAATTAATTTTTCAAATAGAACCAATGCCTTATTGATTTGCCTTTTTACAAATTGCAAATGGAAATTTAAAAATTTTTTTAAAGTATTTTTATTTATCTTTCCCTAAAGATAAAGAATTATCCGATTTTTTCAATTCATAAATCAGTAGAGATCAAAGATTATTGTTTAAGGTTGACGGACACGCATGTCTTAATTAGTTTTTTTTTTTTTTTTAATAATTGGTCAAACCCAAACTCAAACAAAACATTGTTTTCAATCATTATGATGAGTCCCCGATTGAATAGAATTAGAATTTTATTATAAATAATTGTCTTGTAAATGGAATTTTTAAAGCATTCTGAATGTAAAAATAAAGAAAAAAATTGTGCAAGAGAATAAGAAACACTACCTGCCAAAAAAAAAAAAAAAAGTTTTGTTTTATCGGCTGAAAATATAAGAAATCGGATCCCATATTTAAAGGAACACACACACAAACAACCTGGGTTTCTTAACCCGATGTGAGTTGTCCCCTTTCATTTTCACGATGTGTCTTAATTGTGTTTCAAATTGATTTTGTTAAAAACAATTATATTTTTTCCCATTTTTTCATATGTTAGAACCACCACAAGGTAATTTTATGTAGTCCTGTGAAGTTTTGTTGAAATCGGTTAAAAATGTAGGAAATCGATTCAATAATATATAAACGTTACAGACACACACAATCACACACACATTATAATAAGTAAAATATATATATATATATATATATATATATATATATATATAAATAAAAAAATACTGAAAAAAAAAAAAAATTCTGAATATGCATTGTATTAATATTTAAAATAAAGTCGACGTCGGACGTTTTAAAAGTTTAAGACCATCTTCATGGAAAGAAAAATAGTGAAAAAAACTGTTTTTAGAACTGTTCCATCGTTTTTAAAATCACTTTTGGATTTGCATTGTAACGGGAAAGACTTTCAAGCTTGTTGAAGATATAAGAACCAATTGATCACTACGTATTTTCAACATCAACGGAAGAGATTTCTTTAATTGTTTATTAAAAAATTTTCATTCGACTTTTGATATTTTTTTTGATTTTTGGAAATCATCTTCGAATACGTCTTAGCAACATCGCCCACATGACATTACGTATCATCATTTTAAACAGAACGCTGATCTGTATAAAATTTCAGTTATCTGTCTGAATTAGTTGGGCTCTTATGTCCATCGTCTTTTGTGTTAAATTGTTATAAGTTATAATGTTAATTATGTTTAAATGAAAATGTCCATGAAGATGGTCTTAAATAGACCGAAACGTCCGACGTCGACTTTATTTTAACATTAATAATGCATATTCATCGTTTTTTTTTTTTTTTCAGTATTTTTTTTTCATACTGTCGGATTTATATCCATATATTTGCTTATATATATATATATATATATATATATATATATATATATATATATATATATATATATATATATATATGTAATGTGTGTATGAATTTATTGCTAATGATTTTACTATAGGAATGCATTGAAAATCAGTAAGAAAGGGATTGTCAGGTCAGGAATGAAGGCAAGCATTACTGATAGAATAGAGCTATTATATGTAGAATCTAAATGCATTGCTAATGATTTTTTCAATGCATTGAAAATCAAAAAGAAAGGGATTGTTAGGAATAAATATAAGCATTACTGATAGAATGCATTTATGTATAATGTAAATAGACTGTTATTGATTTTACTATAGTAAGGAATTGAAAATCAGGAAGAAAAGGTTTGTCAGAGGTCAGGAATACTGATATAATTGGGCTATTAAATTTGTCTTATTTTTCTCTCACTTTTACTCTGATTCACTGCTTACTATTGTGTAAACATTTCCATACACTTTTATGGCTAAAATTTTTAGTGTAACAAGCAAATGTCCCTTGAAAATAATTAACTATCCAAGATCATCCCAGAAAATATCCAGTCATTTAATATTAACAAAAAAAGAGCCTCCTAAGGGCAATGGCACCTTAAGTCTCTTTGAAAATATTCTCATGAGGACTTCCATATAATTATACTAGCATTCGTTGCACTTTTCAAAACAATATGAATTCCTCTTTAAGGATCCCCATTAGCTGTCTGGTTACATTCTCCAGACTCCCATCCACAGCAAAGGCAGTTTTAAATTTGAAAAAATATCAAAAGTTGCAAGAAGTCAAATTTTGATAGACAGGAGTGATTCAATAGATAAAAAAAGCACAGGACATGAAAAAAATCTATTTACTCAGTTATTATGAATATGACAGCCACAGAGTACATAATTATTTCAATGCTAAGTGAGTAACCCCATGGGAGAGTGTCTGTTCATGCATGCATAGTAAGGTGCCTTTACTTACATCATCTGTATTACCTGTTCTAGAGATGTTCAAAATGATTGGACATGATCCAGGCAGACATCGTATTCAAGAATTTTTAAGTTAAAACATATCTATAATTTCTATTTTATTTTTTCGTTGAATAAATTTTCAAAAATAAGTAAAATAAAAAGGAACTTATCAAAAATACTTACCACTTTGTTCTTGGTTTAAAAGGAGATAATTTCTCTAAACTGGAACTCAATATATGATCAACAGATTGATCAAAATGCTTCAAATTTTTTGCCAATGATATTTGGCTTTCATCAGAAGCTGGCTCTTCTATTTCAAATGAAGAATCCCAGGGGGAGAAATCCTGACACTCATAACCTTCGACAGAAAGTTTATTTTCATCGATATTAGTTTTCATTTTCTGGGTAAAGTTTGCTTTTGATGCAGCATAACAATTATTTACAACGTCATCTCTAGTCTCACGAGTTATGTCACAAGTTTTCTCTGACAAAATGTTTGATTCCTGATTGTCATCCACTTGCGAAATATTTATAAGCAGAGAGTTGCTTGTTGGAGGCTGTTCAGTTTCATTTATAAAAGCTTCTGTTCTCTGTTCACTTGTAGCAGACATTTCATTTTTGATTCCTGTCATATATGGGTCTCGGGTTTTCACACTCACTGTATTTTTGCCTTCATTTAATTCACTTAAAATTTCTTGTAATAGATTCTTATCTTCAGTCTGATTAATTTGGGATGGAAGTACAACACAATCAACATGTGTTGTCTGACTTTGGATATTTGGAGATGTCTTTTTCAAAGTTGCATTCTGAGGATCAGGCTTTGTTTTGGCAGGTTTAGAATTTGAAACAGAGTCAATTTCACCAAGGATTTCCAAGAGGAGTGTTTCATCTTCTGCAGAACTCATTTTTGATTTACACTTCTTCCCAGTACTTCTGAAAGACCAGCTCATTTGATAATTCTGTTGCTTTAGACTTGTTTCCTTATCTTGTTTCAAAAACAACTTTGGTATTTTCTCATGATTCGTCAATACTGTCACTGCTGACCGGTCTTCTTGATTGGCTAACTGATCAACCACTTCTGTCTTTTGTTGAGCCACCTCCTCGGATACAGCTGCTTTTTTATTGGTGCATGGAGCATGTCCCGTTTTTTGATTGGTCAGTTGAGTGGCCATTTTGTCTTTGTTTATAGAATTTAAATGAATCTCATTTAATAATTCTTCTTTACTCTTTTCAACCAGTGAGAGGCCCAGATCATCCCAAACTTCTGCACCTTTTGTCGATAACTCCTCCCACATCTCAATCTCATTATCAGACAAGTCAAAACTGCCATTTTGAAAATCAAGTGGGGTTTCATCTTCAGACTCTTCCGATTTGTCTTCTCCAACACCCTTCTCAGATGGACAGGATTCAGAAAAAATATTACGCTTAGCAGAAGGAGATATACCAGTTTTTGCAAGTCGTTTTGTAGAATTTGTATATTTTTTTACTGGTGTCACAGATCCTACTGTAGTTGTCAGCTCAGCAAGTGAGCTGGAGACTGTTTGGTGGGATAGGTTGCAATCTTTAATAGCAGTCTTTGATAAATCTGAATTTACTGCTCTTACTTTAACAGGGTTAGCAACACATGGCTTTGGTCGCTTAGTTTTGTTCCTCATTTTTAAAAGCTCCACATTTTTGGCTTGGTTGATTTTGTTTTCCACAGTGTTTTTCAACTGAGCTGAAGATGCAAGGAAAGTTCGACTGATGATTTTTCTTGGTTTATTTTCTGGAGTTTCAGGAATGACATGAACGGAATTATAAGTTTTGGTCTTTGGAAATGTGGGTGAGGAACTAAGGAGCAGAGGTTCTGAGTCACTACTAGTCTTGGGAGTCAAGGATTGTGAGGATAAGGAAGAGATTTTCAGGGTTGATTTAACTGTTTGCTTGTCAAAGTCATCTTGATCTGTACCTTGGTCAGACTTGTTGAAAGAATTTGTTAAATCATTCATTACATGAGACGAGGAATGTTTTTTATGTTCTATAGGCTCGGATTCGGTTATTTTGTCCTGAGAAATATTTTTGGCAGCAGGATTCTGAATAATTGTAAAGAAAGTTGAAGAATTTGGTTTGCTGTTACAGGGACCTTTCTCTATAGAATGTATCTCTGGATTCCTGGAGGCCTTAAAAGGCAGACTTTTATCTGGCGGGGCATTATCAGTGATAATGACATTATCCTTCCTTTTTGGTAAACGTAGCTTAGAAGATCCAACAGTCGTAAACAACTTTCCATTGGAATTTGTACCTTTCTGGAAAAGAAAAACATTAAACATTATTATTAAGTGAACAAGAATAAACTTCTTTAATTGACTGTGTGTGTGTGTATATATATATATATTATATATATAAATAATGATATTATTTGGTAATCCATATGAATAATTCCAAAGAGGATATAAATCTAGAGAGAGCTCAATATAAAAACAAAGCTAATAATAATAATTATAAAAACAAAGACTTTAATAGGTCATGATAATATTTCATTAGAACTGATATATCAGTTCTAACTCATCAGATCGAACATGATCACACAAATAAATGGGCAAAAATTTCCCAGGCCCAAAAAATAATAATCCAAGGATAAATTATGCAGATTTAAAATTGGGGGAAGGGAGAGAGGAAAGAAGGTAAGTATTCAGAAAGGGGGAGGTAATGGAGAGAGAAAGAAGGATATGTATTCAAAGCTAGGAAGGGAAAGGAGGAGAAATAGAGAAATATGTCTGTTTAAAGATATATCTCAAGGTTGTATTGATGATATCAGACACGTTGACCTAATTATCCCGGATGTGCAAAGGGAATTAGAATGGGTTTCGTCAACTTGGAAAAGATGAGAGGGACAGAAAAAGAAAGAAAAGGAAAGAGAAAGAAAGGGAGTTAAAGATACAACTTACAATCAGCCATCATCAGTGTACAATTGAATATATTTTTTTGTTTAATGCATGTAGTCATTCATGATCTTACACTTTTGTTTTTAAAAACAATAATAATAATATCCGTCAAAAATGATGTACACAATTTTCTTAAAAAGTAATAAAATATATACTATTTTATTATCAAAAATTACTTTTTTATAAATAGGTTATAATAAATAAAAAGGATATAAAAAAATCCAAAGAATTGTTTTCGGGATCAGAAATTAGGTTCAAAATTCTGATACCCCAAAAAGTTTCAATATTTCTGATTAATCATCCCATATATATATATATATATATATATATATATATATATATATATATATATATATATATATTATATATATATATATATATATATATATATATATATATATATATATATATATATATATATATATATATATATATATATATATATATATATATATATATATATATATATATATATATTATATATATATATATATATATATATATATATATATATATATATATATATTATATATATATATATATTATATATATTATATATATATATATATATATAATTAATTAGGTTTGCTCTACTTAATGTGAGGCACTTAGTTATTTTACTTTAATGTATTGGCTTTTTTTTTTCTTTGGACTCTGAACTTGGATGCTAGATGATTGTCTTCGGCTGACATACATGTTCTCTGTTCTTTCTTTTTTTACCTTTTTTTCCCTTGGTATTTGTCTGTTTACTTACATATCAAGGCACCCAAGGTTTTCTGGACTAGATGTAATTTCATTTCTCATATTTATAAGATTATTACTATATATATATATATATATATATATATATATATATATATATATATATATATGCATTTGAGTGCTGGTGTTAATAAAATAGGGCTTGATGTAATATAACAAAGCTATTAAATATATATTAATAAATGTACATTCTTTTTATGTTTATATTCTTCTTATAAATTCTACCCTCCAGAAACTCCACCTTTCACATGAAATATACTTTATCAACAATATACTCATGTATATATATATATATATATATATATATATGACAGATACATGGAAAAAAAGGAAAAACTTACCCCAAAAAAGCTTGAAATTTTTGACTGACTATTATCCTGAAATGAAAAATCAAGACATCTTACTCAAATACTGAAATGTTTTTTTATAAATATATAGTTGTAAATCAATTCCTAACAATCATAGGCAACTACTATAGACCATCTGATCCTCACTGAGTGTTTAGTGCTAGATTAACTTCCACAAAAAACATGATACCTAACGTTTAAAATCAATTTAAAAAAAGGAAAAATCTTTCTTGAAACTTTTAGTTTTAATTTCAAGCTAATAGATTAAATTTAATATTTCCATTAAGTAAAATACTTTGCTGTATTTCAAAAACTAATTTAAATTGACGGGAAATTGTTGTTTTTTTTGTTTTTGTTTTGCTAAAATAGCTTTTTTTTAGTCATCTTTCATTGCAAGGTAATTCTCTTTATTAAAAAATCTTCCAAAAATAAAACTTTTCTGAAACTTTATTTGAGGAATATTAGTTGATTTAAAGTATAATTAATACGATTTCAAACAAATATTATTTAAGTTTAAAATATTGCAGAAATGCATTTTTTAATATTTTTACAAGATTTTCTAAAAAAAATTTCAAAAATAATTCATTTGTGAATACGTCCTGAAAATTTCACTAAAATTCAACAATTAGTTGATTTTTGCAAGAATTTCCAAAACAATATATTTTTAACGCCAAAAACAAAAAGACATCAAAAATCCCTATACAAATCTTTGGTCCACACAAGAAAAACAAGATTTTTAACTAAAATTTCAAATGTATTAGAAAGGATTAAAACTGTATTAGAAAGGATTAAAAAATTGAATAAAATAATCAAAAAATCCTTTAGCCTTTCCTCTTAATAAACATTTTGATGCTAAAAGTTTGTTTTCATCAAGTTTGGGGCCTTCTTTCATCATGGCATGCTTCTTTTTTTTCTTTTTTAGAAAATTTTCCGAGGTAGCTAATTTAAATGTAATCCAGTGTATATTATGTATAAGAATAATACATATATGTATGAAGTGCAGGGGAAAAGTGTTGCAGTTTCTCCACCATGCATAGACAGATAATTTCTTGTGTTTTTCTTATATATAGCCTCAATTCTAACAAAGTTATTTAAGCGCTACTTGAAGTAGAAATGTTCAATCTTCAAGACCATGGGTAACTGATCCTACTCCTCCCAGTATAGACTCATTAGCAACCTCAGTATTATCAGTAATGTTTTTAAGGCCTTAATCAACAAAAAGGTCCTCAAGCACCTGGGTAGTAACAACCTCATATGTAATGAGCAGTGTGGGTTTCAATCAGCCCAATCCAGTACTGATATCCTAACTACCATTACACACAGGATTAGTAAGGCCCTTGATGACACACATACCACAAGGAGCATAGCACTAGATATCTCTAAGGCCTTCGTCAAGGTAAGGTTAGCTACACAAGCTATGGAATCAATGGAAGGATTTTCTCTATTATAAAATCCTTCCTAACATGTAGATCCCTGAAGATAGTTATTAATGACCAGTCCTCCAAGGAACTGGCAGTCAATGCAGGCATTGCCCAGGGTTCAGATTTATATAAATGAATAAGAATATACTTTGATCATTTGTAAACATCTATGCCAATGATACAACAATGATAGATATCTGTGTATAAATTTCTGGATATTATAAACCTAATGTCTTCAGCAACCATATTTTACCAGTGCTCATATTGTAATTTTTGGCTGTTATCATTACATGTTTTTACCAGAGCTCATATTGCAATTTTTGTTGTTATTATCGCTTTTCTCTGGCACTCCTTATTACTGGTTCCCATATTGTATTCATTTCTATGCTTGGTCTCAAATCTCAAAGATTTTTTGTGGCCTAGCATATGTGCTGATTCCTTAAGTTTACGAATTTTCCAATGGTGTTCTTTGTCTATGATCTCAACCTGATCCCACAGAGGGCGGTGATCTCCCTCTTCTCTACATATGTGGTCAGCCACACCTGATTTTTCCACTTCCTCTCATGTTACAGCTTTCTGGTGTACTTGAAGCCTTACCTTAAGGGGGCGGCCTGTTCCCCCTCAATATTTCTTTCCGCAGCTGAGCCATAAACACACACCCGATCTCAAGTGGAATTCCTATATACGACCCATTGACAAAACATCAAAGTAAAATGATTGATTCCCTGAACTGCTCAAGTAAATACCTGACTCCTCATGTTATCCACTACCTTTGTAAGAACCAGATCAGGCTGAAAATGGAGTAATGTTGCCATATTTGGGTAGGAGGTGCCTAGACCTTACTTTCCAGTCTTTAATAGAGTTCAAAATGTCTCCAAGTCCTTGTGGGAGAAGAATTATGCCATGCCAATTACATAGCAACAAACCACCCATACTCCCTCCATGTTCCATTGACAAGAAGTTCCACTCAAACAGCTTCTTCCCACAAACTACTGCCCTATGGAACAGACTCCGTAGAGGATGTTTCCCTGATCACTACAATCATAACCTGTTGAAGTCTTCTCCTATCCATATAAACTACCCTTTATCATAACCCTCTACTCCAAGTGGCCCCCAGGCCTTGTACAGGGTGAACCTTACTGTAAATATATATATATATATATATATATTTTAAGACATTTTTATGTTTATACATTCTTTTTTATAGATACAAATATTTAAGTAAATGCTCTGTTTATATTAAACAGTATTAACAACCTTTATCGGCCTGAAATGTTGTTAATACTGTTTATTATACAACAGAGCATTTACTTAAATATTTGTATCAATAAAAAAGAATGTATAAACATAAACATGTCTTATTTTTACACTTTCATAGTGTTTTGACCCCAGTTTGGAGTGAGGTAACTATTTGCCCATTCAGCAACCATATAACAGGTGCTATCACCTCGGATCAGGGTGGACCTGGGAACACCAGCCATTAAGAGGTGGTTCCACACTCCTCAAAATCTCCTGACCAGAGGCCCTGCTGTTGGATGTAGTTTTTTGTCTTACCCAGGACGCTATCTAGATGTCCTGCTATTACTTGGTTTTGCACATCATTACCCCGGTAGTGAGTATGAACTCATCAGGTATCCCACTATTATGGCCTTGTGCCAGACCAATCTAAGTTTCTTAAATATAGATAAGTAAATATTTTATTTGGGATGACTTTTATTTTTATTTATTTTACTAAAAATTTCTGATTAGAATAATTTTAGTATTTTTTTTTTTTTTTTTTTTAATTTGTCACAAGTTATTTGACAAAAAAACAGAAAAGAAAACAAATGGTACTTACAACCACTTCTTTTTTCGTGGATTTCACCATCCTTGAACAAGGGATGTTTTTACTTATTCTGCAAGAAAATTAATTTTAAAATTGATAACTTTACGAAGCGTCATTTAAGGTTGAAATTTTGTAGTCATTTTCAAAATTACCACATTGCTGCTGCAGTATTTTTTTTTTACTACATTTTTAAAATTCAATTATATTTTCTTATTTTCATGCTTCATCGATAAAATTATTTGAACAATTATTTATCCTTGATTTTATTAATTCACAAATAAAAATGTTGTCACCTAAAACAACAAAATAGCTAATTAATTACTTTATTGTTTAGGTGTTGATATTGTAAATTTCCCACCCAGCATTAGTTTTTTTTTTCCTCGGATGAATTATGAAAATCCTCATGAGAAACTTTTACGCGAGCAGAAAGTGTAAACTAAAAAAATAAGTTAAAATAAACATTGGATAAGCGAGGCCAAGGGTTGAACAGACTTAAATTAAAATTGCCCGAAGTTGCCAAGAGATGAGATTTTTTTTGTTTGTTTTTGTTTTTGTTTGGTTTTTGTTATTTTTTTTTGCATCATCATTACTTTTTTTTATCTTTCATCGTTATTTTTAATTAAAGTTTAAACTTTTTTAAAAAATATACAGGATAGAAAAATAGGAATTTTCATTAACTAAATAATTTTAGAAATTTTTTTTTTTTCCATAAAAAGCACTATTAATTCCGTTTAAAAATCTCTAAATATATTTTGTTACTTGTATGAACCGTTTTTGTATCTCGAGGGCGAAAATAGCTATTTTAATTAAATTCGATTAATGGGCGTCTAAAACTTTTCTTAAAACTCAGAAATAATAATAATAATTATAACAATTATAAATACAACATTGTTGTTGTTGTTGTTATTATTATTATTATTAATAATCAATCAATAATGAAACCTTTTTATTCTAAAAATTGAACTTTTTTTTTTATTTAGAAATTCGAATAAATTGCAATAATTAAGCCAACAATATATTTTATAATTTTTTAAAATATTTTTTTGGTTCGTTCAACTCAACTCAACATAAAAGGAAAGTAAATAATAATTTAAAAAGAAATAGTAAAACAATAATTTAAAAACAACTTTTCTAACAATAAATACGTAAATATTCCTTTTTTAAATTCAACTTACAATTATTATTTCAGGGTATTAACTGCATCGGTTTAAAACCAATCCGAAATAGAAAAGATTTTAAAAGACGAAGTTGAAATTGGCGCGGATACGAATACTTCTTGAGAACTTTATTGACTTCAAAAAGAAGATCCGGTGCGAAATAAAAAAAAGTTTCCGTTTTAAATAATGCTCGCTTTGCTTCCGACTTTTCATAAAGAATGTTATGTTATGTTTTTCTTTGTATTTACTTACGTACATTAGTTATTTCAGTTATTAGTCATTATATTCTCCTGTGGCCTGAAGGAGATATTCATTGTATATCACTTTGACCGAATGATGAACCATATTATTCAACAAAAAGGTAAATTAAGCAACGACTGGTTTTTTAGTTGAGTTGTATATGGGCCACTTTGCCACAGACGGCACACAACAGAGACGCACACAACAGAGCGTCTCTGTTGTGTGCCGTCTGTTTCTAAATAGAGTCTATTGGAATATTACAAATTTGAAAGTTCAGAAATTTCAGCTACCCTTGAGTTTCAAATCAACAGTATGGATGGAATAAATAGTGTGGATGTTTTTTTTTAATAATTCTCACTAATGAAATGTTTTTATGCTTGCAACCTAAATTCAGGGAGGAATTTTCCTGAAATAGATCGTTGTTATTGTCGTGGATGGTTTTTAATTTTCTCATAAATAATCTTCCTGGTCCATAAAGCTCAAAGATACATTGTTTTTAAGTGTTCATCCAATACAAGGTCCAAGGGTGTGGGATAATTAATGACTCCCCAAACTGAGTCGTGGCTTCATGAACAAAGTGAGACAATTGAACAATTTGAAAACAGTTTATGCAAGAAACACATTACATAACGAGACTGAGAATAGGGGATTACTAAAAGTTTTAGCTAATAAAAGTCAAGAAGGCATCAGGGGTGAAATCCAAATATATTGTTGCGGAGTGAAATGTATCAGAAGGTAAATTTATGTAAGACGAAGATTATGCGTGCTTATAATGTCAGTATCCCACAACATATAGATTACACAAACAATTTAAGGACAATTTGCATGGCAAGAAATACAGTTGTTAGAGGTCTAACTGTTGTTAGACCTCTAACAATTGTGTTTCTTTATTATTGTTAGACTCTAACAATAAAGAAATTTTTATATCACAATGACAATCAAAATTTGTTGTTGTAATAACTAAGATAATGTTATAAAGAATGTTTATTCAGAAACGTAGTTAAAAATGTTGATGCATTTTGATTGTTAGAAAAATTGAAATAACTTGATTCCTGCAAAGAAAGATGTCAAATGTGATCGTTCATTTATCAGTGTGTGTACGTGCGTAATTTAGAAGTAAGGTTAAATGTTGTCAAGAGTTGCTTGCCTTTAACTGATAGGCTAAATTGATGAAGTGTAGAATTACTTTTTTAGTGGTGAAAACGTTCATTTTTAAGTCAATTGTAGATGTTGATTAAACACGCGGACAATGGTTGATGAATGTTTTGTTGAGTTTGTTGAGATTTCAATGTGGTGTGTGCGTCAGTGAATTGACACGCGTGGAGTTTGGTAGCATCTCATGACACTCGGTGACTGACAATATTTAACAGTCCCCCCACGAGGGGTGTATGTGGCACAAGGCCAAGTTTACCGTGGATTCTCCGATCCCGTAGGCTCGGCCAAAAATATTCCCTTTGGACCCGTATAAACGGGTTCAGAGCCTGTCTACCCCCACCCCGGACGAAACTTTGCTGAAGGGCAAAGTTTTGTCCAAGCTCCTCTCTACGCAGGCAGAGAGTTCGACAGTTATGAACTGTCTGGTCGACTGAAATTCGATGACAGACTGTCTGAATTGAGTCATGCGGTTATTTTTATAGACTTTTGTGTAGCAAAAATCGGCTCCAGAGAGCTCGGCGGGAAATAGTTCGCCTGGAACTTTGCTACAATTTGGTGTTTATTAACCAATAGGAGATTGAATTTGCAGAAACGAGATGATGATTGGTTAAGGGCTTTTTAGAGAAGAATACATCTTTCTGAAAGGGGTTAAAGTCTAATGTGGAAGATTCCACAATATGTCTGTTTGAAATAGATTAAACACTTATATGAATGTTGTTTATATTCTGCTTCTATCAGCCACTTTGCCTTTGCATCATTCAGGTTAGCATGTGGCTAGCATTGCCTGTTCTAGAGTGGGCTGGAGACACGTCTCATTCATTGGAAGACTTCTTGACACTCAAATCCTATTTCGCGCCTAATTTTGGGCCCTACCTATTATCATCAGTTTATTAGACTCTTCTTATTATCAGCAGGAGTTATCTACCAAAGGGTGATAACCTATATTTTTTAAGGGTCACTCAAGGTAGAAGGTTAGTGAAGACGGTTGTTGTGTGAAAGATGTGAGGGGCACAGTTTATGCAGATATGGGGGAAAGATAACGGATAACCCTAGACATGAAGAGGTTAAGACTGAAGTAGTCTGGAAAGCATCCTCCTAGGATTCTATTCCACAAAGTAACATGTGGTAATGAAATCCCATCTCCCCTCTCGCTTGTAACCATCCATCACAATAAAATAAACGTTTTTCAATAATAAATCAGAATGAGACAGATAAAGCATCATAAATTTCTCCTTAGAGTTTTTACTATATTACACAACAGTTCTTATGAAGAAGCGATCCGTGTAAATTCCATCCAGATCACTTCATTTCCATTCAAATCGCAGATAGAATCATACATGTTGTTATTAATTATCGCCAATTTTTATTTAATTGCTCATCATCAATTAACAGTCATAATATGGTGAACAATCTTTAATTTTAAAAAATACTTTATTCTCGAATATTACACATCCGACAACCTAAAGAGATTCTGACAAAGTTGTTACAGATAGAACAAATTCTTTCTTTCTTTCAACAAAATAAGAAGACAATGTTACAGTAGACAGGTTAAAACCTGCCTTTTTCTTTGACTATCATAACTTTTGTATTTTGCTAGTGTGTTAATAACAAATGAACATGAATAAGAACGATATAAAACAATGAGGTAAATGAACAAGTCTGAACAATGCAGAATCTCTGTTGCTACTACAGTTAGCTTACTACTATGTAGTAATGATATTAGGAGGTAGTAGTTTGTCCGTCTTGTAAATTATAAAGATGATGTCTTGTGTGTTAGTGAGAAGTGATGTTTATGGTGAGTGTTAGTTCAAGGTAATGACAGTATACAACAACAACAATGGGTCTAACATTGGATTGTCTACAAGTGTAGAGGACCGTGTAGGTTTGAGTGTTGTTGAATTAAGGTCACGTGCTGTTTATTTCATGTTAGAAGGTCCAACTACAAGAACATGTTGGACTCAAGTTGAGTCCAACCGAAGATGTAAAGAAAACAAACAAGACCGTTATATATATGTCAACAAATATATGTATTAAACAACAAATTTACAAGTGACAAAGACATCAACATTTGTGATTGTGTGTGAACGTAAAGAGTTTGCATTTTGGTGAATGTTCGTACGTACGTGTATGTGTTTCCCGGCGTTTTTTCCCACAAGTGGGCGAAAACGCGGATCTCTGTGAGGGATCACATTTTTTTAATGTGTCCGCTGAAAAGCAAGGTGAAAAAGAGAACGAGGCAAGAAGTTGCCCAGTATTTATAATGTAGGGAGAGCGACCCCTAGTGACAATTAGGAAATTAAGGCGGAGCTAACTCCGACAATAGGTTTTCCTCTCTTGTCGACCTCCCTGTCTCCGGGCAGAGTAGAACCCAGACGGGGCTATGTCGAAGGGCAGAGTTTCGTCTAGGGAGGTGGATTTTTTGCCCGAACCTACGGTTCGGAACGACCACGTTAAAAACTGCCCTTGTACCATATCCCACCTTGTAGGAAGAATTGGGTAAAATACCTCAGAGGTACGACTGTCTCCAAGCTGTTCAAACACAAGAGAAGAAACATGTGTCAGCGACTTCAAATGAATCATCTTCAACAACAACAGTGAGGATCGGTGAATCTTCACTTATGATTCAAGTCTTTTCTCAACCATAGTTTTGACGGTCCTGGGCAAGACGATAAACTACATCTGCGTTCTGGGTAAGACGATAAACTACATCTAACAGTAAATCCTCTAATTTAATCTAAGTTTTGAGAAGCATGGAACCACCTCTTAATTGCTGGTGTTCCCAGGTCCACACTGACCAGGGGTGGTAGCACCTACTAGGGTCCCAGCTATGGGCAAATAATTAACTCCCAAACTGGAGTCAGAGCACTATGAAAGAAAATATAAAAATAGGTTTTAATACCAGCAATACTTTTTTGGAAAAACTTATTGCTAGCAATGAATTTTTGAAGGAAAAACTATTACCAGCAATACATTTTTGTAAAAAATTATTACCGGCAATGGATTTTGGAAGAAAAAATTATTACCAGCAATACATCATTACCAGCAATACATTTTCGAAAAAAAGTATTACTGTAGTGGTACTAATGCTAATAGAAAACGATTAACATGAGTGCTACAAAAGTTTTTATTTTATTTTTACAACACAAGATTTGTGGAAATATCTGATGACAAAAATTCATCGTTCGCGTTTTATTTTTCTTTAAAGTCTCTGAGAGTCACAGAGAAATAGCAGCAGCCGAGTGGCGTTAAAAGCATTATTGCCAGATTGAGAATTTGATACTGTTCATTCAGCGGTCAAAAGAACGGTCTTGCGGTGAGAGGCAGTTGTATTTCATCTTGCCGGACAAGTAAACTGTTCTGAAGCGTTTTGAAAATATTCTCATTATATAAATGTTCTAATGGGATCACATTCACGCGCGTTAGCTCCACAAATTTATTATGGAGTGACCTCGTATTTTTTGAACATCCGATTGGTCAAAAAATGTGGTTGAGTGTTTTATTTTTTTAGAAAACGTCCATAGGCGTTTTATATATATATATATATATATATATATATATATATATATTAAGAATTCTACCAAAGTTGATCCGATTTTATTTTAAGAACTTTCCTTGACGGGAAATTGCATCCTTTCCTATAATTACCAGGAATCCATTTTTGAAAAAAAACAAAAATATTATCAGTAATAAAAATCTTGCCGTCATTAGATAACCCATTCAGGTTGATATGCCGTAAACCAAACGAAACCAACCATATCTTTGATAGTGGACCAGTTACTAAAGGTCATTTCTAAACTACAACTTTTTCTGTATACAAACTACCCAAAGACTTTAACTCAACTAAAGACTATTCTTACTCCTTTATTTTTTGAATTCATGTACATATATTTGTAAATACAAATGATTTATTTGACAGTTGTAACTATGTTTAATTTATTTTTATTTTATTATTGTTTGGATTTTGGGTTTTTAATCTAAAAAAAAAAACAAAAAAAACCTGCACGACAGAATTTCCTATAAAGTAAGGAAAACGGATAAATATTGAGTAAATCAAGTCATTTAACTTCGAAAGCAGTTTTGCTTTTCCAGTTTCTATCAATTAATCACCAGATTTCAGAATCATTATACATAGAAACCTGAAGAGGAATGAGCTTTATCAAACTATCTCACCCTAGACACACCCACTTCAGCTACAGCTGCAGTACATGTAGCGTCGCTAAATGGGTTATGAGACCTATAATCGTAGTATTATACGACACAATCTGACACAAAACGTAACAGATTACTACCTATGGTCGAGATTGTATCTACTATTATGTCGTTATTAACACCACGATTATAGGAGTTGCTATTGATCCTGATGTCTTGAAATCCTAAAAGAATTACTTCTAAAAATATTTATATTATGGAATCCTCCATACTTGTCTGTCACCCCCTACGGGAAGATGCACTCTTCTCCAAATTAACCTTTAACCAATCATCATTTCACTTTTCCAAACTCAACTTCCCATTGGTTAAAAGGACACAAAAATATAGCAAGTTGAGACAAATCCGTTTTTTTCCGCGCAGCTGTCTGGAGCCTAGTTGAAAACTCAAAAATCTATAAAAAAAAAAAAAAAAAAAAGAATCGCTTGACTTGATACAAGTCAGTCAGACACTGAGTTTCGAGAGATTCCAGTAGACTTCACGCGTGCCAACACATTGACTCAATAACACTACCAGCCTCTCATCAACTCGCACTTCTATTGCCGCATGAGGAAACTTAACTTACAATTTACTGAAAAAGTGACATTATCACTACGAAATAGTAATTGTACATTTAATCAACTTTAGCATATCAGTCAAAGGCACACAACTCTGCATAACTTGAATCAACACATACAATTGTCACAAACATACACACTGTTATTTGAACTCACACAATTGACATTTTACCTTACAGAAAGCAAACTGTTTTAATTTCACAAACAAACTTAAACCATCAACATTCATTCACCAAATCTCTGCATGGACACTCCTTGCAATCTTATCTCACTTTCCACGTTTAACAAGCAACCTATCATCACTTTGTGTATGTCAAATATATATATATATATATAAATTCATGTTATTGTTGAAATCTATAACTACGTCGTTTTTTTTCCTTGATTTCTTCAAGTTGTATTGTCTTCATATGTTCGTTTAGTTTATTTGTTGTGGATAAATGCATAATGTAAACGCACATTTTAGGCCTTCACACAATTTCACCTTCTGACACGTCTTACTTAGCATAAATTCTGTAACAATATGTTTGTAAATGTAGCCTAATTTTAAAAAATTACTTTCCAAAAATAATATTTGTAAAAAGTACGTTATTTTTTATTTTTATTTATTTATTTTATTTATTCATTTTTTTAAAAATTTTTTTTGCCTTCTACTTTATCAATCTTTCATTTTTAGGCATCATAACTGATAATGTCCGAGTCTTCATTGTTTTTCTGGTTTTCAGCTAAAAATATCCCCAAATAAAAAGAAAGATTCTATGTTTAGTGCATTTTTACGAAATAATAATAACTCCCTTACCCCGTTCTCTTCAAATTTGGAGGATTGAAGGAAAAGACTGAAAGGAATTCGCGAGTCTAGATGAAATTTTCTTTGGACCAATGAAAACCTTGCGAGAAGAAGACTCGAATAAATTCGCAAGCCTATATGAAATTGCTTTGGGAAAAATGAAAACCTTGTCTCCACAGAAATTAGCTAATGAGCCAAGAAAAAGAAAGAAAAGAAAATATCGAGCCTATGTGAAATGCGTTTTGATATAAAATGGAGAAAAAAAAAATTAATGAAAGAAGAGTGCCATGTGAAAGGCTTCGTTTCTGTTCTCTACGTCCAACGTTAAAGTTTTCAGCAGTGTCAAATTACTCACCAATTATATTACCGGCCTTAATCAAGCACCCGGCACTTCAAAGAATTTTCCTTCAACAATCCAAGAAAGCTAAATATTTCCATTCAAATTATCTCTCTGCGTCTCCTTTTGAATGTATGCAACTGTCCCATTTTTGAACATTTTTAATATTATTTTGTGTCTAATCATAATATATTATTGTATGCACATTTTCTTTTCATGACAATTCGTTAAAACTGCGAATTTATTTTCCTTTTCTGAAACGAACTACTGACACATCTTCAAGCTTGTAAATTTGTAAATTCCTTATCTAGTTTTGTTAAAATTACCCGCGTATTTCCTTGTTATTATCATCCGCCATTAAGCTTCTTCTTGACGTGGGTAAATCAAATGTTCATTTAACATCGAAACCCCACGCCACTAATACGTTTTAGTTCTCACTCTAGCTGAACTATTCCTTTTTCGGAATAATTACGGAGGTTGCTTTTTACGTCAATTTCATTTAAAATCACGCGAAACCCCTAATTCCAGGGTATCACGACGAACCGGTTAAAAAAAAGGAGCGAATTAGAGACCGTCCTGATAATAAATAAACCAAAAATATTTTGATTTATTTTCAGGTTTTAAGGGTCCGGTAAAAAAAAAAAGTTTTTGTTCTTAAAAAGTCAAATCGAATATTTCATTTCTGCAATTCAATGGCAGAATCTGCAAAAGCGTTCTAACCAAGAATATTATTATTATTACCCGGCGGCAAGGGGCTATAGTATGATGACATAGCCGCTATGTTGTTTAAATGGAATTATTGACAAATTTGTGCAAATAAATTGATAAACAGAAAAAAAGCATTAGAATAAATTAAAAATACCATCAACAAAGTAAGGAAAAGATGGTGGTGGTGCTCGTATTGACTGACTGAGAGATTAATTAAAGATAGGAAGCCGTGAAGAGTCATAGTTGCCTTCTTCTTGAAGGTACATGACAGAGAAAACTTAAACTGAAGTCTAAATGATTTGGTTACATATTCCTAATTTCAAATCTACAAATCAACCATTCGCCCTTGCATGGAGTATTGCTGCCATATGGTCTGGAGCCCCTTCTGTTTGCCTCAAGTTCCTTGATAAAATCCAGAGACGGATATGCAATGTAATTGACCCTGATCTGGCATCTCATCTGCAGTCGCTCTCTCATAGACGTTCCGTTGACTCCCTCTGTCTTTTTTACAAATACTTTCATGGTAACTGCTACGATGAGCTGTCGAAACTGTTAAATGTAGCCGTCTCTTCTACTCCAATAGCGTCATGTCTCGCACCTCTCGCCTGTAGAACTCCCTCTCCTTTTCCTGTTTCCCTATAGCTATAATCTCCAACTTTCAAATGTAATAATTGTAATAATGTCAATCAACGTCTCCAGAAGCATTGATCTCCTATCCTTCTCTTCATCCTTTCCTCTATCACTCCTATTTAGTCTCACTCCAATTCTCTGTAACCCCTTGCGTGCTAGTGACTTCCCGCCTTGCTTGGGGTGAAACGTGTATTAAAAAAAAAAAAAAATTCGTATGTCAAAGCCTGTTTAGCAAAATATTTGCTTGTCAATTTTAATAATGGGGACAGATTTAGCTTTACACCGCTTTCAAGTTTGTTGTCGATTCGCAATATTAAAAAAATCGAAGCAAAGATACTACAATTTATACCAAATGTATCTTCTACTTTCTATCGCAGCGATGCGGTAAGATTTGATCATTTTCTAATACATTCTATTTTATTTCTAATCATTTAGATATGTACGTAAATATTTTTAGATATGTACTTAAACAACTGATAGAATATTTTTCTTTTTGTTTTGACTTTTGAGTAGAAAGAGAAGTTTTTTTTCTAAATTAAAACATTTCTTTAATTTGAATTTACGAGTATTTTCTAAACATTTCTCTCATAATACAATATTTATTTATTTTATTTTTATTTATTCATCTGTAATGAATTCGTTTTCCTTTGATGTTTATCATAAAAATATTCTTGTGGCGGAATTAAAGAAAGTAAAGTAAATTAATTTCATTTTTAGAATTAATTAATTTAGGCTATTATTAGATAGTGAAGTAATTTTACGCCTGCAAATAAAATCATATTTACTATGAGAATCTATTGTAAAAAAAATGTGATCATTGTGACAAATTAAATATCAGGTTTTTAGCATACTCTTGATAGGAAATTATGAAATTTGAACCATGAGTTGAGTGATAATGGTCGGAGACAGGTCGGCCAAAATCTGGTTAACTTCATCTCGCATGCGGCAATGCGAATCGCTCTTTGCTCGGATCTATTTTACTAATTATAATACTGCCATTTAAAACGATGCACAAATTATTTAAAGATAATTTGTTACTAGTCTTAAAGTTTACTGACCAGAATTTATTTTTTAACCGGATTGTCACACTGGTGTGTCGCAGAAAATAGTTTAGGTAGTTGCGAGATTTTAAAATTAAACTAACAAAAATTAAAAAGAAAAAGAAAAGAAATCGTTCCACAACAGTGAGGAAGCAGTTTTTACACATCTATAAGTCAACCATTTGTTCATGCATTTTTAAACTATTGTTGTCTCTTTTGGTGTGATGCTTTCAAAACCTGAGGAGGGTTGTTTGAGGACCTTGTGGCATGCTGTGCACCAGTTTTCTATATTCAGCACTTCCAAAAAGTGGGGCTGATTCAACACAAGCCTTCACCACTCAGATCAGAAGTAGGTAGACTGGTTGTTCAGTTTGGAACCAAGCTGCTGTACCCCTTATACGTCAAAAAACAATGGGAGAGTCCTCCATATTATATATATATATATATATATATATGGAGGACTTTCCCGTTGTTATATATAATGTTTCGTTAAAGACAATCGACACTCATAAACACACACAGAAACATGCCAAGCTCCATCCGAAACATCAGTTATGTGCCATATGTGATACATGCTTAGGCGATCATGTATCTTTCGATACATGACTGACGAGAGATTTTTTTCCCACAGTAGGTTGCCATTTCTTTCTGCAGTAGACCAGTTGCCATCCAAGGCTATAGAACCCAGTCTGTCCTGCTATTTACCATAGCTGGGGGGGGGAAGAGGATTCGTACCTTTCCCAAGGGTATTAGCACGTAAGTGAATGTAATGGATTCGACTGGAATTTGAACTTGGCTCTCCGATTCCTCACTCCAAACTGCTATCCACTGTGCCTCCACATCCGAAACATACTAGTAGAAAATACAAGTATAATAGCCTTATCCACATGTAAAAAACAATTAAAAATAATGGAAGCCCTAATAATGAAAGTGTGTTTGAAAAATAAAATATTCCTATAACTTCAAGCATATACATAAAAAAAAAACACACATTCAGTTAAAAATAGGAAATAAAAATCGCCTTTGATAATGGCTAAAGGAATAGCCGAAAGCACTTGGCTATGCAGAACTTTTGGACAGTTTTTACACATTTTGTGTTCAGAAAAGAAAACAATTGTACGAACAATTAATTAATTGTACGAAAAATTAAATAAAAAGCTTAATCACAGTACCTTGTCAGTCATCTTTAACGAAACATATATAAAAGAGGGATTGCTGCCTAAATACACACACACACACACACAGAGATATACATATATATATATATATATATATATATATATATATATTATTGACATTTTGATAAAACATTCATGAAAGTATGTTTTTCTGTAAAAAACATCCAACTATGCATTTCACCTGTTGGGTTTCATCAGATCAAAGCCAAAAAAATGAGTTGTGTGTGTGTATTTGTGTTTGTTTAAAATAATAAAATTTTATTTATTTTTTTTTTTCAAGCTGGCATTGCTTGTGATTAAATAAGAGGAAGAAAATGAGTGACTTTTAAAAAAACAAGTCATTTAACATTTTATATTCTTTGCTTTAAGTGTCGGAGTTTGGAGTATAGAAATGCTTCATAATGAGTAGAAAATAAATGAAAGAATTTTTTTTTTTTGAAACATACTTTCATGAACATTTTTCCAAATGACAATAATTTTACAACTCTGTCAGGATTATAAACTCAAATTTATGACAAGATAAAAATATACTAAAAAAATTAGTAAATACTAATATATCTACAACAGATCCTAGCAAAAAAATTAAGTTAATTATATACTACACTAAATCTAGTATATCCAACTCAATTATTCGCAATGATTCTTCTCCCCCAGTTAGCAATTTGCAGAAAACCAACATAGTTTACAAATTCAACTGCCCTTTGGGAGATTGTATCTCCAACGAATTAAATAATATTTACATTGGTCACACCAAAAAACTCACTTTCACGACACTTGACACTACATTTGAATGATAACTCTAACATTTTTAGGCATTTAAAACAACATGCCTGGCCGCATACACAATTCCGGAAAATCCTTGTTGAAAATACAACTATACTTAAACATGAAAACAATAAACAAAAACTAAAAATTCTTGAAGCTATATACATAAAACAGTTAAAACCTAACCTGAACAAAATAAACTATTAAATCTCCACAAATATTCTTAAATGCCTATAATTGATAACAGAAGCCATTGGTTAATACCAATGGCTTCCCATACTTAATACTTCTCAAATTCACTCTCGTGTGGTCATGTGTGATGTCATGAGCTGCGGTGTGATTTTCACTTCCAGTGTCTTATATGCACAAGTTTGTCGTTGCTTGGAAATCTTCCATGTAAACAGAAACAGACTATCATCACTGTCTTGTCCGTGTATTGCTTAATATATTGTAATGTAATTGTCATCTTTGATAATGGCTTATGCAAGCCGAAAGCTTAGATAGGATTAAAAAATATGTATCAATATTGTGATTTTCTTTCTTTCTTTAATGATAATGTTATTAAGCTTATCAGATGATATGAAAAGAATTTACATAAAATAAATAGACAACACTTGTCAATATTATTTAATGAAACATATATCAATATATATATATATATATATATATACTATTTACATTATTCGGACTATTTTCCTCATCTTTGTCAGCATATTCATTACGTTTCAGCCGTTGTACACTCCGGCCTTCTTCAGGTAGTTGGAATGTCAAACTGAACCCTTTACTTCACTCACTGGGGTAGATTGTTCTAGTTCCACGTGCCATGTTTAATGGATGTCAGTTATCAGTTATCTCCTGTTAATTTCCCTATCCAAGTTCTCCACTGCCTTAACCGGGTATTGAACTCACACTCTTTGGGTCTTATCACTGGATCTAACGCCTTATCCACTGTGCCATGTGTCCTCAAGGCACAGTGGATAGGCAGCATTTTTTCATTGATACATGTTTCATTAAATAATATAGACAAGTCTATTTATTTTATGCAAATTCCTTTCATATCGTCTGATAAGCTTAATAACATTATCATTGAAAGACAAAAGAAAATCACAATATTGATACATGTTTTATTTATATATCCCTCTTTTATACAAGTTTTGTTAAAAACAACTGACAAGTTACGGTGGTTAAATAATCTGCAAAAGTTGATAAGCCATCTACAAATATCATTATTGTGTCTTTGGGCAGCAGATAATATATATATATATATATATATATATATATATATATATATATATATAATTAGATCAACTGATCATGCTTTTGAGTTCGTTTAAACTCAGGATGAAAATATGTACATTTCATAAAATTTAAAAAAATTTTCCAATACAGTTTCAATATTCTTGCTTTTCTCCTCCACTTTTATTAAGCTTTACATTATGTATTTATTTATTTCTAAATAATAAAGTGCTAGGAAATTATTTAGTCCAGATCACTTAAAGATAGCAAAAGGTTGAAACCAAATTTTTATTTTAATTTTATTTTATTTTATTTATGTATTAAGCAATTTTTAATACTAATGTTTCCTGGTCTAAATCAACTCTGACCAATAACTTTTTTTATATAATTATATGTATATAATAATAATGAATACGGAATCCTTAAAAATCCATTCAGACATCCATCTCTTCAGAGCAAATTTTACAAAATAAATGGAGTTCAATTTATTCAGACACAAGGAAAAAAAAGAAGAAACGAGGAAAAAAGAAAAAGAAAAAAATGAGAAATAGGGAAAAGTTTTAATGTTAAGAAGGGAAAGAAAAAAATAGGGAGAAAGACAGAGATTTCAGTATAGGGTTTGTGAGATAGACATGATGAAGGGAAAGGAAAGAGAGTTAGAGAGGAAGAGAAAGAAGTTAAGCCAGTCGCCATGGTGACCAGAATATATTTTATTCCCCAGACTTGACAAGTTAAAAGTTATATCCTCCTTGGAATTATCCCTACTAATTATCAAATGATATTATATATAATAAGAAAGAACAGTAATATTTATAATCCAGTGTTCTTAGCAATTATTTTTATTTTTAAAAAACCAGTGCTTGATACAAACAGTAAAGAAAAATATAATTATTTTCTTTTTAAAAATATGATTCCATTGCGGCACAGAAAATTTCTGTGTTTTAAAACTGAATCTAAATTTATAAATTTAATTATAAAAATTAAACTTAAAATCCATAGTTTCATTCCATTGTCAAGCAATTCTAGGAATAACTTTCTAAGAAATTTACTTAATTTATAAGCACAGACAATATTAATATTATCAGTTAAGGTTAAGGAAAATTCAATCTAGTTTGTTTGGGTTTTAATTTCCCTAGACAGCTTATGTATCCAATATATGTTACTTACCGAGTCAGATTAAGTTTAGGTGGGGTGGGTGTGCCTGCTAACAGACGTATTCAGTGAGTCATCTAGGTTTTCAATGACAAAAAAATTTGGGCATTTTTATTCATCCGCTTAATTTATATTTTTATACGCAAAGATTTTCTAAAAGAGTCATTTGAATATGTGTAAGTCATATTTTTAATATTTCAATTTTATTCTTACGGATTTTAAAGTACCATTCGTACTTTTAATAACTAATAGACTATACAGTATTTTTACAAATAAATATATTAGAATTTAATTACTAATTAATGATCAAATATAAAAATGTATGTTTCATCTCTCTTCTTTATTATTATTTTTTTTCAAAATTAATTATTCCTTAAGGAAAATATTTGACAGTGCCTACAAAAAATAGATATTTCATTTCTTTGATTTAGTAAATTTTTATTTTTCAGAAACTTAATAATGTATAATTTTTCATGTATGCACAAAGGACATAGGTTATTTAACGACCTACAAGCTCTAGCTTTTCTTATTAATTTGAAATCATATTTTTAAAAAGAAAATAATTATAATATATATATATATATATATATATATATATATATATATATATATATATATATATATATATAGTGACAGGACAAATTTCCTAATTTACAAAATGATTGAAAAGCAAAACCGGTTTAAGAAAGAGACCTTTATGGATACATCACTCATTCAAGATTTAATTTTGTTTAAATATGAATTAAAAATGTGTTCATGGTTTTATTTCTAAAATGTAATAAATGATCCAGTGGCTTATAGTGGCCCTTGCTTATCAAAGCTTTTATTTTTCATTTAAAGACAAAGGAAAGAATTGGTGCTTTAGGTTGCTTCCTTTGTAATCCTAGCTGCAATAACTAGATATTCATTCAAATTTCTTCCCTTATACTCTGTTCCCTTAAAAGAAAGAAACTCATATCCAGATTCACTTGATGTGATTACAGAAATTTTCATAAAACTCTGATTGTTTTTCTTGGGTTCATATAACACTCAAGTAACCAGAATTAGCTTCTATGTGCCACATAATTACAAAACATCACATTTACTTTTCATAATATTTATTTTTTTTTATATACTGATGTTCGCCCAATACAAGACCCAAGAGCCACTCAAGGCAGAGGGTTACTTTTGGTTGATTGATTTTTTAGTGGCATATCAGAAGCTTGGTTGGTTGATTTTCTTTAGTGTCATATCAACCTCTATCGGTTATTTAATGCTGAAATTTAAATATTTTGAACGCAGTTGTATGCCTTCATTTATAGATAAAATGTACTGTTAGTCATTTTGCTATAAAATGTATTGTTGGTAATTCTAATATAAAATGTATTGCTGGTCATTTTACTATGAATATATATTTTTATACTTTCATAATGTTTTGTTTTTGTTTGGGTGGGGATTCACTATTTGCCCATAGCTGGGACCCTAACAGGTGCTACCACCCAGGGTCAGAGTGGCCCTGGGAACAACAGCAATTAAGTGGTGGTTCCACACTCCTAAAAACCTTCAATATCCCGATCAAAGGCCTTACTGCCAGATGTAGTTTATCATCATACCTAGAGAACTAAGAAGGTTATTGTGTGGTGTTGTATGAGCATAAGAAAAGGCAAGAAGTGATGTTCATATAAGGTTATGAATGAAAGATAATGGTTTAACCTTAGACTTGAAGAGGTCAAGATTGTAATGATTAGGAAAACATGCTGCTGAAAGTCTGTTCCACACCGTAGCTGTTCTTGGGAAGAAAATGACCAAATGGAACTTCCTCCTTACTAGTGGAATACAAAGGAAATGAGGATGATTCACACTTGTGTACATGGCATGGTGCATCCTAAGTGCAAAAATCAGGGATATTTGGACCAAGGAATGTAGTTCTTCGGAGCGCATGTCTTTGAAATAGTGATAGAGCAATGAGAGACTCACAATGTTTTGTCTGAGGGAAAGGAGTTGTAAGGGGGGAAAATAATTCATGACCCACAGAGCTGCGTAGGTATTTTTGAATGCTATCAAAACATTTTAAATGCGTGTATGCATGTGTTTTTCAATTCTAACATGTCTTTGAAATGTTTTTTATTTTGAAATCTCAAAATATCTTTGAACTGTTTTTTTTGTTTTGTTTTTCCTTGTTTTCAGATCTGAATTTATTTTGGTCTTCTGGCTTCTCTTCCTACACATGTGCTCATTTGTTCTGCTGTTTTTAAATCTGGAACAATTACAGGAATGTAGAAGTTTCTCCGCCCTACAGATCCTCAACAATGCCTTGGCTGTTTGAATTCTTCCATTTGTCTCCTCTTCATCCGTATCTCAACCTCAGGTGATAACCCAATATCTAAAGTATTGAACTGCAGGTTACAAAAGCCATGGTTCAATCGTCAGTGGCAAGTTGGTTGGGGCACTTGAGCAAGTACCTCGGAGAAAATTTTAAAAAAAGGAAAGAAAGAAAATTCTAACCAGGGCAAAAATCTGTTTCTCTGAGCATTCAAGTTGATATTTATAAAACTTAAGCAATGTAAATATCATCATCACTTTGTTTTGTTTTTTTTAATTCTGCAAAAGCAGTATTTTAAATACGAGGATGCTTCAAATATATGCTTCTACATATCCATCATTGCTTTTAGTGCCTTCTGCTAATCAATTTTAGGATTGCGTTCTTGCTATTATAGGGCGTCCAAGTTGGTTTTGATTCTGAAAGGTACGATTGTCTTTTTCATGATATATACATGTCTTCTGCTTTGAGAACATGTGCTAAGAATTTTGAATTTATTCAGACATGAAGAATTTTTTTTAAAGATTTTGTTTTAAATGATTAATATTTTAAATTTCATCTCCTCCTTGCAAGAATCCTTATATCAAAGATTCCAATAAAATTTATCCAATAAAATCAGTAATTTTTAAGCATTAGTGACCATTTTTTTCTTAAGAATTCATTCCACACAATGTCTTTTAAAGTTATAATATCAAAAAAGGACAGCAACATGAGAATGCTGTTAAAAATTCTTTTCTAGTATCTTTTCCTCGTTATAGTCTTCAATTTGATCAATAACCGTATCTGTGTGAAACGGTTTAGATTCCTAACCTGACAGCAATACTACAGCTTGAGACTGTTATAATGTAAATGTTGCAGTCCATAAAATATAATAAACAAGGCAAGGTCACCCTAAATTGGCAGTGCAAGAAAATCAGTGTTTCAAATTCATCTTTTAGTACCTTGCATATATACAGATGACCTCTTTATAATGTGATCTATCGCGTTATTTCCAAATTTGTGTTAAATTGGAACATGTAAAATTTTTACTGTACTAACCTTCTCTGAAGAAAGAGAATATATTGATAAAAAATGCCTACAGAATGTCTGATATTTTTAATTCAACAATTATAGGAGAAATACACTCATGAAAAAAAAAGAAATACACAGATCTGAATGATATCCTTTGAATTGTTTTGTAGATATGTCAGAAGAGTTTGTGTTCAATCTCAACAAATTAAAATGTCTTGTCGGATATTAATTTGAGTTTCTTGTAAAATAAAAAGGGTTTGATTTTATGGAAAAGAGTAAAAGATATTTTCATAACCAATTTGTATTCAAATCCACAAGGTTTTGTGATGTATTTCTTTTTTTTTAATTATTTTTCAAGTGAAACCCTATAAACTCTGTATCCCTGAAAAATATCAGATAACCCTCACCCTACCAAATGGCTCTAATAAGTATGAAAAGCCTTAACAATAGATTCTCTTTTGCATCTACATCAAAGAAATTTGATGCATGTTCTGGACTGATAAGTAATGTTAATCTTTTACTGCAAATTTTAACTATGCTGGACACAAAATCAGCTGAAGAGGGTTGGAAAAGGGGTCAATCAAAATGCTGGAACTTTAAAAAACAAGAAAAATAATTGGAAATATATGAACAAACGGATTTCATATAAAAATTTAAAACCCCTTGAGTGAAAATTATTTGGGAATAAATATCATGAGAATTAAAAAAAGAAAAAAATACACCTCCTACCCTGCACCTTCTCTCTAACCTTTGGAGAAAGGTCAGGAAACTCACACATTCCAAAAGGTGCATGCTCTTTGCTGTTACAGCTGTAAAATATTTTCTCTTCCAAGAAACAAAAAGAAATCAAATATGAAGTAATTGTATTTTTTTTTTGTTTATTTTAAATTGTTTTATTGCTATTTTTCTTTTAATTTGATCAAAAGCTGTGAATAAATATTTAATTATTTCATCATAATGTTTGACTTTTTTCTTTCTTCATTTCTGTAATTGCAGAAAGAAATTTTCTTTTGATATTTACTCAGTCAGTCAGTTAAGGGATTACTGAGCGTGAAAGAATACGAGAAAAAGAAAGCATTATTAAGGAGACAGAACAATAAAAGAACAGGAATTAAGAAGATGGAAAATAACGACTGACATTGCATTTAAGTTTTTGAAGATCAAAGTTAACTAGGAAACAAGAATCTAGAAGAGAGTTCCAAAAGAGAGAAGTGAAGGAGAAAAAAATGTTCACATAGAACTTACAGTTGCATCTAGCCTTTTCAACTGTAAAATGATGAGACCTAACTGCCAATCTAGTCAGTCAGTTAAGTGCCATAAGTGATACATGCTTGGGTGATCATGTTTCTTTCAATTCATAACTGACTAGGCAGAAGATTTTCCTGGAGTAGGTTACCATTTCTTTCTGCAGTAGACCGGTTTTCCAACCAACCCTATAAAACCCAGTCTGTCCTGCTATTTAACCCATAGTTGGGGAAGAAAAGAAATGGATTGCACATAAATGATTTTAATGAATCTAACTGGAATTCATATTCTGCTCTCCAATTTCTCATTCCGAGTTTGTTATCCATTACACCATGATAGACATTCCGGTATTTACTTGACTTATCTTAATTTCACACAAAGACATATATATGGTACACCTGGTGAGGATCAAATTCATAGTAGGAATGGTCCATAAGATTAGCTTTGTCATTGGGCAGAGCTTGAGATTAATGTTGTCCTGGGGACAACAGAATATTAGTTTGGGACAACTGGTTAACATTTGGCGGGGTGCTGATGCTGGAACAATACAAAATTTTTAATTATATTTATTTTAAAAGCAACTACTTTCTTAAAATATAAAAAAAATTCTTATTTTTCACTAAATGTGCCAGGCTTTTAATGAACAAAATTGAAGCCCTTCTTTTTTAAACTAGTGAATGAAATCCGAATGAAAAACAAAGGTTAAAGGATTTCACTTTATATATTTGCATAATTTATCTGTAAATATGAAAAACATTAGGATCTTCGTGTAAGAACTAATTTTACTTTAATAAACAAAACAAGAAAATTTCATATATTTTGTTTAAATTATTTGCACAATTTAACAAATAACAATAAATGTGTTCCGTTTTCTGCTTATCAAAACTAAATTGAAATACTTAACTTCCATCTCTGAATCTCTGTTTATGGCTCTCCTTCTCAGTAATATTCCCCTGGAAAAGCAGTGACCAAGTTGTGGGTTACTAGATGCAAGACATGGAGACCACAGTTTAAAGACTCAATGGTTCAAATATTTAATTCCTAAACATTTTATTATGGTGTTTTTATTATACTCTGAATTACTATAAATGATAAAATTGAAACAAAATAGCATTTTAAATTTTGGGACAGTTTAAATTTTTTCATGACAGTTCCAGGACAATTGTGCATATTATTAGCCTATCATTTTGACAGCATTCATAAAGCCAGATGTGTAGGGCAATCAATGAAGTTCACTACAGTAAGAAAGTATTATTACATTTTAAAAATGCAGAGAAAAACAAATGCACTGTTAATTTATATTATAATGATTTGTTATCACAATGTCTTTGCAAAAAAAAAAAAAAAAAATAGCACATCATAGCAAGATTTCTATTTGGGCAATATCTTTAAAATATTCAAACTTGAAGGATAAAGCAATTTCCAGTCAAGGGCGAAGTTTGCATTCATGCTCACTCCTATAATAGAGACCCAATTTTTGATTATGCATTTGTTACAAAAGCTAAAAAACAAAATCATATCAATATTGTAAGAAATAATGAAGATACCATTATTTTAAGCAAAAATTAGTCATTCCTGTTATTTTGCTTTTTCCCTTTCATCATGAAAATTTCTAAAGTTTATTTTAAAAACATAGTTTTTTTTCCAAATTGTAAGCCTGTTAACAAATTCTTTAATACCCAACTCCTGCAGATCAGGGATTAGTACAAATAGAAGAAAATCTCATTTTAAATATAGCTACAGTTTGGCTAATTACAGAGGATTTTACTTTTTTATGTCATCTCCCTTTAATATGTAGATCATATCACTCCATGAATTCCTTTTCTTTATTAGATGTCATTTGCCACAACGTCTTGGGGAAAATTAGTGGCATGGATTCCCATTAACTTCTCCACAATTTTGAATTCAGAATAATATTTAACAGCCAGTTTAAAATAAGAACTGCTGTCAGCCAAGGCTAAAGAGCCCAGTCTACCCTATTTATACATAGTCTATGCAATATTCTAGGCCAAAATTTAAACTCGGCTCATGAATTCCAAGTCTGTTGTTACATTACTGAGTCCTCCTGCTATCTTGTTAGTTAAATTTAAAAAAATATTTATGGTATATTTTGTATGGTGGTTATACAGCAACGTTTGATTTATGTCTGAACCAATGAATGGGTTTCCCTCCAAATTTGAGGCTCTGTGAGCAACTGTGTTTGGAGACTACCTGTCTGCTATATAAGGGATATCTTGGAATTGCTATTTGGAGTTGACATCTACTGCTACAGGATTTAGACAACCCACTAGACGATAATTGAAATGAACTACTTGGTCACTCCCACCACAAAAATAAAAGTCTTCGGCTGGTATGGTTAATCTAACCAAATCTTTGCAGTTACCACTCAGTGTCTCAAAAACAAAACTGCTCTCTATTACTCACCACAGAGAACCATCCCTGACCCCCATTAGAATGTCTCCACGAGAGCACCTCTTTGCAACTGCTCGGGCTCACATTGACTGCTGACCTGAGATGGAACAAATACATTGAGTCAATAGCTTCATCCAGTGCAAGGAAAGTTGGTTCCCTGTGCCATGCCAGGAAATTTTTCTCACCGGAGTTGATCCTTCAAATCTACAATTCAACCATTCGCCCTTGCATGGAGTATTACTGTCATATATAATCTGGAACCCCTTATGTTTGTCTCAAGGTTCTTGATAAGATCCAGAGACAGATATGCAACATAATTGGCCCTGATCTGGCATCTCGTCTGCAGTTGCTCTCTCACAGACGTGCCATCGCCTCACTCTGTCTTTTTTACAAATACTTTCATGGTAACTGCTCGCTTTCACTGGTTCCCAGACTTCATGAATTTAAGCATTTAACTAGGCTGGCATCTCGCTCACACCCTTTCACTGTCGAAACTGTTAAATGTAACTGTCTCTTCTACTCCAATAGCTTCATGTCTCGCACCTCTCGCCTGTGGAACTCCCTCCCCTTTTCCTGTTTCCCTGATAGCTATAATCTCCAACTATTCATATGTAATGTCAATCGACGTTTCCAGATGCCTTGATCTATCCCCTATCCTTCTCTTCATCCTTTCCTCTATCACTCCTATTAGGTCTCACTCCAATTCTCTGTAACCCCTTGCGTGCTAGTGGCTTCCCACCTTTCTTGGGGTGAAATGCTTTAAAAAAAAAAAAATACAAAAAGAAAGCACAAATTTTCTTCATACAAAATTAGTATTTCTCTTATTCTTAATGTAGTTTTCTTTTCAAAGGACCTTATGCAATCATGTAATTATAAAAGGGCATGTTAGGTTTTGTTGTTAATTTACATGTTATTGACCCTCATTAGGCAAACAGCACTAAATTTGTGCAGGTTTTTTTTTTGTGTTTTTAAGAATAAATTTTATTGTTTCTTTTAAACTCAGCTCTTACCATCTGTTACCTGAAATATTTATTTGAACTATTTTTTCTGTAGGATTTTTCTACCAAAAATTCCTATAAAATGAGTGATAACTGTAAAATGCTGGATCAAGTGCATATGGAGGATGAGATAAAAACTTTCTAGCCTAATGATTTTTTGTCCTTGATTTATTTTGCATCATGAGGCCTTACAATGTCATACTAGAAGATTCATGCTTTTTATCCAATATATGAAAATTTCTGGAGTTTGGCACTATTAGTAGACTTCAAGACACCATTATGAGACTTCAGTGCATTACTAGCAGACTTCAAGGCACTATTAGTAGACTATTGTCCTCATTTTTGTCATTGTAATCACAACATTTCGGACATTGTATCCTCTGGCCTTTATCAGGTGCTTGTTGATCTGGCTAACATGGAATTTCAAACTAAACCATTTTCTATGAGGATAAATTGTTCTCATTCAGTAAAAGCAATTAACAATTGATAACTTATTATTATAAATACTAGCCACATCCCTGTCTTAAAAACATTTCTCTTAATAATAATTCTAAAATAATTCAGCAGACAATGTTATTTTATTTATGGTAAGTGCTTTCTGTCATTCAATCCTGTACATCTGAAAAAAGGTTGCTTTTATCATGGTCACTCTCCATTCTTGGTCTTTTGTGTAGTACCTGTCTTTAGTTGGATAAACTACATTTCATCTCTCAATTGTATTCTCTTCAGACAGAGTGCAATTGAAAATAGCATTGACATGTGGCCATTTGTGGGCAACAGCTGCCCACAGCAGTACCTCCCTCACTGCACTCAAGAGGCAGGATCTGTAGTAATACCAATGCCAGTGCAATGAACTGTTGCAGGGGCTGGACTATTTTTGGACCTAACCTGGGTGCACGCACTCATGCTCTCCACATTAAACTGACCTTGTGTCACACCCTGTTAGCATTGGCCAATAAGAAAATGCAGTTGCATCTCAACATTTGGGTAAGATCAAAGTGTAGTATCTGTTCTCATCAGCTTAATAATCAAATTAAACTGCTGAGAACAGATATTACATTTTGATCTTTCTCCACTTTTATCTTCCACTCTCACTGAAACCAAGTTTCCCCATCTTTCCATGCAATCAAAAGGGGAATAATGCATTATTATTAGGTATTGGCAGGGCATAACAAAGAAAGCACAATTTGACATTGAGGCATCAGTTTCAAATCAACAAATCAGTTTCTTGGAAGCTATAAAAAATTGATTAGGAAAAATATCAAAATTTTCTTTCAAATAATTTTTATTTTCCCAAGTACTTTTAGTCTCATCTGAGACCATCTTCAGGGGTTAAATTTTCTGTGTATATGTATATAAGTATTTCTGTAAATTCAAAACCATTTTTACTGCATTTTTATTGCTCTCTACAAATTTCAAATTCAATACATATATATATATATATATATATATATATATATATATATATAATCTCTCTCCGTCGAGGTTCGATGTATGAGGGTCAAGCAGATCAGTTTCCAGGTAACAGACAGCCCGAAGTAACAATTAGATTTGATTATAGTGGTGAAGGCCTCGTGCAGGACCATCCACACTTTTTGAAGGGACGAATACAGAGACCTGGTGTACCCGAATGCCACAAGGTTCCCCAAACGAACCTCCGCAGGTTTTGAATTCAGAGTTGTCCTTCTCCTAGACCAGTTTCCATCCAAGGCTATAGAACCCAGTCTGTCCTGCTATTTTACCCATAGCTGGAGGGGAGGAAGAGGATTCATACCTTTCCCAATTTGGTATTAGCATTTAAAATGAATGTAATGGATTTGACTGGAATTCAAACTTTTGCTCTGCAATTCCTCAATCCAAGCCGCTATCCATTACTCCACCCAATTTTTTTTTTATATATATATATATATATATATATATATATATATATATATATATATATATATATATATATATATATATATATATATATATAAATATGCAATTTTCATGTAGGATTAAAGACCATTGAAAGTTGATTATTTTTATTTACTTTTTATATACATCCAGGTGATAAATAAAAAATATATTAGAAATATTGAAAATGTTTTTATATAATCAGTTCACTTGATTTTGTGTAAATTCTCACCTATTTTGCTTATATTTAACCTAAATTATGTCTTTTAAGTAAAGTGCAAGTGTCCCTGGTAGCATCCAGGATATACACCAATTGATATTGATTCAACAAAAGTTGAAAGCATTAGTAAGAGTTTAATATAAGTTTCCAACAATGTAGAGATATAAGAGATACATTATTAGTGGGTCAGAGGCGGATTATTAAACTGTTATTTACATGATTTCTGTTGCTCCAGCAAAACGGATAATCCAACAACGAACTCTGGAAAATCAGTGGTGTACCTGCATGTGTGTGTGTGTGTGTGTGCATTTGTATATAAACTAGCTCACGGTGAGTGCTAGTGATAATAATAATAATAACGATAAAAGTGTTTGATGTAAAATAGCATAGCAAAAATTTATAATAAGAATAATTATGTATTTGTTCCTCGCTACTCAAGGTTGCATGGATGTAACACTCATCAAACACAAAACATTTTGTGCCTGACAATTATTACACGCATGCAAGTTCAAATAGCATTGAGCAGTGGGGAACAAATATATAATTATACCTGGTATGAAACAGGGCTTGATACTTTAATTCAATTTAATTTTAATAATTATATTGAGGTTTTCGGCTCTCGTTTTTGAAACATGATAACTCTTATGTAGCAAAGGAATCATATTTTTTAAAAAATAATTATAATTTAAGCTCTACTTCTGTATGAAGCACTGTTTTTTAAAAATAAAAACAAAAATACTAAAGAACTCTGGATTATTTACCTAACATGTTCTTTCCTATTTTTCTACATATCTGCATATATATAATAATTATGAATGTCAAAAAGTGTGTCACTGTGTCACAGTTTTCAACTTAAAGGGACAAAACTCTCTAACTTTCAATATCTTATTTCACATGAAAAAGTTACTGTGCTCAAATTAGTGTTTCAAAATAAAATTATCCGTGTTTTCAACTTTACTCCAAGAGGCCGTAACCCAACATATCCTACCATTTTACAATTAGGCCAACTCTCTGAGCAAATTAAAAACATTCTGGGATGGATCAAAACCCATAATCCTGAAATTTTGTATTCCAAAGTTTTCATTACTGTGATTGCTTTCAGCAATATTTTACATATTTTTTTGTGACAAATTTTCTTGTATGATGACAATTTTTATAACTTGGAAATAAATTTGGGAATAGTTGAAATTAATTGAGAAATCCAGCAAAAGTCACCCATGAAATAAAAATAAGTATTGAATGCTTCAAAGGAAAGCTTAAATATTAGTGCAATACTAAGCAGAAATTTGGAATGGGGTTACATTTTTTCAAAGCAATGTAACTTTTTCTGTATATGCTTGTGGATTATATGCTTGTGGCTTTTATCCTGATGAATTATAGCTAGATTCTAAGATAGTTTTTTGATTTTACTTTTTTTAATCATTTCATCCCAAGCAAGGCAATAATGCCACTAAGACACGGGGGTGGGTACTGAGTGTGAGAATATTAGAAAATATTCTATTGAGAGGACAATAAAAGATTAAGAAGACAGAATATAACGATTAACACTGCATTTAAACTTTTGAAGATCAAAGTTCAATGGGAAGCAAGAAGTCAAGAGAACATTCCACATGCTTGTGAACCACTTTTCAGCCGTTCAGTATCTGTCTATATTTCTGAGATGAGGTATTATGTACACTATTTACATTATTCAGACTATTGTCCTCATCTTTGTCACCATATTTACTACAACGTTTCGGCCCTTCAGTATCTCTCTATATTTCTGAGATGAGGTATTATGTACACTATTTACATTATTCGGACTATTGTCCTCATCTTTGTTACCATATTTATTACAATGTTTCACCCGTTGTATGCTCCGGCCTTTTTCAGGTGGTTGAACTGAACCCTTTATTTCACTCACTGGGGTAGACTGTTTTAGTTCCACATGCCATATTTAATGGATGTCAGTTTTCAGTTATCTCCTGTTAATTCCCCAAGTTCTCCACTGCCTTAACCGGGTATTGGGTCTTGTCACTGGATCTAACCAACGCCTTTATCCACTGTGCCATGAGGACATCTGTGTATGAATTTCTGGGTATTATAAACCTAATGTCTTCAGCATCTAATTTTTTACCAGTGCTCATATTGCAATTTTTGCTGTTATCATTACATATTTTTACCAGAGCTCATATTGCAATTCTTTTGTTGTCCAGTCAACTTTGAACTTCAAAAATTTAAATGCAATATCGATTTTTATCTTCTGCCCTCTTAATTCTCAGTCTTTTATTGTTCTCTCTCCTTAATAATGTTTTCTTCTTCTTGTATTCTCACACACTCAGTACCTCTTTCCATGTTAGTGACTTTATTGCCTTCTTTGGGGTTAAATGACTGAAAAAACAAAGATCTTCAAAATGACCACCCACTGACCAAAAATGAATAAAATAAATAAAGAAAAATTTTTCAGAAAAAATGCCAAATGGCTGGATGTTAGTTCTGTTTGCAATTAGAATTAAAGGTTGTTTCATTGTGTGTCTGTTGGCTAGGTACAGGATGCCTAAAAGAGTTCTGGGTCACCCATTTGAGTGAGTGAATTGCAAACCACACACAGTGATGTAGAGATGGGCAGAGGGGTATTAGAAGAGAGTCCTTTTTTATGAGATAGGTACAGATGTGGCAACATAGATTCTAGGTGGAAGGACTTCAATGGGATACATGGTGCTTATTGGCTTATCGTCTCTCCACATGTAGTCTTAGCCTGTCTATTGAACTTGGGTGTGGGAAGTGGATTGATGTTTCTGCACTGAAAGAGATAATCAGCTCCCTCAAAAAAAGAGTTTGTGTTTTATGTGCAATCTGCCGAAGAAAAATTACTAAAAAGTAGTTCGCAAAAATCTACTTTAAGGACCAGAATCTATGCTAATGTTCTTCCCTCCCCTGAATGGCATGACCAATCAGAAAAGATCTCTCGGTGAACAAAAGCCATTGTTTTTTGCTTATGCGCATTAGATTTTCTGAGTTTGGTGGACGAACACGTGTTTTTGCTGGTGAGAAGTGAAGGTTGGATGTGTGACCCCATTTTATCGTTTCTACGTTGCTTGTTACAATGGACTACCGTTTGAACTGTGATTTGGCTACAAGTGTTGCAGTCAAGAGACAGAAGAAATCTATTGCAGACATTTGTTGCTACTATAAGTTGACAGTTTTTTTTCTTTTCTTTACAACCAGTTTCAAAATTCCTGCAGCTCTTTGTTTACTTTACACAATCTGGGACATATCCAAAACTAAGACAAAGGAATAATCTATTTCTATCTGAATACCACGTCCACAAGGTATTCTGAATCTTGTAATGGTCAAAAGGAGTAGTCCCCAATGTTATTTACCTACTAATCAGACATGTGAAACTCTGAATATATGGAAAACAGGATTTGTGTTTTGCATTTCTCATTGTGATGTTATCTCTTTTACTTCCTTGGGAATGTATGATGGGCCTTTCCTAGTTTTGTACACACTGACATGAACAAGAATGTAAACACAACATAGGAATTTGTTCAATCAGTAAAGACTGAAAGAGAGAGAGAGAGATCCATTATATGTTTACACCTTTTTTTAAAAATTTTCCTATTGACTGGAAATAAAAAAAAAAAAATTATAGTGAACACATTAATTATCCTGATTATCATCCCCATGGCCAGGTAAGGTCATAGGATCACTGCATAGCTGAGTAACTGACCAATTTGTAACTGGGCTCAAAGTTAGGTATTCATTTATGCATAATGCATCTTGGGCAAGTACACCTGGCTGAGGCTATCTCTCTCCAGGTCAAACCACAACCAACTTGAAAGCTTTTCTTGGTCACAGATTTGTGGCTGTTCATCCCATTGGGGGTACCCACTGCTCTGGTCATTGACTTCAGTCTAGGAAGCCCTCCACTCAGTGATGCAATGTCATCACTACCCTGACTTCATATATAGCTATGGAGCCACAGTCTACTCCATTGTGCTTGATAGCCATTGACCCTACAAGAAGGTCTATCTGCCCTTGTTTTTAATCCTACTCAATGTCTAACCACCCTCCTCATCAGAAAAGCCATACCATGTAGTAACTAGTATTGGTTTACATGTTACCAACACTAAGTTGTGTGTCATGCGTGATACATGCTTAAGTGATCATGTATCTTTTGATACATGACTGACAAGGCAGATTTTTTTCCCGCAGTAGGTCATTATTTCTTTCTGTGGTAGACCAGTTGCCATAGCTGGGGGGAGAAGAAAAGGATTCATACCTTTCCCAAGGGTATTAGCATGTAAGTGAATGTAATGGATTTGATTGGAATTTGAACTCAACTCTCCAATTCTTCACTCCAAGCCGCTATCAAATTATGTTCTATGATTTTAATCCAGCTTTAGCTGAATCATGTATCCCACCATAAAAAATATCCCAAGTTTTGATTCATTGAATTCTAACAAGAAACATTTGGGTATCATGAAATTGTTGGAACCACTGATCAACCAAGTTGTGTTGCCCAGTACAAAACAAATGATAGCCTGAGGACAACATATCTGAAGAATGCATTCTTATCCCAATTCTATGATCATTTGCAATATGAAAACAGGTATTGCCAGGAAGCAAAATTACCATTTGACTTCTTTACCTGGAAAAGGTATCTTCTACATCAATTCAACATTCAAATGATCCAATTACTAACAGGTTTTCCATGTTCCTGTAATTTGTAATATAGGACTCACTTTGAATCCAACTTTCCTGTGAATACTGTTTAGGTCGAGATGTTGAAAGTTTTCCAGGGTTTGACTATGAGTTTTGGATTCACTTGACTTGATTCACTTCCCAAAAATCATTATTCTGATATTTGATCATTGAAATACGAATTTGGAGTGGGTAGGAGTTGGCCGGGTCGAGAATCTTTCCGTACACACCTCATAAGTTTGATTCCCACAGGTATTTTATAGCTTTAACATTTTACCCAGTGTGTGTACTTTCTAGTATTTTTTTTTTCTTACAGATTAGACGATCTGCAGCGTTTAAAATAGAAATCAATTATAGTTGCGCCAAGACTCTTGTTCTGAACTTCTTACTGTTGCATATCAAAACAATGTAATTAAAACTTAAACAAAAAAGGAATCCTGGAATAATAATACAGTGTAGTTAAAAGAAACCACTTTACAAACATATCCTATTGACGACTTCAGTTCATCGTTCATTTACAAAATTATATAATTTAATTGCATGACATTTTAAAAGTAAATCAAAAATAGGTTCTCTGAAAGAATCGCAAGAATGAGGAAATAAAAAGAAAGAAAGAAGATAATTAAATAAAAATTTCGTTTCGCTTTGTTGGTACTAACGGAAATCCATTTCTACTTTTTTATTAAACAAGCATGGCAGCCACCATTGTTATGTACATTACACATTGTTTATGATTTACGCCCAATTTTAAATATTTTGTCGGATAAACGACGAAGCAAAATTAGTGGAAGAGAAAAATGCCTTCCACCAGCAAGCCTGCATCCCGTTCCCGATCCAGGGAGCGACACCGGGAAGATAAAAACAAGTCAAAGAAGCACAAACACGGGTCCAAATCGCAGAAAAAACACAAGAGTCGAAGTTCGTCCCAACCCAGGTCCAACTCGTCTCCGAGGGATCGACAACAAAAGGATAAAGAATTGTCCAGTTCGGGTCCTGTGGTAAAAAATACAGACAGCAGTCAGCAGAAAAGAGGACGCTCTTCAAGCAAGGATTCTTCAGTTTCTTCTCAATCGTCCAGCCATTCTCGCACACATCGCCGTCGTCGTCATCGTCAACATAGTCGTAGCAGTTGCAGTGGAAGCAGTAGTAGTAGCAGTAGTGACGTTGGCAACTTTAAAAGGTCCAAAAGTCACTCTAAGCGAAAAAGAAGGTCCCGGTAAGAAGAGTTCCCTATTTTGTTTTTAAATTTAAAAAAAATAAAAACAAGTTTAAAATAAATGTTTTTTATTTATTTTTTTTTTTTTACTTCGTCTTATATTCAAAGAATGACTTTAAAAAAAGTTTTGACAGCATCACTTGCTTGCTTTGCTGTTTTTTAACCCTTACCATAAAAATTAAAAAGCATTTGTATAATAAAAATAACAATTAAACCTTCCAGTCAGTTGCACGGCAATTAGTAAAAGTTAAACTCTTTTTTTAACTGAAAATACAAGATTGAGTTGCTCACCAAGTGTAAAAAATTATCTCGGCATAAAAATGTTTTACAAAAAAATGTTTCACAAAAAAAACACTCCTTTAAAATACTTTTTTAAAACATCTTTTGTGTTTAGGGAGAGCAGAAGACAACACAATTTAAGTTAATTTATTTTTTGTTATTTATCGAAGGAGGCAAGCGTGAAAACAATAAAAAACTTTCTTCAAAATTTGGGAATAAGTTTAAGCTTGTGCTCCGTTAATTAGACACAGGGGGTGGGGGGCAGAGAACTACCCCCTCCTCCAATCGCGTCATCGAAGCCTGAATTCACACAGAGGAGGAAACTGTTTTAAAACATGTCCTACTTTGCACTTCTTCGTCTATTATTTCTAGAAAGAGAAACTAAGTTACTTACTTACATAAAACAATCCTCTCTCTTTTATAAACCTACATTCAAACTGCATCAAAAAATACTTTATTTTTTTTTTTATATCAGTCATTATTAATTTTAATAAAAATAATGTTTTAATCTCATAATTCAAGTAATTTAAAACTTATTAGTACGACTGTGTGTAGTCTGTGTACGAATCAGGAGTAATAAAAAACTAAATTGTATTTCTTAATACGACCTGATTAAAATGAGATCAGTCCAGAAAGCATCTATTTTTTTGAGTATTTTGAGAACCTGTTGCGTAGCTTGATGTAACTTGGCAACCAATTAAAGAGCAACATTGGCAGTGACATACTAATTAGTGAGCTTGTCTACTGTGTGACTTGAATTCATAATGACTTGCTAGTGGATTCTTATCATATCGTGTGGTATTTTTTTTTTTCTTGGCAAAGTGTCACCTCCGCCAGGTTTGTTATACCCCTGCAGTCCAGATTAGGTTTACTGTGAATTCTGAATTTTCCTAAAGCTAAAATCACTATTTAAACGCCATGGATGAGATTAAAGGGGAATACTGTTGTAAGAAGGCAGATGATTGTGATTCTGAATGAAGACTGTTTTGAAAAAATTAAATATATGTAGGGATAAGAGTGTGAGACCTCAAGAGGAGTATTTTGAAAGAAACTAAAGAGTCGGTATTACCCTAGGTAGTTTTTCTTTTTTTTTTTTCTTTTTTAAATATTAAATGATTGGATACTTTCCGGACAGACTTCATAAAGATTGCCTGAAATTTTGTGGTTAGCCATTGATGTTATTTTAAAAGTTATTCACATATGTCTTCTTATTGGGTGTAATTCTAAGCCATGTCATTGTTATTCCACATTATTCAGGTTTAATAGCCATAGCCCTAATGATTTTTAATTTTACCACCTTGTTTTGACTGGTCTGCTCTTTCATCTTCCTCAGTTGTTTATCTGGTAGAGATTTTTCATGCTACGTTGAAACACTGATTCTCATACGATCACCAAAGTTAAGCAACATTGTATCTAGATGGGTGACCATTTGGAATGACAGGTGCTGGGTGAATGGATTCGGAAATCGAGATCAGAAAGCTGACTTCCAATTCCAGCTGGGTTCATTATATTGACTTACCTACAAATATCCTTGGAAAAGGTATGAATCCACGTCTTCTCTCCCCAGCTATGGGTTAATTAGTGTGACTTGTATCAGTAAAGTAAATCATTATTATCTCAAAAAAAAATTCTTAAAACATAAAAATATTTTCTGACTGTAAATAAAAGGTTGATAAAACAAAAAACAAATTGGTCAAACTCCTGCTGCTGTCTCCAAAATACTTTGACACCCAGATCTAGAACCATCTTTTAAAAAAAAATCACAAAACAAATCACTGATGTATTAGATGTGTGCAAAAGATTTCAGCTTTTTACACTTTTTAAATAAATAAATTATAAAAAAGATTCTTTTCCCTAAGCCTTCTGTTTCTTGTTTTGGCTTTTAGGAATTTTTGTACACACCCACCTCGTTAAGGAATCCAAAGAAACTCTGGCTGCAATGTCGAGAGAAATGACAACAATGATGACAATATGTATAATTTGTGGAATAATAATGGCTCCTTTTAGAAATTCAGAAAACTCGAGGAAGGCTGTAGACTGCATCAGCCAAAATATATAAAAAATGGCCAGAATGAGTATACATGTTCATATAACTTAAAGTTGGTTTTATTTCTTAATTCCCAATCTACAAAGGAAAAGAAATCAAGATGAAAGAAATATGATTAAAAATATTTAATTCACTAATAACATTCAATATTACTACTACCAGAGTAAATAAAGATGAAAGAAATATGAATAAAAAAAAAAAATTAATAATGCATGTTTCAAATTATAGGTTTTTGTTAGAAAAAAAAATTATTTTAGAATTTCAGATGATTGTGTTGAATTGGGAGCGAAAGGGGGTGGTAAGAAACTGGTGATGCAAACTGCATCTATCTTAGTCATTAGGTATACCTTACATATAGATATGTTTACTAAACTCAGACTATAGCCTAACTTGGAGGAATAGAGAATTAGTATAAAAAAAGAACATGTTATCTTCTAAAGAAGGAAACTTTTTTGTCTTGAAAGCCAGAATTTATAATCTTGATTTCTACTTGGGTTTGAACACCATTTACAAGTACTGATGGGAAATATTCAACTATCTCAGCCACCAAGTAGGCTGGATGAGAGGGATTTGCAAAACTTAGCTTAGTGTGGCAAAAGTCTATAACAGCGGAACATCCATTGATGTTCGAAAGCACTTGAATCAGGTCTAGCATTTCAGGGAGGTAACTCTGACGCAGATAACTCGTTTATTAGTCGACAGACTTGAAATGAAAATAGAGAAATATTTTTGTTCATTGAAAATTCTACATTTGTTCAGTGAAAACATAGATAAAAAAAAAACTAAACGTTTTCTTTTTATTTTCGGGATTAACTTTAAAAAAAAATAAAAACATAAAAAGAAAATGGATCAATTTATTTTATTTTCTGAATGAAGTTTAAAACTAGAAAAAGAAAAGCTTCTGTTTTTTTCTATTAACATGTCAAGGTTCTTCATTTCTGAAAGCTTGTCAGCAATTGTCTGCCACATAAAACAGGATAATTATGATGCTTATTCACAGAAAAACCTATCATTAGGAAGGCGGTAATTTGGTAATATGTGATATCCCCCCCCCCTGCAAACAACGGCCTCTTAACCCTTTTCGATGTGATTCAAGGGAAGATAACTCCTGTTTTCCATTTAACTGATTCACGAGCAAAATTAATATTTTGGAACTTTCTTTAAATAAACACTAAAACTGAATTTACAATTGAGAGACCAGTATTACGGTTTTTAGTTATAAAAGGAAAATTATGAATGAATTATTTTGTTTTTGGAAATTCAGAGACAAAATTTGTTTAATTTAACTGTTTTTTTTTTCAATTTTTTTAAAAACTTTTTCTAACTGATCTATACATCTTTGTCTATGAATTTTAATTTTATTTATTTTAAGGTCCAGAGATAAGTACTTGGTAATTATTGTTATCCTAAAAGAAATTTACAAACATCAGACAGCTAGATTTTTTTTTTTTTTTTTTTTTTCACATTTCATACTCAACACAATTATAAACTGTTATTAAATAAAGGAATTATTTACACTCTAGACTATTGTCCTTATCTTTAGTGTTGCTACCACAATGTTTCTGGTTGCCTACCTGGATCAGAAAGCACCTGATGAAGGTAGGAGATCACAATGGCCAGAACGTTGTGCTAACATCAGCAAATATTAGGACAATAGTCCACATGTAAATAATAACTCCTCATCCCAGAAGTTCAGACAGAAATTAAATAAAATTATTTTAAAACGATTCCAAGAAATAAACAAGATTTAACAAAAAAAAAAACAGATAAATGAAATGCCATATTCTTAAAAGAATATGGCATTTCTCTTGGGACCATGATAATTAACAAGCACCCAGTATTGAATCTTTGTGTTGTTATATCAAAAGCTGTTAATACAACTTGTAATACCATGAGTGGGATTTAGTAAACATTTGAAGCAAATAGTTCAAAACTTTCATAATATTTATAACGTTTATAGTGTAGGAGTGCAAAGGGTGATTAGCTCCCTTTGGGTGAGATGAATTCATGAGTGTCACATGATGGCCGGTGAGTGATATCAGGTTGTGTGTGTGGCGGAGGTGATGAACACTTGTTACTATGTAGACCATAGAGAAGCAAGACATGTTGGCCCACAGTAGTAGGAAGAACAGATGAATCTATATGGTACCATAAAGAACATAGAAGATAACATCGGACAGACTGTTTTCCCTTTGGGGGGAAAATTACAAGTAAGACTTTATATTTTTACTCATTGACAATGCTTGTTATATGCCTTTTTTTTTTTTCTTTTTTATCACGATCACCCTAAGCAAGGCAGTAAAGCCACTAAGACACAAGAGATTACTGGGTGTAGAAGCATTAGAAAACAAAAACATTACTAAGGAGCGAGAACAAAAGATCAGTAGGACAGTAGATAGAGAATGAGATTGCATTTAAACTTTTTGAAGATCAAAGTTGGCCAGAAAGCATGGAGCTGGAAGGGAATTCCACAAGGGAGAAGTGTGAGAAAAGAAATATGTTAGCATAGAACTTATGGTTACATCTCAGCCAGCTCAACTGTAAATTGATGAGATCTCAACACCAGTCTAGTACTGCACTTAAATTCATAAAGTCTAGGTACCATAGCAAAGAGCTCACTCGAAAAACTACCATGAAAGTATTTGTAGAAAAGGCACAGAGAGGCAAATTTATGGAAGTATATATATTGTCATCTATAGACAGATTTTCGCTGTATCACAGCTCATCAGTGTGGCTAGACGTCCGGTTGACTCTAGTTAGGATCAAAACCTAAGGAAAAAACAAAAGATGAAATAAAATTCCAGTTTAATTTAACAGCTGAAGAATAGGAGAAATAAAAACCATACACAATTAATTATCCTATTTTATCAGTGACACTTGCATGAATTACTGATTACAGACAATCCCCTACTTCCCAATTTTCAATGCATTTCTATAATAAAATCATTTCTGTAATAAAATTAGTAGGCAAGTGAGTAGATAAGTTGAAATTATTCATGCTGAGATAAAAATCTGTACTAAAATATAGAGGTGATTATGATTTCATTTTTACCTAACCACCAAAATTTGCAGTTACTCTCAATGGAGGTGAGGTTAGGAAGGAGAATATTTCCAGTTTCTATTTCCCATTATAGACATTAGTATATTCATGATATACCAAGACCTTAATGCAATGGATAGAACAGAATAGCTGAAAGAAAAGAATGACAAACATGCATTGTTCCCAAAGAGATTTTTTATACCACTATGTCATGCAAGAAATTATATATAGTCATCCACAGACAGACTGTTTCGCTGTATCACAGCTCACCAGTGTGGCTAGACGTCCAGTTGCCTCTAGCTAGGATTGAAACCCGACTGAATTGGCATCAGTCAGGGATTCTACCACTAATACTGAAAGAATATAGCATATACTGAGAGAATACATATCACTGATCTCTGTCTCATCAGCAGATATATTGACCTGTGGTGGTAGCACCTATTAGAGTCCCAACTATGGGCAAATAGTTAACCTCAAAACACTATGAAAGTATAATATAATAGTACATTTTTATAATAAAATTACCAGCCATACATTTTTATAGTAAAAAAAAAAAAAGCAAACAATGATCTATATTGCTTCTTAATAATCATAAAATGATCATAGAATGAAAAAGGATAGAATTCAGCAGAAATAAGATGAATCATATTCAAAAAATGTTCATAAAAATGAATAATAACTGACTAGGATTAAATAAGGAACAAATGAGAAAACATCTATAAATTTAACACTTTTTTCTTTTATTTTTCTTAATCAGAAATTTTTGAAAATGAATCATTGAATAGTTTGTTTCAGTGTTTTGTATTCTACCTGCTGTTTGTTTCAATTGATCAAGTTTATATCTTGTGCGTGTCTAATTCTTAAAGACAGTAGTAGGGTAGAAACAGTAATGTGTGTTTGTCATATTTCTTGTAGAGTATATGGTGGCTGCTAATAGAATCAATGTGTGTGTTAACTGAAATGTATGTTATTAATTTTGTGGGTAAATTTTATTATGATTGTTTTTATTGTGAAAAAAAATGTGTGTATTGATAGATTTTTGGTGTGTACAGAGGATGGGTATGTTGGTGTTTATTTGATTGAATTTTATTAATATTATTGCATAGGTTGTTTTTTGATTTACAATCTTGAGTGTATTAAGCGATATTTGTGGTATAATTGACTAAGCGTTGTCTAAGAAATTTGAACAACTCAAGATTTCTACATCTTATTAGGTGTTAAGAAGTAGCAGAAATTAGATCAAGGGAAATATGAGTAGAAAATGAATGATAAGAACAGCAAATCATTAAAAAAAAAAATTAAAATAATATAAACCAGGGGTCAGCAACCTTTTGCTAACTATGTGCCGAATTAGGGTTTTAAAATCATTCATTGTGTCAACAGCATTCATGTTTTTATACCAGTCAAGGTCAATATACCTGTTCTATAATATATTTTATATAGTAATATATAGTATATATACTTTAGTGTATATTAAAATTGAAACAGCTAAATATCTTCTTTGCGTTGTAGTAGTTATTGGTTCGAACTTTGTGATGTCATTTGTGGCTGCGTACCATTGGAAATTGCTTGGCATGCCATATATGGCCGACCCCTAACATAAACTATGGGAATTCAGAAGAAATAGCTTTAACCAATACTAAAAGCTACATCCTTTCCTTTTGAGAACTCCTCTTTTGTAGATGATGCCTGAATGATTTAACTTATGAAAACTGTTATAATAAGATGTTGGTATGAATATAAAAACTGACCGGAAAGTATCTGGCCTATACTAATAGAAAAAAAAAAAACTGTCCCCTTCCTTTGGGGATTTCACACACTTATTCCAACATCTTTTTTTTTTTTGCTTTCCAAAACTGTCTACAAAGTCCTCTTTTGGGATTGCTGTCACTTACTTCATTCTTCTTAATCTCATCCACATCGTTTGAATAGCTATTTTACATTTGGTGGGGAAAAAGCTACAAATCCCAGGGTGCCAAATTCAGACTCTAGAGTGATGCAATGTTTTATCAAAAAAAAAAAAAATCTGTGTGAGTTTTGAAGAATATACCTGTTTGTTCATCATAGATTCAACAGGCACACTGTACACAAGCTCACTCGATAGTGTCTCATCAAGTTATCACACAAGAGAATGTTTGTTCATGCATATGCATTAAGGTACTCTCTGTTTACCAAGCTGGGACCAAGCAACCAGTTCTTGAAATATTCTTAATAGTTAGATACTTTCAGAACAGGTCTTATAAATGCATTGTTTCTATTTTATTTTGATATATTTCTTTTGTGCATTGCTAGGAGCCATTCTGCTTCTCCTGAAAGGAAAAAGCATAAAAAAGAGAAGAAAGAAAAGAAAAAGAAGAAGAAAAAGAAGCACAGAAAGAAACACAAGAAAGAGAAGAAAGAAGAAAAAGTGAGCAAATCTTCTGGTGGAAATGAGAAAAAGGGGGAAGAGAAACGGTGCCAAGTCTTGCCTAAGCCTAGTGCTGCCCCTGCAACACAAAATCCAACAAATCCACATGTGCAAGAAGCCAAAGCAAAAGAAGGTTGGTACATAAAGAAAGGGAACATGTCTTTTAGAATTCATATTCCCCCCCCCCAAGTCATAAGAAGAATCTCAGAGAGGACTGGTTGCTTAAAATGTCATGTTTTTTTTTGTTTTTTTATCAGATTCACTTCCTAAAATCTCCTATAGACAATTACTCAAGTTGTTAAAAGCAGATATTGTCAGAAATAGTCAATATGTGCTAATGATTTTCTTTTCTTTCTTTGTTTAGATGCTCTTCCAGGGCCAAGTCCTCGGGTCCTAAAACCAATGACGAAAGAAGAATGGGAAAAGCAGCAAAGTGTCATCCGTCGTGTTTATGATCCCGACACTGGGCGTAACAGGTAAATAAGGGTAAATACACGGTTTAAACAATTTACATTCTCTTAACAAATGCAAAAATGGAAAAGGACTGTTAATTATTTATTTGTGGCTAGAGTTTCATTTTGAAATGCATTTGAATACAGGGTTTAAAAGTTCAAAATATTCCGGAAAAGTAATTTTCCAAAGTTTGAAGTTTAAAAACTGAATAAATGTCATCATTTGTAATATAATACTCAGATTATTATCAAAGTTTGTCTATTACTTTGAACATTATTATTAGACACTACACTGAAAGATTATTGTTGTGGAGTGAATAGCGCATACCCAATGTCTATATGAACTAGTCCATTACTATAAAGAGCTCCAGGTCAGAGGTAAGACAAGTAGCCATTTGTAGTCAATCTTCAGACTAACTAACACAGGTATCACAGCAAATAGTCAAAGAATTACATATAGAGAATCCTTATACAAAGTACGTTATATAAGTAAGAGTATGTTATAACAATAGCCATAGAATAGGGACGATGAGGGATTTGAAACTTGGGCGATTTATAACTGTTGTGTTGAGGATTCGGAACTCTTATGATTTTAACAGTAATTAGGATTCAAGAACTAATATGAGTTGTAATTGGAGTTACAAACAAGAGTCAGGGTTTATGCAGTTCCTGGGAACCTTAAAAAGTCCTGGAAAATTGACGGCCTTTTCCAGGACTTGAAAACTCATGGAAAAACAGCAATAGCCCAAAAGCTCCTTGAAAAGTCCTGGAATTTTCTAAATTGAGCTGCCCACAAATCTTTCTCTCAATTCATGAAAGTCAAAATGCCAAATCCCAGAAATCTTTTTTACAAGCAAAAATTGTCCTTTAAGAATAATGTTTTTTTAGTCGTCACTAATATTTGTCATTTATTGCAAACTGGTTAGTTTCCTTGATTAGAATGAGTTAATGACCTTGTAGTTACTTCTGTATTTTCTCGTCTAGGTAACAAGAAAGAAAGGGAGAGAGAATATGAAAGTGTGTCTTCTAGCTGCTACCCTCATTCAACAAGAAAAAAGGAAAAAGCAAAGATAAAAGGCATCAGAAACAAGTAAACCTCTCTGTCACTGATGAATTAATTTACACTCATTGAATTTGTGGTTGAAAGGAAAATAACTTATTTTACAATAATAAAATACATTTTAAGAGAATAGAATCTTGAAAAAATTGTCAGTGTCTTTTAAAATGTTAGTTACATTTCAATTCCAAAAGTAAAAAGTCCTTTTGATCTCTAGTCAGTGGTGGGTGAGTTCATGCCAGAAAAAAATATATATACTTTATTGTCCCTTGATTATCCAGACACCTTGAGACAGGGGTTGAACAAATATGTTTGGCTCATTCAAAATTCCAGATAATAGAATAGTTAAATTATCAAAAAAGTATGATGAACAAAAGTCATTTTTGAAAAGAAAGTTAACATTTTTAAAGCCAAATAACATTTTCAAAGGTCGTTTTTTTTTTCTTTTTTTGTCCAGTTTAATTTTTATGAAAAATGCTGCTAACTCCCTAAAATGTCTTCTGGTTGAAAGCACATCCAACTTTAAACATTTGTCAATATAGACATTTCTTTGGTGTTTGCAGTTGTACATTGGAGCTGTTGAACTTTTTCATGAGCAATATCATTATCTTCATCTTCTTCATCCTCCTCCTCTTCAACATTTTCCTGTGCAATTATTAGTTCAACAAAATCATGTCACAAACATTTGATTTCTCTTCAACAGATAACACTACCCTTTTTGTTTTTATCTTTCGAATTTGAAGCCATTTCAAAGCATAAGGTCACAAGTATCAAGAAACTCAAGACTCTTGTTGGAAAGTAAATATCATAGAATGAATTATCAGTCAGAAAAAAATGTTACCATCAATATTGACTTCATGTCCAGATTATCAAAAGACTGGTAATCAAACAACAGTATAATCTAGGAAGTGTTGTAATTTTCAACATGTCTCTGCTTTTTCAATCTGTACTCAAGTTTTGTATCTAGTTCTGGGTATGACAATAAACTACATCTGACAGCAAGGCCTCTAATCGGGAGGTTTTGAGGAGCATGGAACCACATCTTAACTACTATTGTTCCCAGGTCCTCTCTGACCCGGGTTGGTAGCAATTATTAGGATCCTAGTTATGGGCAAATAGTGACACCTTCCCAAACAAACAAAAAACACTATGAAAGTAAATAAATACATTTTTTTATATAAAACAACAATACATTTTTATAGTAGACTTACCAACAATGCATTTTTATTGTAGAATTAACAACAATGCATTTTTATTGTAGAATTAACAACAATGCATTTTATCTGTTGTTGAAGCGATAAAATTGTGTTCAAAATATTTTGATTACATTTTGGCATTAAATGACAGATAAGAAGTTGATATGCCATTAAACAAATCAATCAAGTTCTGTACCATTTAATAAATTATTTACAAATAATATAACTAATGACCAGTGCATTGAAAAGTTGGAAAATAATTTATAATAAAAATGGGTCTGAAATGTATTCAGTCATTTAAATGAATATTTATCTAGATTCCTGTTTATTCCAGTTCGTTGTGGAACAGTGGATAGAAACTTAGTCTCACTGAGTGCTCTCCACCTGTGGCCTTGTACCATACTAAGCTCAGCTTAGTAAGTATCCATTTAGACACCTCACTGTAGAGAAATGGTTAGCAAACTATTACTATCATTGTGTGTTCAATCCTTATTGGGTACCCAATAATAATGACTTTGTGCCAAACAAATTTAGTAAATACCTATCCCAGCATGCATGAACTATCTGTAAGCTTTTTGCATGAAACCTCATACTGCTAAGGCTATGGTGAATGAATGACATCGTACTGCTAAGGCTATGGTGAATGAATGACATCGTACTGCTAAGGCTATGGTGAATGAATGACATCGTACTGCTAAGGCTATGGTGAATGAATGACATCGTACTGCTAAGGCTATGGTGAATGAATGACATCGTACTGCTAAGGCTATGAAAAGGCCTTTTGAACATTTAATGTTATATTCAAAAATGTATTTTTGCTTTAATTCTACCACCTGCCACTCCATACATACTTTGTGAGTGCTTTGAATTCTAGTATAATTCCCAATGTCACTCTCTCTCAATTTTTTTAATGAAAATCTTAATTCCCATGGTGTTATTTTTTTTTTTTTTTTTTTTTTCAAAGAACCATTATTTTTTTCTTCCTTTATCCAAGTTTCCTGATCAACCAGAGCCCCAAATTAAGAAATGTTTGGATTATTTGGCAAAAACAAATTATAACAAAGTGTACAAAGGCAGATCAATAAGTCTGTGACCTAACATGTATTTATGGGTTGTATAATATTCACCACTCAATTAAGTGAATTGGCAAAGAAGGCAACATGGAAAGATTAATATTTGTTGTATAAAATGTCTTTTTTCAGCCTTATTGACTTATTGATGAATTTATTTGTTATTTAATATTTAATTTACTTATTTTAATTTTATTTATGAATAAAGCAAAATTTATTTTATTTTAGATCAATGTGTACTTAAATTTTATGTAGATTTATAAATGTTGTTTGGACTGCTCAACAGTGTTTTTCTGTTTTCTGGTGAGCACAGCCAAGATAAAAGACTCCTCCCCCTCTCATTTCATTGAAATTGCAAACTTGAACAAGTCTGCGTTAATAACAAGAACACCAAAAAGAATTGAGTTTAGTGGGCAGAATAATCATTGGAATAATAACTCTTCTCAAAATTATAGAAATTAACTTTGATGTACAATACATGTCTGGGAAGGAACCAGGCTTCTTTTTTTTTTTTTTTTTTTTTTTAATATCTTGAGAATTGGTTGAATGGTCTTGATGTAATTTGACCACTAATGAACACCATGACCAACTGAGTAGATTCTTCATGTCTCCTTGCCTTGGAAGAACATTGTTTCCTTATTCCTTCTTTTCAGTCTTTTTATCTTTCTTTTTTTTTTACAGACTCGTGAAAGGAGATGGAGAAATTATTGAAGAAATTGTTAGCAAAGAAAGACATCAACAAATCAACAAAGTGAGCAAAATTAGAAACTTGATTTACTTTTTTTTTTTTCACATGCAAAATCCTGGATCTTTTCCTTTTGAAACTTCTTTTTATTTTCCTTTCATTTTCACAGAAACACATCTCTCCACAAAATGATCAACTTTTTACAACTTTCTTTTTCATATTATCACAGAATCAGCAACCCAGATCACAAATATAAAAAAAAAATAATTTTCTAAGTTATAAGAGATGGGATTCAGTTTCCTATATAAAATTATTGTAAATTAATCCCACTGCACAATTCCCAAAAAAAATAAAATAAAAGGGAAATAATAATAATAATAAAAAAATAAAAGTGAAAGGTAAATTCATATTTTTCAGCTGTTATGAAATTAACTTTTTTGTATTTCACCTTGAAATTATTTGAAATTCTCTCACAGATGTGTCATTGCCTCCCTCTGTCTTTTTTTACAAATACTTTCACGGTAACTGCTCCAATGAGCTGCTTTCGCTGGTTCCTAGACTTTAATTTAAGCATTCAACTAGGCTGGCATCTCGCTCACACCCTTTCACTGTTGAAACTGTTAAATGTAGCCGTCTCTTCTACTCCAATAGTTTTATGTCTTGCACTTCTCGCCTGTGGAACTCCCTCCCCTTTTCCTGTTTCCCTGATAGCTATAATCTCCAACTATTCAAATGTAATGTCAATTGACGTCTCCAGATGCCTTGATCTATCCCCTATCCTTCTCTTCATACTTTCCTCTATCACTTCTATTTGCTCTCACTCCAACTCTCTGTAACCCCTTGCATGTTAGTTGCTTCCCGCCTTGCTTGGGGTGAAACGCTTAAAAAAAAAATAAAAATAAAAATAAATGAACTTATTTTGTGGGGAGAAAGGTGTTTACACAAAGGGATCAATTTACATTGCAAACTGTCCCCGCTTTTACAATTTAGAAAATTTATTTTTTGGATCTGGAGTGCTTAATCAATAGTTATTAAAAAGAAAAAAAGAACAAATTTTTAAATGATTATTTTTTGGTGAGGTGTGTTTCTGTAGAAAGTGTTTGTGTATTTATTCCAAGATAGCTGTGAAATAAGATCTTTTATCTAATAATAATCCAATTTGTGCATTTTTTTGTTTATTATTATAACACATCATAGCAAGATTTTGTTAAAATGTTCACACTTGGAAAATAAAGCAATTTCCATGTCAAATGGAAACTAAATATCAGGTTTGCATTTGTACTCACCCAATGATTTATTTTATAAGCCCTTTTTTCAAGGGAGTTAACTTCAAATATATTACTTATTGAGTAGTCTCTCTTATTTTGTATTACAATAGAGCGATTTGCTACTTAATAATGATACTGTAGTCGTGGTTGGGGTCTGTATTTGTACTCATCTCGATTGATTCTATATTTCTAGACAAAGAGTATGCAAACAGGACTTTTCTACGGTATTTCTTTATGCTCAGATTCTCACATTTTTTTTCTCACTGCAAACTTGATCTGAAAGTTAAACTTATTTTGCATACACTGCCATGCAAAACTTTTGTGTTACTTTGTCAAATTAATTTTGTTAATTTTACCCCCAAATCGACCTTTTCTCCATACATTTTATGATCTTTGAGGGCTAGGAATTCAGTTACTTCCCTCTTGTTAATGCTGTATGGTGGACAATAGAACATCTTGAAGCATAGAGATGCTGAAAAAAAGGCCATGCAAAAATATTAGGCTACCAGCAAAAATTTCACCTTTCAACTCTTTTCTGAAGTTAAAAAATGGTTTTCTTTTTTCCAAAAAGTGATCTTTATTATTACAGAAAGTAGAAAATGTCAAAGTATGTTGTTAGTAATCAGTGTTGCTACATTTGGTTCAATTGTCTCAAAGTGTGGTTTTCATTGGAGCATTTATTTCTTCAGTTCCCACCACAAGGGTTCAATTATATTGAGATCAAAACTTTGTACTGGCCAGTTTTCCAAAAGTTGAATATCTTCAGTCACAAGAAATCTTTTTGTCACTCACAATGTGTAGCAAGTAGCACCATTATGTCGAAAAATTTCTCCATCATTATAGTCTGGCAGATGATTAGACTCTAGTAAACTAATATAGTTTTTGGTGTTAAGGGTTTTTATTAACTTTTACCAATTTTCTTCTGCCATCTCTTTTGATGCAACACCCACACCATTACGTGTCAACCGTCAAAATTATACTGCCTTCGTGGTGTATCGTGCATTGTTTCTTTCTCTCACTGATCTTCTTACATATTCTCTTGCATTAGAATGTAAATTCTATTTCGCATTCATCACTAGAGACTACTTTTTACCATTTTCCAGCATCCTATGTTAGATGTTCTTTTGACCACTTCAATCTTCTATTTTGATGTTAAGGATATTTGTTTTTGTTTTGTTACTATACACCCATTCAAGTTGTCTTTACTTAATACTTCCATTTGTAGCAAACATCTTCCAGATTGTTTGAACACTGATTCTGGAAATTCCCAGCTGTCCAGATATTGAGTCATTTTCGCCTTCAAAGTCACAACCATCATCTTTGTTTCAACAGAAATTTTAACTATGATTCTAGTGTCACTGTTCAACTGCAGTTATTTACCAAGGTACCTTTATGGAACAATTTCTACTTAGAAATTTGCATATTATCATGAATTTATCATTTCATATCTTTTATTAGCCCAATAATTTTGCATAGCCCTTTTTCAGCTTTAAGCAGTGTATCTTCTGTTATATGGCACCTACACAACAAATTATTTAACAATCCTCAAGCCTCACAGAAACTACAGATAAAAGAATATGGTTAAACAGTCTTAACTTCTTAATAAAATAAAGGTGTATAATCATTTTATTAGTTATTGGAAATCTTTCTTTTGATTGTTTGTTTGTTTTACGGCATATCAACCTCAATGGGTTATTTAACGCCAACAAAAATTTTTATTGCCGGTGATATTTGTTTTATAAAATCTGTTTCTGGGAATATTTTTTTCTTCAAAATTCTATTTCTGAGAATATTTTTTCTTCAAGAAATCTATAGCTGGTAATGTTGTTGTTTTTTTTAAATGTAAAGCTGTTTGTATTGCTGGCATTTTTTTAAGTATTTCCGATAATTTTTCCTTCAAAAATTGTTGGTAATTTTTTTTTTTTTTTTTTTTTTTTTTTTTAAAAGTATTTCTGGTATTAAAACCTATTTTTAGTTTGGGTGTTAACTATTTGCCCATAGCTGGGACCCTAACAGATGCTACCACACCGGGTCAGGGTGGACCTGGGAACACCAGCAATTAAGAGGTGACTACATGCTCCTCAAAACCTCCTGATCAGAGGCCTAGCTGTTGGACGTAGTTTATCGTCTTACCCAGGATGCGGATGTAGTTTATCGTCATACCCAGGACAAAAATCTTTCTTTGGATGTCAGTAAATTCAAGAAATAAAGTTAAGGTGCATCATTGCCAAATTCATAAACTGTTTGAGATGGATGGTAGACAGATTATTAGTAATAGACAGATTAGATCTGTGATTCTCAAACCTTTTGAAATTGGGGCACACTTGAAATCCTACCAATAATTGTAGGCGTACTATATGCAAATTTCAGAAAAATATGTTATAATGAAGTCAAATATTGCAGAAAAGAAATAATGCAATAAAAAATATAAAATGAAACATGCCTTAAGTTTATTCATTCTTGTGTTTATGAGAAACATGCGCCTGATGAGTCTTAGCCATTTCTTCAATGTTTGGGTGTATATTTAATAGGCAAACTCACATTTTCTCCTCAGTACATTGAAGAGTTCCTCTCTTTTTGCACTTAATTGTGGTGAGAGCAGAAAAGCTTAATTCACATAAATATGAATGAGACAGGTACCGCAATATAATAAAGTAAATATATTTATTTCTTATATCTGGATACATATTTCTCTGGAATGCCAAGGGCACATCATTTGAAAGCCACTGGATTAGATAGTAGACAGCAAGCAAAATCTGTTGTACCAAATGGGAGTAACTTCCTCTGCTTCTTCTTCTTTGGTTAAAATGGATGATTGCCCTCATATCTTCTAATAGTCTTTTGATCTATTTTGGATTATATCATTTAGGAATTGTAGCAATTTATTTTCTGAGAATAATTATGGATATATCAACAAAAAAGAACAATGCATCTTTTTTAGGTAATCAAATATTGATTATTTATAATTATGTTAAAGCTACTTTAATTTTCTTCAGACATTTTGTTTAAATATTTTGCTGAAAATATCCAGTTGCTTGAATGATAGTACCTCTCCTTCGAAATAGAAGACCTTCAAGAGAAACTGGATCAGCTTAAAATCCTGAATTTACAAATTAACACAGTTCGATATATTGTTTATATCTATGTTTACTTCTATAGAATTTAAATAATCCTGTGGTGGTGGTTGCATATGCCAAATTTTACTATGGCTTTAAAAATAGACATGTTAACAGAATATATATTCACATAATATATTTAAATATATTAAGACAAACTAAGGAGGAGAAGAAAAACATATTACTCATCATAAAGTGGCAAATCAAAAAAATATAACTGCCTATTGCTCCTCACTTTTCAGAGCTCAATCGAGGACAAAACATAAATATGTGCACATTGACTAAAATTATGATGGAAAAAAGGAATACTACCAGAGAATCAGTCCTGCAGATTACTGACAAATTTCATTAAGACCCAGCAGCCATTCAGAGAGAAGGCTGCTTAGACTTAATATAGAGGGACTCGAGCACTTTCAAATGGTAATCTGTATATGCTGATAATTGAGAAATACTTGGTGAAAGATGAGGTACAAATCAAATTATTAAGTGTTCTGCAATTGCAAAACTTGATGCAAATTTTCATTCTACCCTTTATGGGTCTTAGCAGGTATTTACAGATCAATTCTCAGTTCCATCTTCTATTTAGTTCTACCACTATAACCACTGACATTTGAAATCATAAATCATGATGATAGGGTAAACCAGAATATCTTTATGATTAAATTTTAACATAGAAATTTCTAAAGTGAAATGTTTCCTTTTTAATTTTGAAAACTTTGCTACAATCTCAAAAGGCTGAAAAATTCAGAAATGTTAAACTGAACTCTTCTACAACATAATGTAAAACTGATTTTAGTTTAGTAAATTTAGCTTTATTATTTCTCTTTAGATGTAAAACTTGTAAGAAATAAAAGCAAAGGGTCATAATGCAATTTGAGAAAAATTGTGAGAAAACCTGTATGTTCAAAATTATTTGCTATATATATGTGTGTGTGTGTATTGTGTATTTGGGAAACAATCCATTTTTTATGCAAGTTTTATTGAAAATGACTGACAAGGTGCAGTGGTTAACTTTTGTATATAATTTCTTGTGTTTGTATAATTTTTTTTCTTTTCAGGACATAAATTATATAAAAATTGTTGGAATGTTTTCCAAGCACTTTTGGCTATACTTTTAGCCATTATCAAGGATGAATTTTATTTTACTTTTAATTGAATATATGCATTGTTTTATATATGTATTTAGAGTTAGAGGAATGTTTTATTTTCCAAACATGGTCAGTATATTGTGGCCATGTTCAGAGTTGATATTAATGAGTGTTGGCTTTTTCTTTTTTTTTATTAATAATGCTTCCATTATTTTTAGCCATTTTGTACTTATGGATGAGGCTATTATATATGTATTATCAACGAGTATGTTACGGATAGAGTTTGGTAGATCTCCATGTGTATTAAAATGAGACCAAATTGAGCTATGGTCAGAGATATGTAACGAGAGTCTTCTTGTTAAACATACAGTTCATTAAGAGACAGAAAAAATTAAAAAGTAAAATTATACAAATGCATGAGAAATTATATAAAAAAAAAGCCTAACCACTACACCTTGTCTGTTATTTTCAACAAAACTATACATACATATATATATATATATATATAGTGGGGGGAAATAAATATTCGTACACTTCAAAAATTGTTTTTTTTTATAAATGTAAAAGCCTTAAATAAAACAAATCTCGGCACATTTTATGTATAAAGACACATACTATTAAAAAATAATAATAAACTTAATTAATTCTTATTCTAACAGAAATTAATGCATTTTTTTAATTCTAACTGGTGAAAAAAGTATTCGTACAAATCAATTATTATAATAAAATAATCAATTAATTATGAAAAAAGTATATTCTAGAATGTTCCAGTAATGTTATCAGTAATTATAGTAAACGCTATTAGCCATTATCAGAGCATTCTGCAATTTCTAAGGTTCTAATAATGCCTAAAGGTAAAGAATTGACTATTTCACAAAAACAACACATTTTGTCTCTTTGGAAAGATGGGAACAGTTACAGAACGATTTCTAACAACCTGAATATTCCTTTTACTACAATTGCTTTGTTATTGCAAGGTTTAAAACTCGTAACAGCGTCGAAAACCAAAGATGAACAGGTGCTCCGAGGAAGATTTCTCTTAAGATCAGCAAGGACATTAGGACGCCAGATCCAAGAAAATCCACAGGTTACCCGAGAAAAGCTGCAGGAACATCTGCGTGCATTAGGGTTTAAAGTAATCAAGCGTACAATGAGTAATGAACTACACAAAAACAGTCTGAAATCATGCATCCCAAGGAAGACTCCACTCCTCTTTAAATGACACAGAGATGCTAGGCTAAAATTCATTAGAGAGCATGAGGATAAAGAATATTCATTTTGGGAAAAAGTACTATGGACAGATGAAACTAAAATAGAGTTGTTTGGTCATAATTATCGAAATCATGTGTGGAGGAAGGACGGTGAAGCCTACTTACCAAAGAACACGTTGCCAACTGTAAAGTTTGGTGGTGGCAGTATCATGATCTGGGGCTGTTTTTCTGCAAAAGGTGTTGGCAGAATATCAATAATAGATGACAAGATGAATGCCAAAAGCTACCAGAAAATCCTGCAAGACAATTTAATGCAATCTGTTGTGAGACTTCGGCTACCTCCTGATTGGGTTTTCCAACTGGATAATGATCCTAAGCATACCGCTAGATCTACAAGGAAATGGTTAGCTGAAAGTAACGTTGATGTCTTGCAATGGCCAAGTCAGTCCCTAGACTTGAACCCAATCAAGAATTTATGGCGATATTTGAAAACTCAAATTGGGAAAAGAGCACCAACAAATATCAAGAATTTGAAGACAATATGCCAAGAAGAATGGGACAAAATACCACTCAATATGTGAAAATCATTAGTTGAGATGTACAGGAATAGACTGGTAGCTGTTGAACTCAATAAATGATATTCCACAAAGTATTAAATTAAGTTAATATGCTTTTTTTGTTTTGTACGAATACTTTTTTCATCAGTTAAAATGAAAAAAAATGCATTAATTTCTGTTAGAATAAGAATTAATTAAGTTTATTACTATTTTTTAATAAAATGTATCATTACACATAAAATGTATCAAAATTTGTTTTAGTTAAGGCTTTTACATTTATAAAAATACAATTTTTCAAATGTACGAATATTTATTTCCCCAATGTGTGTGTGTGTGTATATATATATATATATATATATATATATATATAATTAGAATTAATGAAATATTTGTTTTTCAATTTAATCTAAAACTGTTTTTATATTTGCAGCAAGCCACAGCAGGAGATGGTCATTTTTACCAAGCAAAGATGGGTCTTCTCAACTAATCACAGTTGACTGGATTTTCTTCTTTTTTTTTTTTTTTCTCTCTCTCATTTTTTCCCCTTTCCAATTTTATAAAAATTTGACTGACTGGACAAACAATTTCTTTTTATTCTGGTGATATGTTTGGTATATTGATGCATAACTTAGAATTAAAAGTTGGTGTTTATTGAAATCATGTCTGGAAACTTGAAATTCTAATTCTGGAAGCATTGATGGAATTCTTACAATTAAGACAAAAAAAATCACTTGTTAGAAGTTAATGAAATTTATAACAGTGCATGATTAATAATCCTTCTAAAGTAGATCACTTAGAAGAGTGTTAAAAAATGTAATAACTATTAAAAAAAATTAGTGACTGATACTCAATAGTCTAAACAGACATTCTGATAAAAATTAGAACTTAAAAACCAAAATAGGTTTATAAAGATTTTTTGTTTTCAAATCTTAAATATTTTCTTTATCTTAAAATCACTTTGATTTTTTTTTTTTTTTTGCTTTTTTACATTAATAATAATGGAAGGTATGATATACAAATATATACATCAGACTTATTGTGAGTAATTGAATGAGAAAATGAAAAATTTCCTGTATAATGCATTTCATCTTGAGAAGGAATGGAATCACTCTTTTATATATATATATATATATATATATATATATATATATATATATAAAGGGTCCATGTGTGCTTCTTATAATATGTAAAATAGATAGGTTAGTTAAAACAAGGACAAACAAAAGGATACTAATATAATCAGTACAATAAATATTTATTAAATATTAATTATTAACCATTTGACAGAAATGAAGCACAGAAAGAAAGGTTTTAAGTTTGGAATTTTCGGACATGTCTGTATCATTCATCAACAGACTGAGGAATAAACAGAGAAATAAGGATTACTCACTGGGTGATGTTCTTGTAGATGGTGTATTTTCCAGTGAAAATCGTATTGTTAGCAAAAACCCAATCCCTGTTTCCTCGATGTACAAAACTTTTTATGAAAATAAATTTAAACTTGCACATTGAGAAATCGGACATAGATCCGATTAATTTAATTTGTTGATTTCAATGTCCACATTTATATCCACTCTGTCCCTGACAGTTACGTTATCAGGCAAACGTTGTACCAACAGGCCTCGGTGACAAAAAGGTAGCGAATTAGACTACCTTTTCATCACCGAGGCCCGTTGGTATAGTTTGTATGACATTTGCCTGATAACATAACTGTCTGAATTTTAATTCTTGGTAATGGATGCGCACTTCTGATGAGTCCGAAATATAGGACGGGACAGCTGTCAAGTAGTTTCTGCATTCTGTTGAGGATTCTTCTAGACTCGATTAATTACTTAATTATAATTATCTCAAATCCTCCTAATTTCTATCATATATATTATATATATATATATATATATATATATATATATATATATATATATATATATATAAGGAGGAGGTGAGAAAGCTAAGCATCATTGTATTTTTAGTGTTTTCAATTTAAAGTTGTAACCAGTGTTTGTTGTATTTTTCCTCATCTCCCACCCACCACTAGGTCCAAAAGGATGAAATGTCTTACTTAAGAGATTATTTTTCATTTTCTCATTCAATTACCTATTAAAGACAACGTAATTTTTATGTACCAAACGTTGTTCGTTCGATTGAACTCATCTTTGTATATTTACTTCTGCTAACACTATGTTCTGGATGAGCCATTATTCAACTCTTATCAGATACAGTCAGTGAGGATGGAAAAAAAAAAAATGAAAACTCTTTGAACAGCATTGCTATGTTAATGATTCTCCGCAAAGTTATTAACAAATTTAATTTCTAGTAAAGCCTTCATCTTTTTCATCTTCACCTTTTTTTTTTTTTTTTCAAATTTTCATAAGGAAGTTTCAAACGAAAACTAATCTCTTTTGAAATAATACAGAAGAAACATCTATAGAAATCCTTTTGGTTCATTGCATGTATGACAAGCTGAAAATTCATGCAAGAACTGCTGCTGAAATTGTTAAGATGTACACTGTTGAACAAGACTAAACATTTAAAAAATCTGTTTTCCAAATTTCAGTTTGTTTTTATTTTACCCTCCTTCATTTGAACTCTTTTCATGTTATTCAAAATCCGACACAATTAGGGAATAGAACCTCAGTCAGTCGAACCTTACAATATCGTTTCTCCCTAATATAGTAGAACAAGGAATTTCCTGATTTTGCAAGAATGTGTAAGTTTTTTTATTCACTATTTACTTGGTCGAGTTTCTATATGGAATGCAGTAGATGTGGCTTGGTAAAAGGATCACCAATTTGTTAATATACAGGGGGGTGCTGAAAAACTCTCAGTGCAATCAACTTTCCAACATCTGTCATTTAATGTTTGGACACTGAAATTCTTATTTTTAGAAATGAACTGTGAATTTTTTTTTTTTCAGCAGCTCTGGAAAGCCTATCAGACATTGTGTTTTTAATTTTCCTTACCTATATGTGATGAAAGTACATTTAAATTTATAAGGCATCTTATGTGACAGCTGAAGTATGAATGATGTACATATGAACTTGCTATTACCCATAAGGGTAAAAGTATATTCCCAGAATTAAAACACTGTCATATGATGGAGAACACTCAAATTTCATAAATTTGACTCAATCAAAATTGCATTATATTTCTGATACAGCTGCAGAATGCTTCATCTGTTTTATATATATATATATATATATATATATATATATATATATATATATATATTATATATATATATATATTGAAAATGGATGTCATTCTTTTGCTCCTGAAGGTAAAATAATGATATCCATTCTATTTAAATATATTGAGTTCTGGTGTAAAATAGTGCTCAATGTACTATAACAGAGCTATTAAATATATAATAAATATACATATTATCCCTCACCAGTAACACGACTTAGAGTTTCATGTACAACACATTCTTCAGGTGCTGGGTAGCTAAAGATTGCATTGTGCATGAAACTCAAAGTCGTGCTATATTATGTATATTTATTTATATATGGTAGCACACATTGAGTTCTGGTGTTAATAAAAACAGTGCTCATTGTATAATAACAGCTAAAATTTATACTAATAATAAACATACATTTTTTCCCCTCACTAGTAACACAACTCTGAGTTTCATGCAAAATGCAATCATCAGGTGCAGATTGAAAAGAACATGAAACAGTTGTGCTACCAGTGAGGGGAAAAATATATAAAATTTCATTAGCAAACAGCCAACTAAAAATCAACAAGTTTTATTTTATTCTGTCTTCATTTTCAAGATGTACAGTTAAAGTTTAAACTCTGCTTAACAACACTCACATGTAATTATGAATTTGTACACTTGGTGAATGTTTTATTTGGGGTCTGTAGCAGGTCAACCGAAATACAGTGACTGAAAGCATTTTGAGTTGAGATGGGCAAAGTTTTAAACCAACTTTCTTTCTATGCAAACAAGTGAAACAAGAAACAAAAAGTTGCTTGTCCATTCAATCAAATATTCATCTGCTTTTTTCCAGTTCTCTCTCTCTCTCTCTCATTTCTTTTTTCATTCTTTGTATCTGCAGATTGTTTTTTGTAACTTCACACTTGTGCAAACTTACATGGTATACAGACATGCTTCATTTTGCTGTGCTTTTACAAGCAAATGAAGCCAATGTATAGCCTGTTGCATTGTGGGAAGATGCGGTTGGGGGGGGCTTTATATTATTAACAGGGAGTATGGAAAAGTGAAAGCCGGTTCCTCTTTTTAAATAATAAGTTGTTAAATGTATGTTGGTTCTCTTGGTATCTACTTTTATGCTACTCTGGGTTTTAGTGTCTCTGTCAGGTCATGTGGTTGCCGAGAAATGCTCAGGTGGTCTGCTAGTATTTATTTCCCACTCTGTGTAGGTAAAATATGACACACAGTCCTTCATTTAATGTGGGTTGATCCATAGCCCCACCCAATATAGCAGATGAATCAAGGCCACAATTGATGGTGAGTCATACCAAAAAAGCCTGGTTCAATCTGTCATGCCATCAGGGCATACCTAACAGTCTGAATGCAGTGGGTGGAGCCTGTTTTGTTGCCCAGCCTGTCATCCATTTTTGGCTTGTGTCATCTGATTAAGTCACTGCCAACCTGATAATATAAACCAAGAAAATGGTTGGAAGTGAGTCTGATCTTCATGGGTGCACCACTATTTATGGCCTTGTGCTAGCGTTAGCTAAGTTTTGTAAAAGTCTATAGATATTTCCTGTGATGTTGAGCTTTGAAAGTTAGTCTTAAAGATCAATTTGCTAGTGTTGGTGTCTCTGTCAGATTTTTTTTGTATAACATAGGCACTCCAACCACCATGGCCTTATGACTATGTTCTGCTTAGTAATTAACTAGACTTATGACCAAGTCACACAAAAACCAATGATTCTTGTCTGATTACATTAGTTAAGTCATGAAAATTAATCAGCACTTAAATGGATGATTACTTGGAAAGATTAAGTACATGACCTTTTACCTGACTAGGCAAAGCTTTGTAAATAAAATATCTATCATGTTGTGGATTTCAAATAGAATAGAAATCTTAGAATTATAGATGAGGTCTAATTATTTATACTATTCAGTTGGTAAAGAAATTCTTTCTTTCTTTCTTTCTTTCTTTCTTTTTTCTTTTTAAGTCTCATCAATTTTGATCTCAGAAGAATTTTATTGATTTCAATACTTGTATAAATTGCAAACCATGTTTCTCACAATATGAGTTAAATAAAAAAATGTTTATTGTATGATAGCAGAATATGCTTTTATATTCAGACTTGAAAGCTACATTTGAAATGTACAAAAAGTATCATCTTTTGCTCAGTGAGGGTGACTGTTGCCCTGGCACATGAGCAAGATCTTGTAGATTATTTACTTAAATCCTTATATTATATCCTGCCTACCATGGCCCTATGCCAGACTAAGTTTACAGTTGGCCCCCTTATATGTCAGGGATATATTTCAAGAATCCCAATAGATGCTTTAAACTGGATATTACCAAATTCTATACATAGTAGTTTTTACTCATGCACACACGCATACATGTGTGTGTGTGTGTGTGTGTCCTTTAAACCACTCAGCCACGGAGAGTGTCACAGCCCAGCAAAGTTCAGTTACCCCTTTAAAGAATGCACATTCTTTTGTTCAGATTATCTCAAAAAAAAAAACATTAGTTTGTTTCTCCTACAACGGGGGATGCAGATTCAAACACTGCACAGACTGGTAGATGTAATTCACACAGTTTTTAAAAAGGACAGGGCGTTTACTCAAACATGATTATCAACAAAACATTTAAAAAATAATGTTGGATAAAAAAATTCCATTGATTCCTTAGAAATTGCTTTGTTTACCTTTCAGATATGAAAAATGAGCTGATTTGAGCTTTTGAGAGGATGTGAATTCTTCAAAATGGTAATAAATATACTTGCATTATTTACGTTATTCGGACTGTTATCCTCATCTTCATTGCCATATTTACAACGTTTCGGGCCGTTGTACACTCAGGCCTTCTTGAGGTGATTGGAATTTCAAATTGTACTCTTTTTTTTTTTTTTCATCCTCTGGGTTAGATTGTTCTAGTTCCACGTGTCATGCCTCTTGTATATGTCTCAGTTACTTCCCTTTGATTCAACTCTCCAAGTCTTGGTTCGCCACTGCTGAACTCGAGGACACATTGTGCAGTGGAAAGATGTTGGTTAGACCCCATGACTAGACCCAAAGATACCAGGTCAGAGCTGTGGTGAACCAGAACTTGAAGAGTTGAGTTAAAGGATAATAACTGATATATCTGGAAGAGGCGTGGGATGTGGAACTAGAACAATCTACCCTGCTGGACGAAATACAGGGTTTGTTTCAAAATTCCAACCACCTGAAGAAGGCCGGAGTGTACAACAGCCAAAATGTTGTGAATATGACAATGTAGATGAGGATAACAGTCCGAATAATGTAAATAATGCAAGTAATCATAATACCTCATCTCAGAGATATAGACAGGTAATAAATATTGATGTGAGTTTGCGACCCTGAGATTCATGCTATTTTTTGATCGTCAGACAAACTGATTAATTTTTAACTTTTGGATTTATATATGGTTTCCTATATCAGTGTTTTTATGATAGTGGGAAGAAAAATTGTCATTAGAACACCACTCATACTTACGCAGTGAAACTCAGGGTCGCAAACTCACATCAATCCAACTAATATATATATTATATATGTGTGTGTGTATATATGATAAAGTTTGATTTATTAATTAATCACAATAAGAGATTTAAACCAGTAATTAATAATAGAGCAATTATAACAAATATACTGTTAAAAAAGTTAACAGAATATTTGTTCTTACTGTTGTCGGTCTTAGCAATCACAACATGCAATGTTTTTCTTTCCTTATTAAAGTGAGAACATTCACCTTTTCATTTAAAAGGAACCCTTTATGATATCTCTTAAGCAAATCCCAAATCCTGCAGTTTGAGACCAGAATTAAGTATAATGAGTTTTGTTCATCTCTCGGATTGATGGTTGGTGACTGAAACGGGGGGGGGAAGCATGATGATCATTCTATTGTTTTCATTTTGGTCTGGTCTTATAAGCCAGTGTAACGAGTTCAGTTTTTATACAGTGCTCTACTTTTGTAGCCTTGTGTCAGACTGAACTAAACATCTGTCAACCATTATATGATAGTTAACAAGTTCTATTTACAAACTTCACTAGTCTAATAAGTTTAATCCTCACTGGGTGTCCCATTTTTAAAACCTTGTGGCAGAGAAACAAATCTATAAAATATATCAGGTTGAGGTTTTTTTTTTGTTTTTTTTTTTTTGCACCATTGTTCAAATTCAGGTAAAGGCCAGGATTTTGAATGCTGATTTTCAAGGTCTATAGGCTATTAGAAGATTGCTGCAACATAGTGTTCTTTCCTTCCATTTAGCTTTTCAATCACATAAAAATACCTGGTGTTTAAGCCAAGAGTAACAATATTGATTTGTAAATTGGAATTTTCTAGAGGAACAAAGCTTGCTTTTTTTTTGCTTTTTTTTTTTATATCTTCTTGTTCACTCTTTTGTGTGTGTATGTGTGTGCGTGTGTGATATTTTGTCAATATCATGTAATAAAAATGGGATTAAAATTTGATTCCATTATTCTGTTTTTTGTCTTGAACTGCTTCTCTCTTTGTTAAATGAACAAATAGGTTTGTCCAGAAAATATCCAACTATTTAATATTAACTTGAAAAACCTGTGAAAATTTAATGTTTTTCCTCTTTTACTATTCTGATGAATCTTAATTCTTAAGTTAATGATTCAATAAGCTCCTGATGAGTTCTATGATAATAAAATATTCATAGAAATTCCCGTGACATTTGTTAACTATTCGGGCTTAACAACTTTAACAAAATATTGCAATAACAATCATAAATTTGAATGCTGGTCGTTACTTTAACAAGTCAGTACAAATGTAAAGATTTGAAATTGGCAACTTGTTGCATTCCACTGAAACAGTCATTAAACATTTCTATCTTTCCTTCTTGCTTTCATTTTCTCACTGAAAGCAAGTAGCATCGCTGATATGTGTTTTGTTTTTCCTTTGCAATCAAACAGATGATGAATTGGCAGGAGATATTAAACATGTCTATCTTCTTTTCTTTTTAACTGAAACTAGTGTCTTTTCCTCTCTTTCCACATGATCAAAATGGAATAGACCATTTATGAAGAAATGGCAGACTGTAAAGATCATGCGAACTTATACAGAGAGGGACAACAACAATTATTATGGGATGCTACTTTAGCACCCCCTCCACACACTTTAAATACTTGCATTGCAACCTCACACCCATATCTCAACATCACTTCCATTATTCAAAACAAAGTCTTTTTTGGGGGATTACGATCAGCTCCCTCATATTCACCATAATCTCAGCCACAGTATTTCAATGGCAAACCACTTCCACAAGGACATTAAGACTTTAGATGTTTTGTCATTGTGAATATGATGGTCACACAGTTCACATGCTCACTTGGCAACATTTCACTGCTAACTGAGTAACCCCATGAGAGAGTGTCTGTTCATATGCGCAATAAGATCTGTTCTGATTATTTACCTTATGTCATGGCTGCAGAACAAGTTGAGATATTCAAAATGGCTGGATGCTTTCCGGACACTTTATATGTAAGTAATGATTTTTTTGTTGTTTCTTAAGCATAAATTATTGAGATAATTAATATATATATATATATATATATATATATAATCCATAAAACATTTCTTGGCACACAATAGGGTTTGTATACTTATGTAATTTTCTTTTTACACTGAGTTTCCAATGTGACTTTTTATTACTGATCTCTTTACTGTAAATAAAAAATCATTTTCTTTTCATGACCAATTTTGTCAAATCTGTGATTCTGTTCTCAAATCAAATGTTACTAATTTCACAATCATTGAAATATTGATTAGTTTAGTCTGAGGCTGCCAGACTAAACTAAGCTAATTAAACACAAATCTAATGCAGCCGTCTTTGGAGCTTTCTTGGTGGATCACTAATTTGCTATCAGGTTTTCAAGCCTTTTTAAAAACAAAGATCTACTGAACTTCAATTCAGTCAAACACAATTCCCATATCTCACCTTGATTTTTTTTTTTTTTAATATTTTTCATCCAATACCAACCATACCCAGGAGCCACTCAAGGCAGAGGGTTACTGAATGGCGTTGTTTTATGAAGATATGAATTGTAGATTATGAAAATATTTAGGAAAGATAAAAGTTGACCATAGACTTGAAGAAATGCTCATTGTAGCGGTTGAAGAAGAATTCCTTTGGGAGTCCCTTCATCAAAGTCGTAGCTCTTGAGAAGAAGCTGTCCAATTTTCTACTTACCAACTGAATATGGATGGTTCACCACTGTGTACATGACATACTGGATTTAGTGTAGCCTTGTACCAGACTAAGCTTTAATAATCTGGGGTTATGAAACAGGAGACATAATTTGGGCCAGATTTTGTAGGGATGTGTGAAAAGGATCTAGGTAAATTGCTCGACAGTAAATTGCTCAAAATCAAATGCTTGAAAAATAATTTCTCAAACTATCAATTGCTCGAAAGGTATATTGCTTGAAGCCACAACCCTCAACTTTAGCAGCCAGTCTTCTAGGACTCTCTCTCTTGTTTGGCTCAACAAATGGTGGCAAGGCTACTCTCTCTACAGGTGGTTCTCCCTTTTTTTTTTTTTTTCTATATTTGTTTTCTATTTCTATTTCAGTAATTTTGGAGATCTTGAAACCTAGTGATGGGCATAACTTTTGTTGAGAGCAAAAAAGGAAAGAAGAAGTTGTATTTGGATAGATATCTATATATTAAGGACAAAACAGTGAACAATAAGATATACTGGAAATGTGAAATGTGCAAAAAACAAGAAGTTTACAAGAATTGCGAATAGAACAATGTGTGGGAGGAAGGACACATGGCACAGTGGATAAAGGCATTGGTTAGATCCAGTGACAGGACCCAAAGAGTGTGAGTTCAACACCCGGATAAGGCAGTAGAGAAATTTCAGAGGGAAATTAACAGGAGATAACTGACATCCATTAAACATGGCACGTGAAACTAGAACAGTCTACCCCAGTGAGTGAAATAAAGGATTAAGTTCGACATTCCAACCACCTGAAGAAGGCCGAAGCGTACAACGGCCGAGACGTAATAAACATGGCGAGAAAGATGAGGACAATAGTCCAAATAATGTACATAATACCTCATCTCAGAAATATAGACAGATACTGTGGGAGGAGTGAGTGCAGCTGAGGGCAGAAAAAATACCAGTTTAAAAGTTTTTTTTAACCACAGGTTTCGAGCAATCTGCCTTTTAAGCAATTAATTTGAGAATTAGTTTGAGAAATTATTTTTTGAGCAATTGATTTCAAGCAATTTACCGGATACCTTGTGAAAAAACTGATGGTGATAAAAATTGAAGGTCCAGACAAAATAGTGGAGAGTGATGAAACATTGATTGTAAAAAGAAAATATAACCTGTCTGAGTGTTTCATCAACAATGTCTCTGGAGGAATTGAAAGAAATTCTGGCAAATCTGATTACTTGGTAGAATTTGTTTCTGATAGATCGAGAAGCAGTCATCCAAAGATGTATTAAACAAGGTTGTACAATCACAAAGACATAATTCATGAATTGACTTCTGACCTGAGATGGAACAAATACATTGAGTCAATAGCTTCGTCTACCGCTAGGAAAGTTGGTTCCCTGTGCCACGCCAGGAAATTTTTCTCACCGGAGTCGATCCTTCAAATCAAACATTCGCCTTGCATATATGGTCTAGAGCCTTTTCTGTTTCTCTGAAGGTCCTTGATAAAACCCAGAGACGGATATGCAATGTAATTGGCCCTGATCTGGCATCCCATCTGCAGTCACTCTCTCACAGACGTGCCGTTGCTTCCCTCTGTTTTTTCTTTTACAAATACTTTCACGGTAATTGCTCCGAGGGATCTGCTTTCGCTGGTTCCTAAACTTCATGAATTTAAGTGTTCAACTAGGCTGGCATCTCGCTCTCACCCTTTCACTGTTGAAACTGTTAAATGTAGCCGTCTCTTCTACTCCAATAGCTTCATGTCTCGCACCTCTCGCCTGTGGAACTCCCTCCCCTTTTTCTGTTTCCTTGATAGCTATAATGTCCAACTATTCAAATGTAATGTCAATCGACATCTCCAGATGCCTTGATCTATCCCCTATCCTTCTCTTCATCCTTTCCTCTATCACTCCTCTTTGCACTTGCTCCAACTCTCTGTAACCCATTGCGTGCTAGTTGCTTCTCACCTTGCTTGGGGTGAAACACTTAAAATAAAAAAATAATATTGTTGATTTACATGAATCTTTACCTCATTCCAGTAGCATGCAGAAGTTGGGACAGAGAATGCAACAGCCGCAGGTAACCATATTGGGAGGGCATCTAATTAAAAAGTAAAATAAAACTTTAGTTTTTGAAATAAAGTGTTTATTTAATGTTTCATCTGTTTTTAGTTTTACATATTTAAAATGACTTCCTTTTTCACATTTCTCAGTACTAGGCCCTATAGACCCCCCCTCCCCCATTTGAAACTTAGGGGCATACAATCAAGGAGTTGGCCCTGGGCATCACCAAACATCAAGCATGCCACTGCTTCATACTCAAACACTATAGAGAATAACTGGTTTCATCTGAAGTGTTTTCTCAGAGAAAACAATAAATGATATATATATAAATTTTAATTCAAATTATGGCCCCTGATTCTAGACTTATAATAAATATTGTGTGTGCAAAAATTCCCAATTTTGTCATTTTTGAAAAATTAGGAATTAATACAGAGAAAAACTTTTTTTAAAAAAAACCTGATTAACTGCTGTAGACAACATGACTTTTCATACTATTTTTTCACAAGATAACACTATCTGCTTGTGCACATGAAATTTGTGTATTTATTTTGGTTGTATAACAACAACCAAAGGTTTATTCAGTTTTGTTTTGTGTGTTATGTATATAGATCTATGTTTTAAGTAGTTTCCTACTTGTTTAAATTACTAAGATACTTTTAACACATCAATTTATATATAGCATTTATTTGGTATTATGTTGTAAATAAAAATTAAACTTTTATAAAAAAAATTTAATTACACAAAGACAACTTTCCATTTTTGACAATCTTCTCCAATAAAAAGCTTGAAAAAAAGTTAAATTTAAAATGTTTAGCAGTGAAAAGGTTTTAAAGAAAATCTTGGAGACATCATGACAGTTATAAATTCTGAAGGGAAGAAGAAGGAGTTTAAAAGAAAGGTGGGCAAGGCTCATTTAAATATTTGGAGAAGGCATGAGCACATTTCACCCTTTGCTATATCCCATCAGCAGATTTCCTGATAACACTGGTATGCTACAATGTTTTTTTTTTTTACTAATGGTCACCCAATAAAAGGCTTAAGAGACATTCAAGGTAGAGAGTAAGTGAATGAGGCATGTGATATGAATGTAAGAGTAGAAATTGAATATTATGAGGATTTGGAGAATAAGTAACGCTGAAGTTAAGATTGTATCATTTAGGGAAGTATCCACACATGAGTCTGTCCCACAAAGCAGCTGTTCTTAGGATAAAAGCTGAGTGAAAATCTTCCTTACAAATACAATGGAAATGGAGGAATGATGGAGAATTATGTTCAATAAAAGGAGTATGTTTGCCTTGGAAATCAGCATTCAAAATCCTAGCTTGTAATAATCCTGGGTATGACGATAAACTACGTCCAACAGCAAGGTCTCTGATAATACGTTTTTAAAAAAATAATGTTGCCAGCTGTATGTTTTTGAAAAAAAAATAATAATATTACCAGCTACACATTTTTGAGAAAAAAAATATTAACAGAAATGGATTTTTAACAAAATATTACCAGCAGAAAAAAAAAGTCTGCATTATATGACCCATTGAGGTTGATATGCCATAAAACAAACCAAACCAAACCTAGCTTGTAACTAGACTTGAACACTGGCATACATGAAGAAACATGCAACTACTTCAGCCACCAAGTCAGTAACTTTAAATGTAAAGGCAACTTTCAGATTCAGTAAATTTAGCACCGATTTTACTGGAAGTGGGTGGGTGCAACTGGCCTAATGGTTATTGACATGACTAGGAGAGCTTGCATTCATGAAACCTCCTAGACCCAAGCTAGGAGTAAATAATACATTAGTTGGAACCTTTTAGCCTTGGAGGGCAGTCTAGCCTAGATTGGACTAGCAGCCCAGTCTCATAAAAAATAATTTTCTACTGACACTGAAGCAGTGTCTTTTGGTGTGATTGTGGCTCTCCCTATTTTCCACATTTCTGGGTTAGAGTAATATAAATTCAAGACCAGCCTGTAGATGCTTTGATACACTTACTGTTGTTATGTCTGCAGTGCACATAGCTCTGTGTGTGTGTGAGAGATGTCCACGTGGTTTGTTTGAAATTAAGTAGTCAGTTTGTCAGGGAAATGTGAAAAGTTTCATGCAACAGAGGCAAATTCTATCTTAACACAGAAAGAGAGCAAGAGTGTTTATGTACCTTCCTTATATAATCCTGAATAGAACGTCACCTAGCGGGCGACCTGGCAGATAAAGTCGGAGTAATCACCACAATATAAGCAAAAACTGTAAGCATATTTCAGAATAAGGAAATGTTAAGTAAACTAGTCTGCTTAAGCATTATCACCGTGTAACAAGTTAGATCCTCACTTGGTACTCCACACTCATGGCCTTGTGCCAAACTAAGCTACTATATTTGACTTTTTCCCATTGCCAAATGTTAGAATTTCATCATAACAAATACATGATAGAACCTTATTTTGAACTGTGCCAAATAACTTAAAAAAATCACTGAATTTCTGGAATGAGAAGTTACCATTATTTACATGCGGACATATTGTTCTTGTTATCTTGTCGATTAAAACTTGGGTTTGAAAAATTGGTGACACAGAAATTGTGAGTTCAATCCCTGGTTCGGGAGTGTGTACTTGAACTCAGTGGAAACCGGGGTAAGCAATAACTGAATAGGGATCATCTTTTTTTTACTTTTTTTTTTTTTTGGTTAATTCACCGCAAAATAAAAAGAATTTATATTTGCCAAAATTCGCACCAAAATTCAGAAATGTCCTATAAAATTTATTCAAAAATAAATAATTGTTATTTTTTTGCCTTACGTCTCCAAAGAGACTCCCACAAATAATAAGTCTAAAATGTTGCGATGTGTCCCGAAGATGGATTTATTCTTCATTTTGCCGTTCCTCCAGGTACTTTCGCGTGTGAGCTGATGTTTCTGGGACAGCGAAATTCATACTGGGATTTACAGTCAGATTAATAGAATTGGGTTCACCCTTCAAAGATCTATATCCTTTCCAATAATCCGACATAATCCTAGTCACAGGTAAAATACAGCTTCGAATTGTGTTCAATAATGTGGAGGCTGTTCTTTCTGGCACACAGTACATGAAACATTATTTTGTTTCACGACATATAACCACCCACTCCCAACCAAAAAAAAGAAGAAAAAAAACGCCACACTCCTTCTGTATTCTTGTATCAACTTCATCAACTTCATGGCAAGCTAAACAAATTTTTATTTAAAATTCGTAATTCCAGAAGAGTACCAAAAATTTGATTAAAAAAAAAACTTTGATTTAAAATTTATAAAGTTAAGAATTGTTATTCTTCGTCTGACATGTTGTGTTTTCCACTAGGTCTGCATGGACGTCTACTCGAAAGGATATTCTACTCCCCCCCCACACACACACACCATATTAATAATGTTATTTACCAGTTTAAATGCAGTTGGGGTGCTGACTACATAGGTAGAACTACCCTACGCCTATACACTAGAATGCATCAGCACTTAACTAAGAAAATTAGTAATGCTACATTCCAATTGAGTGACGTTGTCAACAATACGTATGGTTTTGCCATCATAAAAAAAAGTCCAAATTGTGCCATCAATATCAGCACTGACTCTTTCACCGTCTTGAATCGTGCTCGTTCATTTTTACATTTGAAGGCGTTAGAAACAATTTATGTCAAGTCCAGACAGCCTTCCCTCTGTAAACAAAGGGAATGTTTGTTAGGGCTTGACGTTATTTCAATCTAGATTGTTCCGCCTTTAGTATTACACATTATATGTCTTTTATATTGTGATATTTATTCCCTCGATTCCAACTCTGTTGGCCGAAGGCGAAACTGGTCGGCTGGTTATTTTTTGTTTTAATCATGAAGAGTAAAATTGGTTTTACCTTTTTTATTTCCATAATAAAGTTCTGTACCCCAAAGAAAATTATGAAATTTATAATTTCTTGGGATGAATTTGCGATAAATGACTTTACATTATTGGGGGGAATTAAAGATCCCTGAATACTACTAAGAACTAGACGAGATATCCTGAGACGAGGTGAGCAGGAAGAGAACAATTTACCCCTGTCAATTAAATAAAGATTTCAATTCGAAATTCCCTGTAGATTATCCATATCGGCAAACACTTAATGGAGGCTGTAGTCTAGCACTTTCGCCCCAGTCCCTCAACCTCCAGCGTCTTACTCTCGGGGATTGAGGTATCTACTCGGTCCTAACCGAACTTAAGGAAGTAGCCATAGGGCCCATGAGCATCCGTAGATTATTCAGTCCGCTGGCTTAATCCTGCTTCCTGCCCACGTTGTGATTTGTTTGATCCAGAAAGCAGAAGTGATGTCCGTCCATTCACGGTCGACTGAAGATGTAGACACGGCTGGGGAGTCTGCGCTAAGAAATTTAGAATGCAGCAAAAAAAAAAAATATATCTGCAGAAAGCCGGACAAACATTGATTCAATGGTTGAATTGTTAATGTCTTTTATATAGCAGAAAAGAATAGTAGAGAAACGGGTTGCCGAAAATAAAAGTTAAAAAAAAAACAAAAAACTCATACACTGGATTCGAGATTCTGTGTGAGATTATCTTGTTGTTAAATCGTCTCAGAACGATATATGATTCTTGCGATGGAGGGATAAAGATTTCTGCGCGGGGCTTAAAGTTATAGTGGCGTTCTTCCTCCCAATGCTCGCCCAGGCCAATTCTCTCTTCAAGAATTTTCTCCCGTCTGTCTTTTTCAGCATGACTACGCGTTTATATAGATAAACCCGGCTGGTTATAACTGACCCTCAGCCCTACTACTTCGCACGTGATTATCACGGGGTTCTGGCTGCTTCAGCCAAAATCATGTGAATTCCAAACTTCCTTCTAGCTTACTCAGCTCTATTTCAATTTTTAATTGATAAAAATTATTTCGACCATTTCCATTGTCTCCTGATGACCTAGATTCAATGGGTACAACTTCTGCCCTAGATCAGATTTCTCCATCAGTAAACAAAATGCTCTGATTTAATTTCGCTATTCAAATCTACTCCAATTTCACTAAAAAAAAGTATACGTGTGTTTCCCATACTCTCTCTGTCTCTGTCTCTCTCTGTCTCTGTCTCTGTCTGTCTGTCTGTCTGTCTGTCTGTATCTCTCTCTCTCTCTCTGCCACAGTAGGGAAGAAGAGAACATAACATAACAAAATGAGGACAATAGTCCACGTCTGAATGATTCCATCGTTTTGAAAATGTTTCTTAAATCAATCTTGATCATCATAATGCATTCAAAATTGATCGTCAAGTTTGAGTCACGGCCAAACGTGAATATTTGGCTCATGTGATTTGTGGGAACAGTGTGAAATATGATACTTGAATACCTCAATTTTCCTATTTAAACGACGGCATAGTTGCTATTCAAATCCCGTTTCCCTGAGAATTGCGCAGAAGTGGATTTTTTAAAAAAATTAGCATCTCTTCGATAATTCTATCTAACCTGTCCCGAAAAAAAAAAAAAAAGTAAAAGAAAAGCCAAGCGTCGCGATATCTCATTCTCCAAACTTTTTATAAAAGAAACCTGAAAAGTCTCAACCAAAGACGATATAAACAAAATATTTGTATTCAGCAGCAAATGGTCTGCCAAAAACAATTCGCAGAGAACAAACCTCCCTTCCGTATCAAGACTACAAAGAGAGAAGTAGATAGAAAAGATTTTGTAAGAAGGGAGACAGTGTAATCCAATTCTTAAAAAACAACTTTCTCCTCACGAAAAGCGCCAGAAACGACACTGGAACAGTAAGTGTAAAAGAAGCTGGTGAATCTCGTATTTAAGGCCTCCGATAAGCGAACGATAAAAATAAAAGAAATTTATTTGGGTTAATTGAAGATGACAGATGTAGTCATCTCTGAATCGAAAAGATAAAAAAAACGACCAACACAACCTGACTTGTAGCAGATAGGTATCTTCTTTGTCTAAACTAAAACAGGTTTTGCTCTCTAACTAAAAGCAGCCGATTTAAAATATTATATTTATCTTGATAATCGTTCCATCGTTAAAGCGCAATTTATGGCGAGGCCAGGTAGATTTTTAAATAAAATAAAAAGGAACACTTAAATCACAATTAAATCTGGCTCTTTTATTTCTTGCAAAATTTGCCGCCTAGGAAGAACAATTTGCCTACTGGTCGACATCGTCTATTCAAACAAGGATAGCCACTAAAAATAACGTTTAATTTTTTTTTTTTTTTTAAGCATTTTGCCTCTAGGCGGGAGTGTCACCAGCACGCAAGAGGTTACAGAGAGTGGGAGCAAGAGTAAATAGGCGTGTTCGAGGAAAGGATAAAGAGAAGGACGGGGATGAAGATCAAGGCATCAGAAGATGTCGATTGACATTACACTTATAGGATACAAATCCTATATCATTCCAACAAAGGACTAAAAAACACAAAGTAGATTTGCACACCCGCAAAATCGGATCAAAACGACTAAAAACAGATTTCGCAATAAGGTGTGAAATTAATTTTCTGACCAATGAAAGGAGGCGATTTGCTAAACTAAAAAAAAGATAACGATCCAGTGTGAAAAAAAGTCAACAATAAATAGAGAGTTTCAAGTCAGTCACCAGTCAGAAGGGTGCAGAGATCATAGAGGACAGAAGACTGACAGTAAATTCCATCACTGACTCAACCCGACACTAAGAGCCGAAAGTAGGGTAGGAAAGGAAAACAACAACAACAACAAATTTACAACCGACTCCAAAACAATTCAAACCCGATAAGTACATTTTCCTCTTATCTTTTATTTCTCATCCACACTCTCTTTTTCAACTTAAATTGATCGCCCCTTTTTCCTTTACACATATACAAAAACAAAAGAAACAGACATTACTCTGCTACAGACAGCGAACACAGACATTTTTGTCAAAATCACATTTTGCTTAAACTAACAAAAGCATTAATCTTTTTTAACCCTATTCACAAGATAATAAATATACAATGTTCTATTTTCTACAAACGTTCCTTATCGTGTTGTTTCTTTTTTAAATTTGCGTTGTATTTTGTGGGCAGGGTATCCCGTATTAAATTCTCCTTTTAATCCGGGTACGCTGAAGCCTACACATTTGAACATTTGAAGATTATAGTTATCAGGGAAGCAATTAAGAAGAAGGGAATTCCACTGTCGGGAAGTGCGAGAGAAGAAGCTGTTGGAGTAGAAGAGGCGGTTGCATTTAACTGTTTCGACGGTGAAAGGGTGGGACCGAGATGCCAACCTAGTAGCACGCTTAAATTCATGCAGTTTAGGAACCAGCGAAAGTAGCTCGTCGGGACAGTTGCCATGAAAATACTTGTAAAAGAGACATGACAAAAAATGTTTTCTGAGTCGAAGGATTGCGCATTCTTCTGATTAAAGCCTTGAAAAAAATATTTAACATTTTTCAATCAACGGTTCACGTTACCGTTAACAATAACAATTCATGCTTCGTGATCCCTTTGAAGGATATTTAAGCAAAGTTTCTAGAAAAACAAACAGGTAAGGAGAGACAGACAGCAAAAGTTTACGACGCTCGGCTTAAAATAAATTCCCTTAATCATTCACCCGTCTTCCTCACAAAGCTACATGATACACTTTCCGCCTCATTTTCTCCTTTGCCATTTTTTTTCTCACCCATACACGCGAAGAAATCACATTTCGTTTCATCTTAACAAACAACTACAAACAAGGACACGCTAAGAAAACGCTCATACACGCTAAGAAAAACTTAGTTGTAAAAAAACACGAAAATAAAAATATATTTCTATATTTTTGAGATGAGGTACACTATTTATATTATTCGGACTATTGTCCTCATCTTTGTCGCCATAATTATTACAACGTTTCGGCCATTGTACGTCCCGGCCTTCTTCAGGTGGTTGGAATGTCGAACTTAACCCTTTATTTCGCTCACTGGGGTAGACTGTTCTAGTTCCACGTGCCATGTTTAATGGATGTCAGTTATCTCCTATTAATTCCCTCTGCAAGTTCTCCACTGCCAAAGAGTGTGAGTTCAATACCCGGCTAAGGCAGTGGAGAACTTGCAGTCCGAAATTATTCACAACTTCTAATGGAAATTTGTTAATATTTTTTTTACTCTGAGTAAATTTCGGCTTTCAGTAGTTTTTTTTTAAAGGATGAAGGTAATAATATAACTACTACAACGTGAACCTGCCATCCTGTGTACAAAACTCATTGACCAAGGAATGAAGTGGGGTTAGCTGATGGTTTAGGGAAGGAAATAAAAACGGAAATGTTTTTTTTCTACTACAATAAATTGTTTTAATAAACGTGATTTTTTTTTTAATCAATGACAACCCCAGCCGGTTGAAATCGGAAATTCTTGTGTTGACTGTCAAAATATTTCGGGTTAATCGGAGTTGAAAATTTGGCTATAAAAATCCCCGCAAAACGCCCGCCAGAAGGAGTGGGAGATGTAACCACTTTCAAAACATCTGAAAACGTAGACTCAAAAATAACGACCACGAAACCTACTCCTCAGCGAAGACTTGACAACCAAATTGTCGTTTTCACGACAGAATTAAGTCTTAACAAGTATTGTAATAATAATAGCTCCTTAATACTTATTGCCCTTTGTTGTAGTAAAGAAAAGACTGTTAACTGATAGGAGCAACTGCAATAGATTTCTTCTGTTTCTCGGCCGCAACACTTGTAGCCAAATCGCAGTTCACACGATAGTCCGACGTAACTGTCCAACACGCAACATAGAAACGACAAAATGGGTTCACACATCCAACATTCACTTCTCACCAACAACAACGCGTGTTCGTTCCACCAAGCTCAAAAAAATCATCTCCTTTTATAAGCTAAAAACAACGACTTCTGTTCACCGAGAGAATTTTCTGATTGGTCACGCCATTCTGGGGAGGGAAGAACATTAGCATAGCTTCTAGTCATTGATGTAGATTTTTGCTGACTACTTTTTGGTAATTTTTTTTTTGGCCCGATCCTTTTAAAAAAAAGAATACTTTTTTTCGGGGGTTTTGATTATCTCTTTCACTACACCCTTACTCGAGGGCACATACCTACACGCAGAAGAATAAAACATGGCGTTCTACCCTTGAAACCTATACAAGTGTTTCCTGTTTTCTTTAAATATTACAAGTACTGTTCGAAAAACAATGCTCTGCGTTGAAGACTCTGAAGGCACGAACGGATTCTATCACAAACTTCGACAATTCATATCAAATCACAAGAACTATTAAAAACATTCACATTTTATACTGTAGCGGACCATTATGTTGAATATGGGCTTTCCTTCGCAAGATCACGTCGGCAGTCACCATTATGTAGAGGACCGGGAGGGGTGAAGATGTAAAGAAAACTCGTGCGTTTATATTTCCTGCTAGAAGGAAGGTTCAGCAACAATAGAATGTCGGACTTGGATTAAGTCCAACTAAAAATAAGGAAGACAAACAAACAAGACCAATATATATAAACAAATATATGTATTGACAAAACATTTACAAAGGACATAGACAGTTAACATTGTGTTTGTGTGTGAACATATGTGTGTGTGTGTGTGTGTGTGTGAACGTTTGTAGTGAATGTTCGTAAGAGACCATGGTGAATGTTCATATGTACGTGTATGTTGGAAATATACTTTAACGTCTGACCGCAAGGTCAAGACGATAATTCTCAGGGACTACATGTTGCAGCAAGAATAGAGAAGAAAGAGAGAGGCAAACTCGTGTTTGTTATTTATAGGTGATCATTGGATCAGGAGTGCTGCGCGGGAAGAATCATTCTCCACATGCAGAGAATCTGATGGGTCGATACTGACCAATCATTGCATGAGTTTTGGAGAGACTTCTGGGAGCCCATTCTCCCAAAAGTGCACAAAATCTACTATACGAAAATATAGCGATTTCAAAATTGTTTAAAGATAGCATATTGGATTTCTATCAATGAATGATTGTTGCTGAAATTTGACTTGAGGGTAATAATGTTTGTGTGTGTGTGTGTGTGTGTGTGTGAAATTTGATGATGATGATCATCATCATCAAAATACCTTCAAGGTAAATCTACCCTTTTAATTGGGTTCCACCTCACTGAAGCCCCTTTTATTGTACCTTCTTCCTTGTAATTTCCGTTGTTTTGTATACACTGTAATTTCTCTTATGATATTTCATATTATTTGATTGGTTTTGATTGTAAACTTGGTCCTTTTCCGTTCGGCTATTCGAAAATTGGAATACCACAATTAAAAATTAAATTCTTGTTTAAAATTAAAACAGAGCGGACGCTATAAATTCAAAATTTATAAAATTATAACCGATGTTTTTGTTTCTATTACGCCCACATATAATTCCGTTACAAAGAACATAATTTTTTAGTCTGATGGAGTTATTTCCAAGGACTAAATGTGTTACTAGATTATATATATATATATATATATATATATATATATATATATATATATATATATATTTTTTTAAAATATGATTCGTTCGCTACATAAGAGTTCCCATGTTTCAAAAACAGGAGCCAAAAACTTCAATATAATTAATAAAATTAAATTGAATTAAAGTATCAATCTCTGTTTCATCCTCAAGCGAAATTTTTGGGAATAACTAATCTTGAAATTTACGCAGCTTTATAAGCATATTCATTCGTAAATTAATTATGGAAGCTGCTGAAGCAATTGTTTCAATAAGGGGCGTAAATTTTTTAATTTGTATCAACATATGTTGATACAAATTGTTAACCCTTACGCCCCTAGTATATATATATGTGTGTGTGTGTGTGTGTGTATATATATATTCTGCCATTAGTTTGTTTTGTTTTATGGCATATCAACCTCAATGGGTTATTTAATGCCGACCAGACTTTTATTTCTGGTAGTAATGTTTCCCAAAATGTTTTAATGTAATATTTTTTCATCAAAAATTCATTGCTTGTAATAGTTTTTAACAAAAAAATTATTGCTGTATTAAAACCTATTTTTACACTTTCATAGTGTTTTGACCCCACTTTTGGTGGGGTCAGCTATTTGCCCATAGCTGGGACCCTACCAGGTACTACCACCCTGGGTCTTGCTGGACCTGGGAACACCAGCAATTAAGAAGTGGTTTCACGCACCTTAAAACCTCCTGATCAGAGGCTTAGCTATCGGATGTAGTTTATCGTCATACCCAGGACGCGGATGGAGCTTATCGCCATACCCAGGACGCCGATGTAGCTTATCGCCATACCCAGGACGCGGATGTAGCTTATCGTCTTACCCAGGACGCAGATGTAGTTTATCGTCTTATCCAGGAGGCGGATGTAGTTTATCGTTATACCCAGGACGGCGTTCTGCCATTGTTTTCACTTTCAATTACTTAGTGTTCATTATTGTAAGCCTTACAACTGCGAGCAGAATTTAATTGTCATTGCTTCACAAAGATCCCCAAGAGGACATCAATATATTTACAAAATGAAAAGGATTCTGTAACCCAGACACAAATCTAGGCCAAAGTAGCCATAAATATGAAATTACTAGAATGAGTGCAGTTGCAGACGACTAAACGACTCAAATAAAAACGTGTGTAGTTATGGTGATTTTGTTAAACTTGTAAACCATAGAGACAGAATGAAATAAGACGATATATCTTCATCTTGAGGTGTAAAAGTTTTGTGACGTACGGTGGCCGTTAATAATTAATTATAATTCAAGACTTCAATGTTAAGATAAAACAATATTTAATTACAACCGCAAATAGATACTTAACAAGAACAAAGAAGTAAAAGTCAACCAAAGCTATTTAACCATTTCAGTGAATACCTTGTTAGTAGCGCGGCTCGGCTTAACGTCTGGTAAATCCTAAATCAAAACCCAAATCATCAACGCACAATAATTCACACGAATTCGACTAGATAGTTCCACTCAATAGTCACTCAATAATCACTGCAGTCAGTAGACTGACACCGCTATTTATACACCTGGCGGAAAACATATATTCATAATTCCAGAGTGTCACGATCGAATCTCGGTGTCGGTAGTTACTCATTTTCTTCCTAAATGACAAAAACAGAAAATACTCTCCTCGTGTTTGTTATTGTGATCACTTCCATTTTGTTCATTGGCTTTTCTAGGGAAATTTCAGGTTATGAGATAGGGTATTATTGACAATTAGTTTACAAAATATTTAGACGACTATCTTCATCATTGTTGTTTTAATTTCGACCAATGTTGTTTCGAGACTTACTCGTCTTACTTAAAATTCTTGAATAAATTACTGTAATTAATTTTAATCTTATTTACACGAGTATCATTATATTTGTTGTTTTTGATAACCACATTTTGACCGATGTGTTTTTCAGACTTCCGACGTATTACGATAATTCCAAAAATTTGTCAGTCAACTATCGTAATCTTTATCGTATTAATTATTATATATTGACTGATTCGTTTTTTCTTTCTTGTAGAGCGAGTGACCATGGTTAAATGTATCCGCGTCGTGGATAAGACGATAAACTACATCCGCGTGCTGGGTAAGACGATAAACTACATCCACGTCCTGGATAAGACAATAAACTAAATGGCAGAACTAGCCAACAAACACAACTGACAAAGCTTGTGTTAAATTTCATGCTAATAGGAAAATATACTTGAAAAACGTGGTGAATAAAATAAGTAAAGGTTTATTGTAAAAACCAAGAAAATAAGAATAAAGGTACAAGGTCGTCGCAAATCAATCCAGTATCGAGTGCTACTATTGGAAGATCGGTAGTTCTCGCGTAAGTCTGAGTCGGACTCAACAGATCCTAGCTAGACTCTGTAGTCCGTTGACTACAGATACTTATAGGCAGTTACTACTTATAGTGTAGTCACTCATGGGGGGGGGGGTGACAGGTTATTCCATTGCATCAGTTTGCAATACACAATAACAAGAAAAAGAATACTGGACAAAATATAAAGCAACACTATTTACATTATTCGGACTATTGTCCTCATCTTTGTCGCCATATTTATTACAACGTTTCCGCCGTTGTACGCTCCCAACTTCTTCAGGTGGTTGGAATGTCGAACTGAACATTTTATTTCGCTCACTGGGGCAGACTCTTCTAGTTCTACGTGCCATGTCTAATGCATATCAGTTATCTCCTGCTTAATTCGCCTCTCCAAGTTCTCCGCCGCCTTTATCCACTGTGAATAAAGGCGTTAGTTAGATCCAGTGACAGGACCCAAAGAGTGTGAGTTCAATACCTGGTTAAGGTGGTAGAAAACTTGGAGAGGGGATTAAGCAGGACATAATTGATAACTAACATCCATTAGACATTAATTTGAAAGAGAACAGTCTACCCCAGTGAGCGAAATAAAGGGTTCAGTTCGACATTCCAGTCACCTGAAGTAGGCCGGAGCGTACAACGGCGGAAACGTTGTAATAAATATGGCGACAAAGATGAGGACAATAGTCCGAATAATGTAAATAGTGTACATAATACCTCATCTCAGAAATATAGACAGATACCGAATATAAAGCAAGCAAACAATATATGCAAGGCAAATTAACAGTAATAAAGCAATGTTGTAAGAATTTTTTTCCACTTCAAAAATTCCCAGATGTAATAAACGCCTCAAAGAAATCACCATGGAATTATCGCTGCTTTCACAATTGAATACATGGCAGATGATATTCAGCTTTTGATTGTGTGGGCATAATTACTAAAAGCAGTGATGTGTGTTGTAGTTTTCTTGAAGTTATATTTTGGAATAGAGTTTGATTTAAGAAATTATAGGATATTTTAGGATTACCGTGTTTTCCGCCTTCCAAGACGCCCTTTTTTCCTAAAAAAAATACCCTGAAAAATACGTATGCGTCTTCCAAGATGAAAGATTATTAAGGAAACGCCCAGGCTCAAGTAAGCTTAGACGGTCTCCTAATTGACTTGACTGATAGGGATGTGGATTTGTATATTGAGTTGTTACACTATAAATTTAGATATCTATCTAATTCAGCCTTTTATACGATGTAACCTCAGTACTTAGTTGTTACAAGTATTTCCAAGACCATAAACCTTCCTGAAGCCAAGCCACAAACTTAAACATGCTATTTTTACTAGCAACAACGGCAGCTATCTGCTCTTGACTAGTATGTCATTGCCATACAAAATCGGAGGAGTCTTTAATGTAAATACGTGGCGTCAGTATATGAGATGATGTGTCACGCATGGTGAATGTGTTGTTGTATGAGAATGACTTTTTTTTTCTTAGAAATTTCTTTCAAATATTAGGCTGCGTCTTCCAAGCCGGAAAATACGGTAATGTCATGAAAGTGTCCTTTCATGTTGGTAATTCTACTATACATAGGTATTGTTGGTGATTTTTTTATATCAAGGTGTATTGCTGGTATTATTACTATACAAAATGTTTTTATACTTTCATGGGGTTTTGTCTGGGGGATATACTATTTGCCCATAGCTGGGACCCTAACAGGTATTACCACCCCGAGTCAGTGTGGACCTGGGAACAACAGCAATAAAGAGGCTTTGCTGCTGGATGTAGTCTATCGTCATATCCAGGACGAAATAAATCATTTCAACTTATATAGAGATGAACATAATCATAATAACGATGGCTCAATTGAGATACAAAAAATGGAAATAAACTTGGCGCAATTTTTTGTCGGTGGTTAAAGAAAGTTTTGTTTGTTGAAATGAATGTTCCTTATATATATATATATATATATAAGAATATAACGTGATTAACGTGATTGCAACTTGTTCGGTGGATAGACGATTGAAGACAGTTCCTTTGATGTTGCTAGAAGCTGGAAATGAAATACTGGTCAAAGCGAGTGCGTCTACCGAATATTTCCCTGACGACCTGTGTTTATATTGCTTTTAAGAGTCTCCAGACTTAGGACTTTTCAACACCACATTAGAACAATTTGATTGGTCTATCTTTTTCATCTTTGTCACGTGATATGTCTCTATAGTACGCCCGCAGTAAAAAAAAAAAAAAATAAAATAAAAATGAAGCATTCAATGAAACTGATTCTGTAATTTACAAAATCAAAATGCACGAGTGTTGCTTCTTCTGTGGGTACAAAATGTTAATTATTTTTTTAAATTTGTGTTGTCGGGACTTAGAACATACACAAAGATAAATAAATAAGAATATATTTTCAAGTTCCTACGACAACAAAAATTTCATTAAGTCTAAAAATAGACCCGTAAAAGCAGATTTTGTGTCGCCTCATATGAACGCACATTACATGAATTTCTCAACCAACGGAAATACGACAAAAAATATTAAATTTTGGTTTTCATTTGAAGCCTACCTCTGGCCTACGTAAGAATGGAGCAAAAGGCCATACGGTGGATTAATAGCAAGCATGCAGAGGGGTGCACACAGGAAGACTCACGGCAAACAGACACACGAGCGTATACGGCGAATTCACGTGCACCATGCTAAAGACAACCTTCACATCCGGGCACTCACGCCATATCGAGAGATCGACACAAGCGAGATGAAATACTTGCCCAAATACCCAACAAACTTCCAAAGTGATTTACTTATATCCATAAACATATGCACATACATTTACCACCCCATTAATTACAGTCACGCGTGGAAATATTGTTTTTATTGCTGTGTTTACGGATTCAACCATTTTCTTTTGATTCCTTGATAGTATTGTGTACGTTTGATTTTAAAAATGCTACACTCATAAAAAAAGAAAATAACTCACTCAGAAGGAAAATCCTCGAGAGTGCCGCCATTGAATATTGCCCAAATATTAATCTATTCCCAGGCTTTTTCCCTATTTCACATTTCTTAACAGAATTACTACTCTCCCAAACAAAGGTATTGAACTGTATTTCAATTAAAAGCAAATTTTTTTTCTCGAGACTGCCAAAGAAGACATTGAGCGAAATGTATTGAATAAAACAACAAATGCAATGAAACTTGTTTGAATAATTCATGAAATATTGTCAATATGCAAGATCTCATTAAGCGCGACGAAGTTACTGAAGTGCTTCGGGTTTGATATTATATATTTATATAAGAATATCTGTTCGTAACACTGCTTTGAAGTTGTAATCAGGAGGCTGGTCATATAGAACTAGAATTTTCCACCGAATTCACCACAGTTGTGGTCTTGTGTCAAACTAAGCGCAGTTTTTTAACTGACTACAACAGCTGGTGAGAAGCGCTTGGGATCAACAAACGAAGTGAATTTATCGACCCTTGTAGCAAGTTCGAGGCTGTAGCGTCAAAAATTTAAACTGATTTCATTTGTGGGAGAGGTATACTTTTGCCGACATCTGTTTGACCTGGCCCCATCGATTTGAAGAGTCTGGCGGTTATTTGCGATTTGCTTGCAATCATCTCAGTAACGCTTGAATTGATTTTTCCGACTTGTTCTTCTGTTTCATTCGAGTTGTTACTACGATGTTCCTATCTTTCAGATCAAGTAACAGAAAAACGTCATTTGCTACTGAAAATATCGCAGTTGAACCGAAGATTCTTCTATAAATAGTCAGATAAATTATTCAGTTTTTTCACAAAACTAAGTATAAGAGAAAAGAAAATCTCAAAATTTATTATTCTTAATAGAAAAGACATCCCGGTGTGTTTTCGCCAATGATTAGCAAAATTATCTTGCAAATCATTATTATTACTCTAGTGAGTTTGTTTCCCACTAGGTAACCCACATTTGTAGGCTTATGATATATATATATATATATATATATATATATATATATGAAGAAATATAGTTTTAAGTTGTGCTATATTCATGGAATAAAGTGCTCAATATCAGGATAGAGCGTATGTAAATATAAAAGTGAACATTGAAGTCATCACTCAGAGGCGACAGACTGTTTCATGCTAGACGCAATCATCAGGTGTGCGTGTGTGTTAAAATGAGATGTCAGTGTTATTTTCATTTTTGCGTAATTTAGACGACAATTTATCCATGGCACCCTGCAATGTTCACTTTTATATATATGCGTGCGTGTGTGTGTGCGTGTGTGTGTGCGTGTGTGTGTGTGTGTGTGATAAAAATAAGGTATGTTATATTTATGAGTTAAAAATGTTTCAACATCATGGATAGAGCGTATGTAAATATAAAAATAAACATCAAGGTCAACACCCAGCGGCAACAGAGTCTGTTTCATGCTTAAATGCAATCGTCTGTTTAAGTATGAAATAGACTGTCACCACTGGGTGTTGACCTTGATGTTCATTTTTATATATGCAGGGTGCGATGGATAAATTGTCGTTGAAATTACGCAAAAAATGAAAATAACACTGATATCTCATTTTAACACACACACACACACACATATATATATAAATTTACACAAAAATAGGTATCTCCACTAATTCGCCAAAAAAGAGCATACCATGATGAAAAAAACACGATGAAAAAAAATTTTTATTGTTTAAATGGTTATGTTATTAAGAGGAAAGACCAAAGTAGTTTTTGAATATTTATTAAATTTTTTCATCTTTTTTAGAACATTCGAAATTTTGATTAAATATCTTGTTTTACTTGCGTCAGCGGAATACCATTAAAAAAGCTCATGTCTTGACTGCGGTGACTTGTTTTTGATGTGTTAACTGACAGTTGCGTCGATGTATTGACAGCTTAGGCGATGTGAAATTATCGGACGGAAGAACAGAATTGAATTAATTTTTTCGAATTTTAAGAGAACTACCTTATTTAACTGCATCATAATATTTAATAATTAACAAATACTTTCAGCAATCTAATATTTTAGTTTTTTTTTTTAGTTTTTTTTTTAGATACTAGCTTTATAGTCTTACGTTTGAAGATGATTTCTGGAAAAATAAAATTACAATACTAAAAATAAAAAAATTAAAATTTCATAACTGAGAGTGAGATAAAATTTCATAAGAGATGTATCTAATTTTTACGTACATCTCTTATGAAATTTTATGCTATTATTTTTATCTATTATTAATTTTTGTATCTCAGTTATAAAAAGAAAATTCAGAACTATATATAAAAATTAATAATCAAAAATAATATCATAAAATTTCATAAGATAGGTGCCTAATAATTATAAGTACCCTCTCTTATTTTTAGGAAATGTTATTTTTTTATATGTTAATTTTTAATTTTTCTCATTTTTAATATTAATTGTTTTCTTTGCGTCCCTAAAATTGAAATTAAAAAAGAAAATGAAAAAACTTATTTAGTATGATGAAAAAATGAAAAAACTCATTTAGTATTGTAATTTTATTTTTAATAATTGCAGTATGTCTCTCACTGAAAATAACAATAAATTAATTACATTAAAAAAAAAAAAAATAAAACTATTTACTGAAATAGTACATAAAAAATAAAACTTTTCAAAATGCAGGGATGTTGGTGGTAGTCGAAATAAAAAAAATTCATCACGTGTTCGCAGTACGAACAATAAAATTTCCTGACAACAATTTATTGCCGTCAGAGGAAACAACTCGTGACATTAATGATACATGTCATGTACGACCATCCATATATTTAAAAAAAAAAAAAAAACTTTTTTAAGTCCACTCAAAAACAGTATGAAATTCTTTTTTTAAAATACGTGGTCTTTCAGATTGTAATAAGCTCTCAAATTTATGATCTATAAAGATAGATCTACTTAATAACAGCATTCCCTAAACGAAAGTGATTGAAATTTAATTTTAAAATATTTAATCACTTTATAACATTTTGTATTTAAAATTCTTGTAAAAATTCATTTTTCATCGCAAAAATATTTTGGCTCTTGGCAATAGTGTTCTTATCATTCATGAAAGCCATTTAGAGCATATATTTGACATTCCAATCTATATAATTTCTATCTTAAAGACACCAGAATATGTTACTGTAAGTAATAAATTTAATGCGTTAGCTTTCAATTAATAACAACATATTGAGACAAAACATTGTTTTCGTTTATTTATGAGCGTTTCTCATCGTGATATGCTGCTTTTTTACGTGACCTATCGGAGGTACCTATATTAAATAATATCTTAGTTTTATTAGGGTTTGCATGTTACAATTCAGAACTGATTTTTGGTAACGAGTGTTTCGATTTTACAAAAAAACCCCGATGATTTATATTCTTCAAAGGCTTCTGTTTTTAACAAATATCGTCAATAAAAGAAACAACGTCGAATTTCTAAAGTTTTCATAAAATTAAATAAGAGGTGGGTAACAAATGTAAAAAAAAATATTTTTACCATGATTTTCTAAAAAAAAATATCTAAAATAATTTCATTTTTGTGAATAGGTTCTGAAAGTTTCATTAAAATCCGACAATTATTTGATTTTTGTAAGAATTTCCAAAACAATGTGTTTTTAACGACAAAAAAGACGTTAAATATCCTAATGTTAATCTTTGACAGACCCGCTGACACAGAAAAAAATTTCGAACGTGCTAGAAAGGATGAAAAACTGTTAATAAAATAAACAAAAAATGCTTTGCTCTTTCTTCTTATTAATAACGTAAACATTTTGACGATAAAACTTTGATTTCATTAAGTTTGGAGAATTTTCTCATCACGGTATTCTATTTTTTGGCGAATTAGGGGAGATACCTACATAAAGATATCTTGAAATACTAAAGAGTAAATTTATTCAATAAAATCGCCATTGGCTTCAACCGGTTCCGGGTGGTCTCCTTATTTAAGTCAGTGAATGCTGCCATAATTCTTGCCTTCAATTCAGCTTTATTTTTACAAGGTTGATTTTTCGCTCAACTGCGCCCCACACATTATAATCAAGGGGGTTGCAAGAGGTGATGTGGTCGCAGAAATTGTCTGACAGCCATGACTGGGTTCTCCTAATTGTGTGGCATGGTGTAGAGTCCTGTTGCTAGACATAGGGGCTTTCAAAGGCCACCTCTTAGGCCAGGGCAGCACAACTTCCTCAAGACACTTGATGTAGGTCATCATGTTGAGCTCGAGGCCCTGTGGGAAGATGAATGGATGCATAATGCGATCACTCCAAACATCTTCGTAATCACCATTAGACCCATCCAACTGTTTCGAAATCCTCTGCACTATCCCCAGATTGAAACCCAAACACTCTGAAATGTTCGTATTGGAGCTTCCGAGGCGAATGCCAAGCAGTTCAGCATGCCTTTTCCAAGTTTTTGCCGATGTGAATTGCGTCATGGTGTTCTTTTTCTCACAGACGATGCCCAATTCATTCTACTGTGCAGTTGACAAAATAAAAAAAACAGACAACGCGCATGCGCAAATATAAAATAAATACAATTTACCTATCGCATACAGTGTATACACACACACATACACACACGTACACACACTCACACACACACACACACACACACACACATATATATATATATATATATATATATATATATATACATTAAAGATCGTTGGAAGAACCATAAACCCTTCCCTTAAGAAAGAGAGAGAGAGACAGAGACAGAGAGACAGAGAGAGAGAGAGTGAGAGAGAGAGACAGAGAGAGAATGAAGGAGCGAGAAAGAATATAATATATAAACTCTAAAATTGAAATTTAAAGTTTAGTGTCGCTTCATTTTTAGCATTTCCTTCGGCGTTTTTGGTTATATTTTTACCCCTCCCCCCACTCCCTACATATATATAATTCCATCAATAAAACATTATTTTAGCCTGATGAAGTACTTTTGAATGATGAAACGAGTTACATAGAACTTTTCCATTTTGTCATTTGATTATCAAACCATATATATATATATATATATATATATATATATATATATATATATATATATAAAATTTAATGGTCAGAGTTGAATTAGGCCATGAAATAGTAATATTAAAAAGTGCTCCATGCACGTATAAAAAAAAATGAAATTTAACCTGTCAATATTTTAAATAAAAAAAATGAAGAGATCAACCAATTCCGTTACTTTGCTTTCAATCTTTCGGCATCTTCAAGCGATTCCGGTCAGTTGATTTCCTAACGCTTTATTTAAAAAGAAAATAATGAACGCTTTATTGTTTAGAAATAAATAAATAAATAATTTTTTTTATTACATCCTTTTTATTGAGTAATTAGAAGTCAAAATTTATTGAAATAAAACAAGTTCAGTTGACTATTGATGACAATTCCAGAACAACGTAACTATAAACAATTTTTTTTTATCCTCTGCCATGGAGAAAGCATTACCTCGAACCATGGCCAGTGAAACACTCTGCAAGAGCCACTCCGTTTTCGCGAGGCTCATCCCTTAATCGAGACGCAATCGCGCCAATCCTCCGAAGGAACGCCATCGAACGAGGGCCAATAACCCCAAAAGTCTCCACTGCCACAGGAGCAAAAAAAAATCTATCAGCAAGAGAAGAATATTTAACAATTTTTTTCATCTCTGCGTCCCGGGCGACGGATCCCGGCTCAACCGCGGACCTGATCAAATTACCGACCGAAAATGTATCTGCACAGGTCGCATCCCAAATCAACGACTTCCTCATTTTAAAAGGGAAAATGGTAATGCCACCCGGCCGCTTTCCATCACCGCGGTCGAGGCCTACGGGTTCGATTTGGGAAGGGAACCCAGCTGCATCCAAACCTCTTTTGATTTTATTTTATCCCTGCTTTTTTGTTTTGATGTGTCTTGTGGGATAGAAAGTAATTCTTGGGTCCAGACGCTGCCAGCTTGTTCGAAAGAACTACCCGAGAAACACTGAGACGATCCACCGAGTATCTCATCACTTAATTCGTGACTGGACGAAAGTGAAGAAAGATATGCTAGAAGGGCCAAATCTACCGTCACTTGATCTCAAAAGTTTCTATTTATTTATTTATACTTTTATTTCTAAAAAAAAATTGAAGTTGCTTTGAAACTTTCACATCTCGATTTTAATGGAAACACTGGGCTGTCATAAAATGCAATGCTCACTCTAGACCTAGATAAAATACTTTGACTACGTCGATATTCTAATCAATCGATCGGAGAACCATTGTGTCACACAGTAATTGTCGGGCAGACCATAATTCCAAATCAGTAGTTCTTAAGCTGGCGTACACGCAAATCAAGTGTTGCATCAGGAAATATTATAATAAATATGGCGACAAAGATGAGGACAATAGTCCGAATAATGTAAATAGTGTACATAATACCTCATCTCAGAAATATAGACAGATATTTAAGATATTCACTTTTACAATGTATTTTTTGTCGAAATTTATACCAACGCCTTACAAATAGTCGATGTATGCACCCTTCGTCACATGACATAGATATGGCAGTTAGTTTTACCAATAGATCCTATTGTTTCCAATGCAGTGGAACCTCCGTTCACGAATTCAGTTCGTTCCGTTCGTAACCTGAAATGTCCGTAAACCGAAATGTCCGTAAACCGAAATTATTTTTCTAATAGGAATCAATGTAGAGAAAGAAAGTCAAAGTACAATAAAATTGGAAAAAAAAGCACTGCACAATACACGAATGTATACAACATGGCGGTCGACTCAGAAATGATTCCGTTCGGGTTTACTCGGTTCAACAATGTTGTTCGAGAACCGAACTTTTTTTCGATAACTGAGACATTTTCATCTCAAATTTTCTGTTCGAAAACCGATTTGTTCGACATATGAGACTTTCGAGAACCGAGGTTGTTCTGTATCTTGTACTAATCGTAGACGGCGTTTAATTGGCGGTGATTTCCCGATACGGAATGACGTTGCATAACGATTCCATTTTGCGTTTTTCTATCAAGCAAAAAACTTTCTCGACAACACATTAAGTAGAATCCAATGATTATACCAAGTTTTTATTTTGTTATAATGAGAATAGCAATTTATTAGGTCGTTTTTGTTGATTGATTTCCGGTGGACACCAGTTGTTAAACTGTTCTTAACGCGATGTAGCATGATAGGAAAAGTAAGGAAGTGTATTCTTCCATTTCAGGATATATTAGTAGAGCATCATCAATATATGAGAAGTTTATTCGTGGTACTAATTTACTCGACCTAGTAGATAAACTAAACAAAATCGAGCAAAAAATAGAATTTACATGCGAAATGGAAGAATACAATTCTTACTTTTCCTAGATATCAAGCTACATCGCGTTAACTAACACCAGATAAAAACCAAAAATCAACCAGCAAAAACGAGTTAGTAAATTTCTATTCTCATCATATCAACAGCATCTGTAAAGAACTTGCCTCGCCGCTTGCCGAATATTCATTGGCACTATCGAAAGTCTTATTGGCTCACTGTGAAACGAACAGCATTTATATTGTTGTAATACACCTCAAGAGTTTCTCTATAAATTTTTGCATCGTGAGTGACAAAATCTGAAATAGTTTCAGTCTAATAAATTTCTAAAGGTTTTGAAATTACTCCTTTTATTAGCAACCCTTTCCCACTCCCTCGCTATACGTCTATATATTGAACTAGCAGCCATACCCAGCTGGTCGATCAGAAAAAGTGTTCAATTAGAATGGAGCAAAAACATGTTTTGATGTAACAGAGTCTATCTTCTTCAATTATTTTAAAGTACTTTCATTAAAAACATTTTGAATTGATGCATTTACTGATATGATAGAAGTAGTTTGTATTTATTCAATCGAAGTTAGCCAAGGACATAAAGGGGTAAAACAGGCAACGTGAAGACCCACTTCAGACCACAATTACTTTGGAGTTTTTGAAATTCAATTTGACAGTGTGCTACAGGGATGTAAAGAAGATATATTTATAAAGCAATTGTCAAGTTTGATGAAAATTGGTTGAAAGTTCAACAAAAAATAAGAAAGAAACCAGTAAAACTCGCCATTTTTTCGCTATTTGCGCGGGTTTTCACTATATGGGTGGACTCAATTATTAAGTTAAATGACTGTTAAATAATCAACATATTGTTGTCTACAATTGAGTGAAGCTTGTATTTGCTTGAAAATTGAGGGAGATTTTATTTTAAAATTTGTGTTGAAAACGATTTGTGTTGAAATCGATTTTTTGTTTTTCGCGGTTTTTCGCTAAATGCATTGGCGTATGAATAAAAATTGTGGTATCGTTGAGCTCGTCATGATATAAGTAACCTACATACCGAGTTTGAACGAAATCGGAGGAAAAAGTTGAATTTATTGATATTTGATCGGTTTTTGATTATTGATTATTTAAAAATTATTGATTTTTAGGCTAAGAACATATCTCTTACATTTTACAATGTACACAGACAGACACACAGACATCCTCTCTTTTATATATACCAAATAAATAAAAAATCTAACAACTTATCTTCCAACACAGAGTTTTGCAGAAGTTATCTGCTCATCAGGGCTAAGATAAATCTACTAAAATTATTAACAAAAATCTATTTTAAAATACGTTACATAAAAAACGTTCATTTTTAACATTAACGAAATTTAAAATTTGTTCTATTGCCGTGTCCACTAAAATATCTAATAAAATATGCAATATATTTCACACAATAAAATTAGTTATTATGTTAATTATAAACTTAATTATAAACTTATTAATTTTAAACATGAGAAGCATTTTGAGTGAACAATATCTGTATAAATATTAAAACACGCCTCCAAAATATTTCTAAACCAATAACACGCAATAAATGCTTACATTTTAAAACACATCAATTAAACTGTACAATAGAAAATCATAGAATACAAAGCAGAAAAGTTGTTTTATTAGTCATCATGATTTAGGTATATACCGCCAAAATAGAGCGCGGACGTAGTAGTAGACATACCTCATGGTTTTTAGGGCCAATTAGGAATAAATTAAATATTATAATTTCGGGGGCCAATTTCTTAGGAAAAAAAAAGATATAAAAATCACGAAGTCGGACACCAACAAAATAACTCACAAATGCCGCTAAGATCCACGTCACTGTAGCTGCTGATATTCATGTCCACAAACAAAAGCAACGTTCGACTCAGCAGCGATGACCAAACTACAAAGAGACCGCCTCAAACTACGGCGCCACCGTCCACAGTAAGAACTAAATTCTAGCTCTTTTGTCCACGTTACTACTACACATACTAATACTTACTCTTTTACACAAACACACATGTAACCACATTTCACTGTTCTCATATACGTACGCAATACATTTTATATTCTGTCCAAGAACTCTATTCACAGCCCCAAAATGACATTACTCATTCGATACATTCAACTAACTTTTTATTCTTTCAATGTTTATATAAAAATAATGCTATTTTATGTTAATAATACTAAATCCCGACACTACGTTCTTTTCTTAAAAAAAAAAACTTTTATTCTTTCAATGAAAATCGTTTTTCTTACTGGATTTTATTCTTTCAATGATTATTCTAAAAGCCGAATTACGAGCAGTCCCGCAACAATATTTTATGTTATTGTATTGAATCCCGACACTACGAATTTTGACATTAAAAAAAAAAAAAACTTTTTGTATTCTTGTTATTATATAAAATTAATGCTATTTGTTAATACTAAGTTATCTTTTCTTACTGGATTTTATTCTTTCAATGAAAATCGTGGGATTATTCTAAAAAGCCGAATTACGAGCAGTCCCGCAACAATATTTTATGTTATTGTATTGAATCCCGACACTACGAATTTTGACATTAAAAAAAAAAAAACTTTTTGTATTCTTGTTATTATATAAAATTAATGCTATTTGTTAATAATACTAAGTTATCTTTTCTTACTGGATTTTATTCTTTCAATGAAAATCGTGGGATTATTCTAAAAAGCCGAATTACGAGCAGTCCCGCAACAATATTTTATGTTATTGTATTGAATCCCGACACTACGAATTTTGACATTAAAAAAAAAAAACTTTTTGTATTCTTGTTATTATATAAAATTAATGCTATTTGTTAATAATAAAGTTATCTTTTCTTACTGGATTTTATTCTTTCAATGAAAATCGTGGGATTATTCTAAAAAGCCGAATTACGAGCAGTCCCGCAACAATATTTTATGTTATTGTATTGAATCCCGACACTACGAATTTTAAAAAAAAAAAAAAACTTTTTGTATTCTTGTTATTATATAAAATTAATGCTATTTGTTAATAATACTAAGTTATCTTTTCTTACTGGATTTTATTCTTTCAATGAAAATCGTGGGATTATTCTAAAAAGCCGAATTACGAGCAGTCCCAACAATATTTTATGTTATTGTATTGAATCCCGACACTACGAATTTTGACATTAAAAAAAAAAAACTTTTTGTATTCTTGTTATTATATAAAATTAATGCTATTTGTTAATACTAAGTTATCTTTTCTTACTGGATTTTATTCTTTCAATGAAAATCGTGGGATTATTCTAAAAAGCCGAATTACGAGCAGTCCCCGCAACAATATTTTATGTTATTGTAGTTTGAATCCCGACACTACGAATTTTGACATTAAAAAAAAACTTTTTGTATTCTTGTTATTATATAAAATTAATGCTATTTGTTAATACTAAGAATTTTGAAAATCATTATTCTAAAAAAAAATTACGAGCAGTCCCGCAACAATTTTTATTCCCGACACTACAATTTTGACATTAAAAAAAAAAAACTTTTGTATTCTTGTTAATATAAAATTAATGCTATTTGTTAATAATACTAAGTTATCTTTTCTTACTGGATTTTATTCTTTCAATGAAAATCGTGGGATTATTCTAAAAGCCGAATTACGAGCAGTCCCGCAACAATTATTGTATTGAATCCCGACACTACGAATTTTGACATTAAAAAAAAAAAACTTTTTGTATTCTTGTTATTATATAAAATTAATGCTATTTGTTAATACTAAGTTATCTTTTCTTACTGGATTTTATTCTTTCAATGAAAATCGTTCTAAAAGCCGAATTACGAGCAGTCCCCAACAATATTTTATGTTATTGTATTGAATCCCGACACTACGAATTTTGACATTAAAAAAAAAAACTTTTTGTATTCTTGTTATTATATAAAATTAATGCTATTTGTTAATAATACTAAGTTATCTTTTCTTACTGGATTTTATTCTTTCAATGAAAATCGTGGGATTATTCTAAAAAGCCGAATTACGAGCAGTCCCGCAACAATATTTTATGTTATTGTATTGAATCCCGACACTACGAATTTTGACATTAAAAAAAAAAAAACTTTTGTATTCTTGTTATTATATAAAATTAATGCTATTTGTTAATACTAAGTTATCTTTTCTTACTGGATTTTATTCTTTCAATGAAAATCGTTATTATTCTAAAAGCCGAATTACGAGCAGTCCCGCAACAATATTTTATGTTATTGTATTGAATCCCGACACTACGAATTTTGACATTAAAAAAAAAAAACTTTTGTATTCTTGTTATTATATTCTTTTAATAAAGTTATCTTTTCTTACTGGATTTTATTCTTTCAATGAAAATCGTGGGATTATTCTAAAAAGCCGAATTACGAGCAGTCCCAACAATATTTTATGTTATTGTATTGAATCCCGACACTACATTAAAAAAAAAAACTTTTTGTATTCTTGTTATTATATAAAATTAATGCTATTTGTTAAAAAAAATCTTTTCTTACTGGATTTTATTCTTTCAATGAAAATTATTATTCTAAAAAGCCGAATTACGAGCAAAAATTTTTATGTTATTGTATTGAATCCCGACACTATTTTAAAAAAAAAAAAAACTTTTTGTATTCTTGTTATTATATAAAATTAATGCTATTTGTTAATAATACTAAGTTATCTTTTCTTACTGGATTTTATTCTTTCAATGAAAATCGTGGGATTATTCTAAAAAGCCGAATTACGAGCAGTCCCGCAACAATATTTTATGTTATTGTATTGAATCCCGACACTACAATTTTGACATTAAAAAAAAAAAAACTTTTTGTATTCTTGTTATTATATAAAATTAATGCTATTTGTTAATAATACTAAGTTATCTTTTCTTACTGGATTTTATTCTTTCAATGAAAATCGTTGGGATTATTCTAAAAGCCGAATTACGAGCAGTCCCGCAACAATATTTTATGTTATTGTATTGAATCCCGACACTACGAATTTTGACATTAAAAAAAAAAAACTTTTTGTATTCTTGTTATTATATAAAATTAATGCTATTTGTTAATAATAAGTTATCTTTTCTTACTGGATTTTATTCTTTCAATGAAAATCGTGGGATTATTCTAAAAAGCCGAATTACGAGCAGTCCCGCAACAATATTTTATGTTATTGTATTGAATCCTTGAATTTTGACATTAAAAAAAAAAACTTTTTGTATTCTTGTTATTATATAAAATTAATGCTATTTGTTAATTGAAGTTATCTTTTTCTTACTGGATTTTATTCTTTTCAATGAAAATCGTGGGATTATTCTAAAAAGCCGAATTACGAGCAGTCCCGCAACAATATTTTATGTTATTGTATTGAATCCTTGACACTACGAATTTTGAATTAAAAAAAAAAAATTTTTGTATTCTTGTTATTATATAAAATTAATGCTATTTGTTAATAATACTAAGTTATCTTTTCTTACTGGATTTTATTCTTTCAATGAAAATCGTGGGATTATTCTAAAAGCCGAATTACGAGCAGTCCCGCAACAATATTTTATGTTATTGTATTGAATCCCGACACTACGAATTTTGACATTAAAAAAAAAAAATGCTTTTGTATTCTTGTTATTATATAAAAAATTAATGCTATTTTCTAAAAAGTTAATACTAAGTTATCTTTTCTTACTGGATTTTATTCTTTCAATGAAAATCTAAGTTTTCTTACTGGATTATTCTAAAAGCCGAATTACGAGCAGTCCCGCAACAATATTTTATGTTATTGTATTGAATCCCGACACTACAATTTTGACATTAAAAAAAAAAAAAACTTTTGTATTCTTGTTATTATATAAAATTAATGCTATTTGTTAATAATACTAAGTTATCTTTTCTTACTGGATTTTATTCTTTCAATGAAAATCGTGGGATTATTCTAAAAAAGCCGAATTACGAGCAGTCCCGCAACAATATTTTATGTTATTGTATTGAATCCCGACACTACGAATTTTGACATTAAAAAAAAAAACTTTTGTATTCTTGTTATTATATAAAATTAATGCTATTTGTTAATAATACTAAGTTATCTTTTCTTACTGGATTTTATTCTTTCAATGAAAATCGTGGGATTATTCTAAAAAGCCGAATTACGAGCAGTCCCGCAACAATATTTTATGTTATTGTATTGAATCCCGACACTACGAATTTTGACGTCTAACAAAAAACCGAATAGAAGGATTCTTACACTATCTTAAAGACGTTATTATATAATATTCTCTAATCGGAAATTGTTGGATTAATATCACTTTACAACAATAACATTGCATTAGTACTGTTCGCAGGACAGACTCGCTGCTTATTGAAATCGAACTTAAAATAGGATTCGTTGTTATACGAATTTATTGCTTCATTATTATTTTTTTTTAAAAACCGGTTCAGTCTCTACAGGAGAACTTAAATCAGTGGGACAAAAGGGGATCGATATTGACCCCTGGGTGTCGATGGGACTATCCAGAAGTCCAATAAATGTCTGGGGAGTCAAAAGGCTGCTGATAAATCCTGGGGAGATTGGAACGCAGGTTTTACAGTCTGTTTTAAACAATAGTCTAGCAGACTATTATTTTTTAGAGGATTGTATTTCTCCTCTGACCTCCTCATTTTGACCTTTGAGGTCAGATACATGCAAACAAAGAAGTCGTTTTTGATTGGCTAAAGCTAGAGTGGGAACGTTAAAGATAGAAAGGGATTTCAGTGAGTTAAGTTTTACACGTCATACACAGTAGACGTGGTTATTTCGTGTCTCAGGGAACTTGCTTCTCAGTGAGGTGGTGGGGGTGATAGAGTGACCCCACTGGATAGTTAAAAAATGGACACGTCGACGTGTTTAATAAAATAGATAAGTTTAAAATTCTTTTTTGTTGAAGTTCTCTTTCATCACCGGACTCCAAAAATATTTCGACATCCGCCCGGGAGAAGATACAACGTTATGTAATCGACCCCCGTCAACCAAGAGATCCCTGGAACGAGAAGGGTATGCAAGAGTCTGGACGCTAATGTTCTAACCACTTGGCTACACATTCATTAATACCGGTGCAAAATATGCTACAATCTCAGCCACCAAACAAGCAAGTGGATATGTAGGGTACGCTTTAAAAATTGGTTAATAAGAGTGGAACCCTAGTTTCTGTAAGAATTAATATTCCCCCTCCCAACTCTTATTAAGAGGCTTACGTTCTCATTTTTTTATATGCTGGGCCATCATGATGCTTCCAAGGGCGTGGGTAAAATATAGAAACATCTGATACCGGAGACCTAGATAGAGATTGAGGCAGTAGGGGGGGGGGATTTTCGTTTGGTTTGCACGCCTCCACTGCTTCTTTCGTAACCAAGGGTAAATTGATTTACTCGTCAGAAGCCAAAACGGGTTGGCAGTTAGCACAGATTCGAGATCACTTGTTGCTTCATGCTAAAGAAATTGGCTGTTGGCAGACTCCTGTCTCATACCATGAATATTACCTGGAAGGTAAAATATTCAGGAATAAGTTGGGTGGGGAGGGGGCATCCATTGGAACTACTGAAATTGGACTGGCAAACAAGATGCACATATGTTTGCCTCGCTACACATAGAGGCACACACACACACACACGCGCGCAATAAATTTACCTGTCGAGGCAAAAGTAGCTAGAAACAGCGATACCGAGAGTATATCATGGTATAAGCTTGTTGCATAAGTTAATTATTAAGAAATCCTTAAATCAGAAGTAACAGTCAAAATGTAATGAAGATCGGTGATGATGCGCACACAAATTAAAATAACTTGTAGGAATCCTTCTACTTGGTTTTTCGTTGAATGTTAAAATTTGGAGTGTCGGGATTCGATACATTAACAAAATATCGTTACAGGATCGCTCGTAATTTGACCGTCTAGAATAATAACACGATTTTCATTGAAGGAATAAAATTCAGTAGAAAAAGACAACGTAGTTTCAACAAATAAACATTAATTTAATATAACGAAAAGAATACAAGCAGTTGATGTTAGATTGGAAAGTAATGTCTTTTTGTTTGGGTTGATAAAGTTCTGAAATAAAATATAAACTGTCTTTGTGTACGTATGTGAGAAACAATAAAATGTTGTGATGTGTGTTTGTATGAAAAAGTCAACACGTGTGTGCGTGATTCATATTAGAGTGGACACAAGAGATAGTTAGAAATTGTTTCTTACTGTTGTCAGTGTTGCCGTTGTCTGAAGTTTGTCAACGCTGTCGACTTTAACATGAGGTCGTGAAGATCATAAGCGAGTGTTGCGTGGAGTTTGGTGACAGTTGTGTGTATCCTGTTTGGGAACGGATTTCATATGTTTTTATACACCTTTTCGTAACAAAATAGGCTCCATAATTAAATTATTTATTTATTCTTAATTGGCCCTTAAAGAGCACGTGGTATGTCTTCTATTACGTCCGCATGATATTTGGTTGGTATCTACCTAAAAATAATGATGACTAATACAACAAATATTCTGATTTGTATCCTATGATTTTGTTGGTGTGTTTTAAGATGTAAGTGTTTTCTTGAGTGTGATTGGTTTATAAATATTGCATTTGATATTTTAGGGGACTAAGCAAACTGTTGTGTAATCTGCCGGTCTGTGAGGTGAACGTCTTCTCCCATATCGACTGACAACTGACTTACTTGTAATCGTTTGACTTTATGCAAATTAGGATAATTCCATTTTGCTTATAACATTATTATTACAACAGCGAGGGGAGGTAAAAAAAAAAAAATGGCACCGAGCGATCGGAAAATGAATGAAACACGTTTAAGAGTCAGATGAAGTGCTTTTTTCGACCCTAAAAAAATCAGGTAGCTCCAACAAACAAAGGTTGGCTTCCTGAGTTAAGAAGGATACGAGTTCGAATTTCACCGAGAGCTTTCTTTATTTCCGATTCAGTTTTTGAACTTCTGAAGCGATGCGATGAAAAACAAATAAAATTAAAAGGAAAGAAATATTGGTCAATTCCAAATAATATTACGACTACTGTTTATTTATTTTTGTAATCATTTCGCTCCAAGCAAGGGAATAAAGCCACTAAAACGCAACAATGCCACAAAGATGCATCGGAAATATGAGGAAAACTCCTATTAAGGAGAGAGGACAATAAAAAAAATAAGAATTAAGACTGAAGATAACGATTGACATTGAATTTAAATTTTTGAAGATCAAAGTTGACTGGGAAGAAAGTGGCTGGAAGAGAGTTCAATAGATATGTATGACAGAAGAAACTATTAGCATAGGATTTACGGTTCCATCTAGCTGCCATTTCAACTGTAGAATGGTGAGACCTCGCCGCCAATCTAGTACTGCGCTTAAATTCATAAAGTCTAGCTACCATGAAGGAAAGTAATATTTATTTTGTATTAATACAAAAGTGTGGCACAAGGCCAAAAGGAGGGATAAGGAATGATGGTTTTCTGTCTTATAATTAAACCCAGCTAGCCACAATTACTGACCCAAACATACCACAGTAATCCTTACACCAAAACAACACATTTTACTTACCATTCTTACTATATCTATCACAATACCTCAAGGTCTATATGAAGTCATAACTAGTCCCCATATGTAGAATTTTTGTTTGTGAATTGGGGAGGGGAATAACAACAATTTAAAAAAAATGTAACCCCAATGTATATTCACAACGTACCACAGAGGAAAGTTCATCGAAACAATTACTATGAAATTATTTATAGAAAAAGTCACAGGGAAGCTACGTTACGGCAAAGGGAAAAGGGACTGAAAACCGAGATGCCAGGTTAGGACCAATAACATTGCAGATTCTTTTTTTGGATTTTATCAAGAATCTCTAAATATATAACAGGAGCACCAGACCCGATGTTGCAACAATGTTCAAAGTAAGGACGAATGGTAGTCTTATAAATATGTAAGATAGATTCTGTCGAGAAAAAGTATCTACCTCGACATAATTAGTCAGAGAAGGCGCAATGAGTCACTATCCTGGAGGTTAGCATCAGCCATGAAATCAAAAAGGGCTGGAGGCATTAGAATTAACAGCCACTCATCACTACTATTTCTAATACTACAAGTGACAATAAAGCAAATAGAATTAAGATGAAATAAATTCTACTCAAAAATTAATAATGGTTGTCAATGCTTCATCTAATAAAAATTCAACTTAATATTACTATTACTAATCGTGTACCGTAATTTCCATGTATAATACGCCTTAATCCATAATACGCACCCCAAAACTTTTTGCTGAAAATGTGGGAAGATGCTTCTACTCACGCATAATACGCACCACTTGTTTGTTAATCAAACCCTATTAATTGTACCTCTCCAGTTTCATTACGGCCAGCGTTTCCTACTCTTATTAAAAAATAGTTTTAAACATAGAATAATATTATTCTAATTTAGTTTTCTTATTTTATTTTACATTTGTAAGTATTGTTAGGTACATATGATTATATTTGACATCCTTATGGGGTCGCAATCGCCGAATGTTAAATTGTCGTATGTTTGTGGTCAGTAGTCATTTCGCAACTGAAGTCAACCTATGAAACAGCAATTTTTTAAAGATTTTTTTTGTAGCTGTGCATGATACGCACTCCTAATTTTGCTTATTATTTTTTAGAAAATGCGTATTATACATGGGGAATTATGGTAAATAATGCATCTTACATGAAGATTAAATAATTTTCTTAATGCCAGGTTCCTTCAGAACGTAGATTGATTATGATTCTCAAGAGATTCCTCTGCTTTATAAGTTACCATACATTCTTGCGAAAATGTGTGAAGTGGTTTCATGTTACCTTCACTACGGTTTGGAATTCAGAGTTGTCATTCACTTAGGCTGCTTACCACCTAAAGATAAAGAGTTCAATTTATCCTCCTATTTAACCTATATCTGGGGAAGAGAAGGGACAAATTCATACCATTCCCAAGTACATCTGTACGAAAGTGAACGACTAGCCTAGAATTTGAACTCCGCCCGCCGATTTCATTTCCTGCGCCGATATCCGTTACACTGCCAAGTAAACCTAGTCACCAATGAATAATGGCTGACAATGCGTTATTTAATATCAAATAAAACAAAATTGCCACAACAAAAGTTCACTGAGTTAACAACTGGTGAAAAAAAATTGTTTCTTTTACTTAAAACAGTTTTTTTAGTCAACGACAAGTAATGCTAGTCAGTGAAAGAATGGAACAAGTGTTATGTCGGCTTTATTTCTATGTAGGATAAGTTTATTTATTATTTACTTAAAAAATAACGAAACGAAACATATTGTATCTAAAAACTGAAGCTGTTCAATAGGGCAGGTTGATTTTTTAACTTCTTAAAGAAAACCAACATTGTACTCGGTGCGAAAGTTGGGGTTTCATCATGTGATATGTACCAACCCTAAACGTTAGATCCGTAGCGTTTATCAACTTTTGAGCCTTTAGTTTTAAAGAACGTTTGAAAAAAATGTACATAAATACCTTATTTCTGTGGGTTTTTGTTTACAAACTGCCTTCAAAATTTGACTATTTCAAGAATAAATCCAAATAAACTTGATATCATTTGTATTAGATATACATTGAATGGAAAATATATTTAAACCAGAATTCTAATTACGAATCACCACAAGCAAAATATGCAATATTTTTACTCTATTCCATAAGTAAAAACTGTAAAAAAAATCGTCAAATATTACAAAAAAGCTATTCAATGCTTAAGATTTATTAGTTCATTTGTTAGATCATGATGAAAACAACAACAACAACAAAAAAATAGATAAATAAAAGTGTATATAACACCATAATACTGCTGGGTACAAATTATAAGACAAAATATTTTAAATTGCATTGTTTATTAAAAATCACACTAAAACTCCTGCACTGTATAACATATTACATCAAAATATAACTAAATTATTCAGTATAATTTCCCTTTGAAGTAAATAAAGGCCTTAATGGCACAATGATTTAGTAATAGTTTGCTTGTGCCTTACATCTTGTCGATATACAATTTGTAAAGCTTAAGTACGTTATAAATTTTATGTGCTATAAAGTTTTTCACTGATCACCGGAATGAAATTCAAAGGCTATAATTTTGAATCTAAACTTAATCTTTAAATTCGTCTCCTCAAAAAATAGTAACGATTTGTGAAAAAATATTCTGTGTTGTTAATTTATCATATCAAAGCCCAACTTTGAAAAAACAATTTACCCCACTGTTCAACGTCTCCTCAACTAAAATGTATTTTTATCGCATTGATCGCGCCTTACTTTGAGATTTTTGTTTTATTTCAAGCCTCAATGTTCATTTTCGGCATCCAACTGCAGTAAGCGCACATCATTGGTTTCCCTCTTTCTTTATCTATCTAGCTAACTTTAACTATTTTCGTACTATACATTTTATAGACAACCGAATATTTCAAAAGTAGTGACGAGCAAGCATTCCGTCAGGCGATCATATGACGTCGGTACAAAAATGAGTAAGCAATGCCTTTTGAGTTATTTATGTTATTGGGCATATGAATTTTAAAAGAAGCGGACAAACTGCTATGTTGAATCGCCACAAATCCTGTTTAGATATCAGCATTAGCAAAGCATATTACTGCAAAATATTACATATACTGACGTGCCAAAGATAATGGCATAGCAACATATAAAGATAAACATAAAACGCGCCACTGTACCCTGACGTCATGGAAATGCCTAGATATACATCGGTAATGCTTTGACATCGGTTGAGTTAGTGTGAACACCGGCTAGGTTGCTCATGGCAAGGCAATGTCAACTATCGAAATTCGAAGCGGGGGGGGGGCATGATTGTGGGTACCAGACAAATGAAGCATTTCATTTCTAAAATTGCGGATCGAAAAATATCAAATATTTTTCGATATCTGGTCACATGTTCATAAGGAGTACCAAATGTATGACATTACTGCCTACCATGGACAGTGCCGTGACTGACCACAGACTATTAATGCATGTAACCAGAGGTGATTGGTTAGAATTGTTTGCAGTAACAGACAAGTAACACTGGTTCAAGTCACATCTACGTTCAATGAAGGAGATACCAATTGAGCAGCAGGTTAGTTTAGCGCTATTTCATTTCCGTGGAGCATGGGAGCAGAATATCCACCAGGAAGCACTAAGTAACACGAGAACACTTGACGCAACATCTCAAATGGACTCATAACATTGCTAATGTGACCACGGAGAATAGGCAATGTGTAGCGTGATCACAATTGCAGTTGATTCAGAATTATGGTAAGATTCAGTTGTTTGGCACAGACACCATGAAGCCAAACATTCCAGCTGTCAATAAAAGAGTCTGCAGTTTTGTGATGGTTATATAATAGTGTTGTTTGTGTTCACATGAATTGTGTTGAGTTTGCTGATTTATCGAAACATGTAATTGAACAGTGACTGTTACGTTCTACTGTTTTATGACCATTTAAACCTATTCACGAACTTCATGCGGTGTTGGTGAGTTTTGTCTATATTTCTGAGATGAGGTATTATGTACACTATTTACATTATTCAGACTATTGTCCTCATCTTTATCGCCATATTTATTACAACGTTTCGGCCCTTCAGTATCTGACTATATTTCTGAGATGAGGTATTATGTACACTATTTACATTATTCGGACTATTGTCCTCATCTTTGTCGCCATATTTATTACAAAGTTTCGGCCCTTCAGTATCTGTCTATATTTCTGAGATGAGGTATTATGTACACTATTTACATTATTCAGACTATTGTCCTCATCTTTGTTGCCATATTTATTACAACGTTTCGGCCCTGCAGTATCTTGCTATATTTCTGAGAAGAGGTATTATGCACACTATTTACATTATTCAGACTATTGTCCTCATCTTTGTCGCCATATATATTACAACGTTTAGGCTCTTCAGTATCTGTCTATATTTCTGAGAAGAGGTATTATGTACACTATTTACATTATTCGTACTATTGTCCTCATTTTTGTCGCCATATTTATTACACCGTTTCGGCCATTGTACGTTCCGACCTTCTTAAGGTGGTTGGAATGTCGAATTGAACCCTTTATTTCGCTCACTGGGTTAGACTGTTCTAGTTTCACGTGTCATGTTTAATGGATGTCAGTTATCACTTATCTCCTGTTAATTTTCCTCTCCAAGTTCTCCACTACCTTAACCGGGTAATGAACTCACCCTCTTTTGGGTCCTGTCACTGAATCTAACCAACGCCTTTATCATGGCACGAAATAAAGGGTTCAGGTCAACATTCCAACCACCTGAAGAAGGCCGGAGCGTACAACGGCCGAAACGTTGTAATAAATATGGCGACAAAGATGGACAATAGTCCGAATAATGTAAATAGTGAATATTAAGAATGCTGGAAAATATACAAGGTAATTTAATTCCCCAAGGACACATGGCACAGTGGATAAAGGCGTTGGTTAGATCCAGTGAAAAGAGTGTGAGTTCAATACCCGGTTAAGGTAGTGGAGAACTTGGAGAGAGGAATTAATAGGAGACAACTGACAACTGACATCCATTAATCATGGCATGTGGAACTAGAACAGTCTAACCCAGTGAGCGAAATAAAGAGTTCAGTTCGACATTCCAACCACCTGAAGAAGGTTGGAGCGTACAACGGCGGAAACGTTGTAATAAATATGGCGACAAAGATGAGGACAATAGTCCGAATAATGTAAATAGTGTGGTGAGTTTTATTTAGCGACATATCAATCTCTATGGTTTTTTTAAGCATTTCATCCCAAGCAAGGCGTGAGTGCCACTACGCAAGGGGCTACAATGGGTGGTGAGGAAGTAATAAAAAGAAGAACGGGGATCAAAGCAGCAGAAGATATCGATTGACATTACGTTTAAATTTTTGGAGATTATAGTTATCAGTGAAGCAATTAAGGGGAAGAGCGTTCCACTGTCGGGAAGTGCGAGAAAAGAAGCTGTTATAGTAGAAGAGGCGGTTACTTTTAACTGGTCCGACAGTAAGATGTTGGGACCGATATGCATACCTAGTAACACGCTTAAATTCATGCAGTAGGGGCACCAGTCAAAATAGTTTGTCAGTATAGATGCCATGAAAATATTTATAGAAAAGATAGAAGGAAGCCGCATTACGTCGGTGAGAAAGTGACTGGAGTCGAGACCCCAAGTCAGGACTGATCATATCGCATCTCCGTCTTTGGATTTTTTTTTTTTTCAGTCTAGCCAAATTCATCTGTATTTTTTTTCTCTTCATCACCTTTGCCCCTAATTATCCCACACTGTGACAATATAAAATCTACCAAGAATGGTGTCGGAGTTAGCTCCTCCTTAATTCCGTAATTGTTCACTAGGAGTCGCTCTCCCTACACTATAAATACTGGGCGACTTCTTGCCTCGTTCTCTTTTTCACTTTGCATTTCAGCGGACACATTTAAAAATGTAATCTCTTGTAGAAATCCGCGTTTTGGCCACTTATGGGAAAACACCACGAAACACATACACATACGTACGAACATTCACCAAATACAAACTCTTTACGTCCACACATAAATATAAATGTTAATGTCTTTGTCACTTGCGAATCTTGTTTAATACATATAATTGTTGATATATATATATATCGGTCTTGTTTGTTTTCTTTACATCTTCGGTTGGACTCAATTTGAGTCCGCCATTTTCTTGTAGTTGGACCTACTAGCAGGAATAAACAGCACGTTTTCCCAAATTCAACAACACTCAAACCCACACGGTCCTCTACAATGGTGATAAGAGTCTGGATTATTTTCTCTTTATTTTCTCTTTTAATGATTAATATTTTAATCAAAGTAGCATTCCCTATGTCAAAATTTCCCAATGCATATCATAACAAAATTTACACATGATGTGTGCAAAAAAGCAAATAATTGTTCATTCAAGACGAATCATCTCCTCTCAATGTGCGTGTGTAAAAGTCAAATGAGTGATACAAACAGGCAAGTAGACTGCGACAAAGAGCGTAAAACACTGATTAGTAGTGATGAGCTGATGAATATACCTTTTACTAAGACTTTAGAAACACCAAACGTGAAATCGCGCGTGTAAATCAAATCAGTTTTTAAGTACATGCAGTAGAAACTCAAAAGTAAACTACTGCTGAAAAATAATGCTGACGCTTGAATATCAATATCGTTTGATCGGCTTCATTCACAAACAGACTCAGATGCTTGTTGATTGAATATAACTGTTTCCTTTCTTCTGATTGGTTACAAAAGAGTTTTCTTTCTTTTGATTGGTTACAAAAAATTACTTGTTGATATTCAAATTCTTCTCTTACTTTTGTATATTATTGTTGCTCCAATTAAAGTAGAGCGTCGTGTTATCCAGAACAAGTTTAGATAAGACTGGCGCAAGACTATAAAAGTAGAGAAAATTCACATTTTCACCTTTCGACATTTGTAGCATTTCCTATTCAATTGCCAAGATATCTTGACGACTATTTTTTTTTTCAGAAATACATAAGTTTGCCAAGTAGACCCTGACCTCTCTCTGATTGTCTATCCCGGATGTACGCTGCTAAATCCACTTGTAGTCATTACTGTTTTTGTTTCAATCTACTTAAATCTTACAGTTCTTTCTCCTTCTGTGGAAATTACACAAACAGAAAAAAGAACGTCTATTTCCGTCATACAAGTGGTTCTGGTTACACCACAATTACTTCAGAGATGGCAGAAGCAATAGCTATAATATACATTTATACAAGTAATTTTTTTTCGCTGTTATGACTCAGTCTATATTTTGTTACAGTCTATGTGCATCTTGATATACGGCTATCATTATAGCGGATACAGATAATCTGACGGTTATCGTCGCATAAAGTGGTATCGGTGAACGGGATTCAAATTCCAACCTAGCTTGTTGCATTCACTATCACACAAATGTCCTTGGGAGCAACATATATCCGTCTTTTCTCTCCTCAGCTATAGATTAAATAGCAGGCTAGAATAGACTCTCTGGCAGTCTAAGAGAAGGAAAATTGAATTGCAGTCCGTGGAGAAGGCAACGAGGAACCATTTTACTATTGCGGGGAAATTTGTCCCGGATTTCCTGCATCCAAGGTTTGAGGTTAGAAAATTGGGTTGAGGTTAAAAACGCGAGTAAAAAACAGCAAGATTAGAGCGGACAAACTCTCTCTTTTAGGCGCGTACGAATAAAGAAAAAATTCCTGCTCGGTGAGTAACAACAAAAGAAGAAAGTGTTTATTTACATATACAGAAAAAAAAGGGTAAAGGGATAAAGACAATTAGGAGTGAAAGAAAGGGAGAAGAAAAAATGTTCATAACAGAAAAAAAGGCTTGCTCAAAATATTTCTCTGAGTGCCTAAAAAGTTCTTTAAGTGAGTAGAATTTTGTTATGGTTTAGAAAGACTCACAGTTCTTGTAGAGTAGGAAAATGTTGGTAGATATAGAAATCTTGCAGTTGAGTGAGTTCGTAGGTCGACAACAAAAGTCCAATGGGCACGACAGAAGGAATGGTGAAAAGATGCAGTTTTCAATTGATTTTCTGTAGTGGGCTGATGGTCTGTCTCTCCATCCCGGCAGGAATTTCTTCTTTGGTTGAAAGTGGTTCTGAAGTTGACTGGTGCTCCCTATTGTCGACCTCACAGACGGTGGGCTGAATTCTCACTGCCAAATAGGCAAAGATTCTCCAAATTTATGGAAATTTGGTAGACTCGGATGGATAGGGGACTTTTCCCTCCAAAATCGTTGTACAAATTTCCTGGTCCCTCTATTGGTCAGAAAACACATTCATATGAATCAAGGCTCTCGGAGCCGGTTTTGAAAGTAATGAAAACAGGTTGGAGTGAACAAGCTCTGAGGTTTCCCCCAGACTTTATGGCACCATGGAAAGAATAATGGTGGCGGAATTCCTTTTTATATTTTCCAGCTCTCTCGTTAGTCAGAAAATATATTCTTATCTCTGATAAGAATCAAGACTTTGGGAGCCGGTTTTGAAAGTAAAAAGAGGTTGGAGTGAGGATAGAAAAATAGCGAGAATGTTAACTTGTATAATATTGTTCTGAAATTAAATTCCAACACTATTTTTCCCTGAAAGAAATGGTAATTCTCTGATAATAAAGAAAAGGAATATGTGGAGAACATTGGTTGCCTACGCCAGGAAAGGCATAGCATTTAATTCTACTTTTTGATGTATGTCTTTTGAAATCATCTGGTATTCCTTTCTTTCAGTCTAATGAAATATTGTAACAATTAGCAAATAATATGGCCTGGTTTCTTGCTGAGAGCTTTATGTTTTTAATCCGTTATTGTTCGAAGCCAAGTAAAAAGCCAGGAATTAAAATGCTGATATTTATGACAGAAAATCACTATTGCTCATCTAAGGAATTAACCATCAAGAAAAAATTGAATAAGGAAAAAACGATAGAGTGGATGCAAAAGAAGTGCCTTTTATAACAATGATATATATATATATATATATATATATATATATATATATATATATATATATATATATATATATATATAAAGGGTTAATGGTCAGTGTTGAATCAGACCAGGGAACACTAGTATTAAAAAGTGCTCAATACACATGAGAAAAAAATTAGTAAAAATAAAAATAATAATAACATGTAAAGCTTTTAAGTCTAAAAATCAGGAGGTCAATTAAAATACGCGACCACGGTTTTGACCTGGTGGTCTCGTCGGGTGATTATTTCAAAATGATCACTTTAACGCTTTATTTCAACAAATACAAAGAACGCCACAAAATTATCCTTAAAAAAATAACAAGTGTAAACACCATACGCAAGCCATTTCAAGCAAAAGAAAAATATTATTTGGTTTAACTCCCCCTTTAAGTTAGAGGTGAAATGTAATATAGGTAAATTATTTTTCAAGTTGCTTTCTAAACACTTTCCTAAAAATTCAGAACTACATAAGATATTCAATAAAAATACAGTCAAATTAAGCTACAGCTGCACAAGTAATTTAGATACAATAATAAAAAGACAAAATAACAGAAACTTCAAAACCAATGTGCAGCAAAATAATACTAGTAATTTATGCAACTGTAGAAATAAAGTTAGATGCCCATTAAATGGAGCTTGCAAAATGAAATCTATTATTTATAAAGCAGAATTAACAAATACAAATGGTCACATCAAGACATATACAGGCTGCACGAAAGGCTCTTTCAAGCGCAGATAATACAATCACACATCGAGTTTTAAGCTACCAAACCTTAGATACTCTACCAAACCTGCCAGCTTTATGTGGAATTTAAACGAAAAACATAACAGGTGGACAATTTTAAAAAAGGTAGAAACATATAATAATTATATCTGCACTTGCAAACTAAGACAATATGAGAAATTAGCAATTATGACATTCCCGGACACAAAAAAAATCTCAGCTACTCCACAACACCTTGGAATAAAAACCAGAAGTAGATGACAATAAATTGTCGGTGATGATGCTTTAAAATGCAAAATAGAGCAAAGCCCAACTAGTCGTCCTTGAAAATGTTTGGAATAGTTGGGATAACCATAAAATACAATGTGTAGAACGTTATATAAGCTTCTAAAAACAAACAAGAAACTATGTACATATCTAAAGACGCCATTTTGTAAAATGGATGCTTTTGGTTCACATCATCAGTGATGTTTCTAGCCTAGGTTCATGAGGGGTTTCGGGTCTTTCAACTTCACACATCCTCTCCGCGTACCTGTTAACTACAATTTTCCCATCCTCCCGACCACACACTGCGACTCCTCTTGGTAATTTATGGCCTAATCCCTGATAACTCCCAGTTCACCAGCAATGTACGCTCTTCCATAAAAAAATATACATGGACATATATATATACATATACATATACATATACATGGACACATACATATACACATAAATATACACATACATATACATATACACGTACATATACACATACATGGACACATAAGAAAACACGCTCAAGAATCACGTTCTGCTTACATTTATCACATTTCCATTCATATTAATCATCTGCCCGAAGGAAAAAAAAAGTCCTCCTTCCTTTTCCTTGACCCTCCCTCTGTATGAGTTACACACATATCAACGCAGACATACGCACACACACATACCAACATACACATCTAAAAAAATACTGAAACCCTGGTAGGGATGAAAACAGGTAATCGATCTTAGTTAACCACCCATAGTTAACAATAATTCGAGGTACCCTAATTTTGTCCCCTAGTCGAGATTCCATTGTTGGGTGTAGTTTTAGGTCATACCCAAAACCTACCCGCCTCCAAAAATAAAAATAAAAATAAAAAAAATATATCAATCGCTACTTCCTTTGATCTCCTTTGACTGCCAATCACTTGATCTTTTCAGCCATATCCATCTAGAAGCTTCTTCTGCTGCCATTGCTATTAAGCGAATAGCCGTGTTTTTTTTCCCAAACCTGTTCCACCTAATTTTGGCAACATCTTATATAGTGAACGCCCAGCAAAACCTCTGCAACCGATTTAGACAAATACTGAAGAGCCGAAACTTTGTGATAAATCTGTCTATATTTCCGAGATGAGGTATTATGTACATTATTTACATTATTCGGACTATTGTCCTCATCTTTGTCGCCATATTTCTTACAACGTTTCGGCCTTGAGGTATTATGTACATTATGTACATTATTTACATTATTCGGACTATTGTCCTCATCTTTGTCGCCATATATATTAAATATATATAAATATTGTGACAAAGATGTGGACAATTGTCCCAATAATGTAAATAGTGTACATAATACCTCATCTCGGAAATATAGACAGATACTAGTCTTTTGTATTCTTCTACAATATTTAAATATTTCTTAGGCTTCCTTTCGTGGACTTCGTCCATATTTTCTTCCCAAGGGACTGTTACTTCTAACATGATGAATTGCTTGGTCTTTTCAGAATAAATAATCAAGTCTGGACGAAGCTTAGTCTGTATTATTTCCACTGGGAATCTAAGTTGCCTGCCTAATACCTACTCTAACTATATTATTGATAGATAATATATTGACAAATGTTATTTTTTTATTGTTATTTAATTCCATCCAGGGAACCATCTGCTCTGGGCGTTGACTTCAGTCTCGGAAGCCCTCTGGCTGCATCCTTAGCTATGGAACCTCAGTCTTTCCTATTATACTAGATGACCGTTGACACTATAGGAAGGACCATCTGGTTTTGCCTTTATCATTCTGGGTCTTTAACCGTCCTTCTCACGAGAAACGTATGGTGGGGAAACCGGTTTAGTCGACTTAAATTTTGATATAAAGCAGTTGATAAAATAAGTCTTTGTTGTAAAAAAAATCTTTTGAAGACGAAGCCTTATTATGCCAGGTGTTCAATTATAGTGGGTTAGTGAAGTGTATGAGTGTTGAAACAGGTTAGTTTGATTTGGCCTTGTTAGTTAGATAGCCCACCATAAGAGGGATATAAAACAAAAAACTCAAATTGTAAAGTAAAACAATAAATGTATATACATATAAATCAATTAAGGTCTTTACAAATAAAATTTATGTATTCTGGTCGATGCAAGGTCGTCAAAATGTTCGTAGTAGTCCTTGCAAGAATGAGTTTAAGTGTACGTAGGCAGGAACGTATGTATGTATGTATGTATGTATGTATGTATGTATGAGCGTTATCGTAGGGTAGGAATGTCTCTGAAGTAATCACTCAGTCTTAAAATGTTCCGTTTGTTTATCAAGTATAAAAGAGGTGAGGGAGAAGGGTAGAGATAATGATAACGATCGTTTGACGTTTGTCAAGGGACGTGTTAATACGCTCGTCTCCTCTCTGGTAACAAGCGAACTTGCCCGTCTTTTATTTTGTTTTTGGGGCTTGAAAAAGTCATTTGGGAATTTATTCCCGGATATGATTCAGGCCTTTTCATTGGACGATGAACAAATTTTTGCGTCGGCTCTCGAAAAGGTTCGTGAAAGAATTTGTTCCTGAGAATTGAAGATTATTTGAATTTTGTTTTTAAAAGTTTCCTCGTTTTCTATTGCCCGAAAAATATTTCGCATCAAGGTGTGAAATTTTACGAGTTTTGTTTTGGATTCGCTTTTGCGTGTGTGTTAAGCAAAGTTTGTAAATTCGAGTCTTTTTAAATTTCTAACAAAATCAATGAGTCAGTGCTTAGCATTTGAATTTTATATCTAGATCTTGTTTTGTTCATTATACAATAATGTTTTCTAGTTTATGAATAGAGCTACTGTTGTATTTTTCAGGTAATACCAGTCCCAAGTGGAATTTATTGAGAGAGGTCGTAGCAAAGTTAATAAAGACATTAATGTGTTCGGTAAGTTGATTCATAAACGGAAGATTAACTTTGAATGAAAGTAAAAAATAATAAATCTAATGTATAAAATTTGCGGGCACGCGCGTGTGTGTGTGTGCGTGTACGCGCGCGCGTTCAATTTTTCAAATAAATTTATGAAATTAGATTTGTGTTTGCGTAAATATTACGTAGAACTAGGGGAGAAATGAATGATGTATCATGATATTTATCGGCACACCCATTATAATTATTTTTATTCGCCTTTCAAAATGGCCTCTCTGGTGGTAGATTTCATTTACTATGGAATTATTTTCCTTTCGTATAATAGCTTCGAGTATTTTAAGTTTTTCTTTACAGTGAATACTCCACAATACGGATTTGGGTGTGCAACAACTGATTTGAAAATTTGAAGTATGCAATAAAAAAATCAGACAGATCTTTTTCGGCTTTTTTAATCATTTCACCAATAAAGCTACTAGCACGAAAAGGGTCACTGAGTGTTCCAAAATATGAGAAAAAAGTATTATTAAGGAGAGAGGACAATAAAAGAACAAGAATTAAGAAGACAAAAGGTTAATGATTGACATTGCTTTAACATTTTTGAAGATCAAAGTTGACTGAAAATCAAGAAGTCGGGAGAGAGTTCCACGAGGGATAAATATGATAGAAGAAACTGCTAGTATAGAACTTACGGTTGCATCTAGGAATTTCAACTGTAAATGGATGAGATTTTGCCGCCAATTTAGTACTGCACTTAAATTCATAAAGGCTAGGCACCATAGAGGAAAGTTCATCAAAACAATTACCATGACAATATTTATAGAAAAGTCACAGAGAAGCTACGTTCCGGCGGTGGGAAAGGGATTGAAACCGAGATGCCAGGTTAGGACCAATAACGTTGCAGATTCTTCTTTGGGTTTTATCAACAATCTCTAAATATACAGGAATCCCTCGATTAGTGCGGCTAATGTGTACATTAGAAAACACGAGCTAATCGAAAACGCATTAATCGAATATAAATTGACAAACAAAATAGTTACCTATTTTTCATTTTAGAAAATTTTTTAATTAATCGGTAACTATACAAAATCAATTTTCAATTACTATGGTTAAACTGAAGAAGGTTTTACCGTACTAATCGAGTATTATGTATGAACTAATCGAATTTGGGTATAAAAATTTCAACGCACTAATCGAATACGCATTAATCGAGGGATTCATGTATAGCACAATTACTAGACCAGATGTAGCAGCAATATTCAAAGCAAAGACGAATGTTACACTTATAAATATGTAAGATAGATTCTTCTATGGATTTTATCAAGAATCTCTAAATATATAACAGAAGCACCAGACCAGATGTAGCAGCAATATTCAAAGCAAGGACGAATGCTAGAATTATAAATATATAAGATAGATATTTGCTTAAATTTAATAAAACTTGTTCATTTCACAAAAGTGGTTTGAGTGTTCACTTCACTGTGTTCGAATCTCACCATGGTCGTTTTGTTAAGAAGGTGAACACTTGATGTTATTGACTTGGGGAGGTGATCCCAGTGTGCAAGACCTTTGAAAAGTACCTGAAAATATTGTCAGGGGTTAGGCCAAACCTTGTAAAGGAAATTGGTTAGATGAAACTGTTTGGAAACCGTCAATGGTTGTGTTAGAACAAAGTCACAAGTCATCGTGACCGAGGTTTTGAACGCATAATGTATTAAAGTTGTGTGTGTTGCCTGCTCAAATGCTGCAAATAAATATATGAAATTTGTTGGCTGTGTACGCGCAATTATTATGTAAAGTTATGGTATTAAATGAATGAGGTTGTATTGTGGTATTTATCAGCACTCCCACACGCAAGGAATATGGCACAATGCCGTGTTTAAAATGAGAATTCCACACATACATTGAGCGCTAATTACTCTGCCCTCTCTTTACTTCCCCAGTGGAATACGCCTCAATCATCAGCGATAGGTCTTGGCCTTTCTTCTTTCGGTGCAGTGGAAGAAGAGCAACCTGGAGTGATGGCTCCCTGGAACTGAGAATAATAAAAACGGTCATGAGAAAATGTTGTTTTATCACATGTATCGACCAGAATATGTCTTACATCATGCCCAACTTAATGGCTCTTGCTTAATTGAGAGAACTAATTTGCAAAACCAAATTTAAAACGTACCCTTTGTGTATTGTTTCCAGTTTTACCATTTTAAAAATAAACGGTTTCTTTGATGACAGCTTTTAAAATCAAATTGCTTATTTATTCAAATAAAGCTATTTTCTTCACTGAAAGCGGTAACTACCTAAGCATTTAGAGCACAGCTTAGGAGCACAAAGAAACGGAAAAGGAAAGCAATGTAAACATTTTAAATATATAACAAATATATAAAGATATAAAGGTTTTAAAAATATAAAATCTAAATTTTTATTTCTAAAATATTTGTATTTTTTAACGTGATTGTCCTAAAAAAATAAATTCTTCGATTTGTTTTGTATATTAATGAATTTATTTGTTTCTCTTTATTGAGAAAAAAGAGAAAAGAAGAAAATATTATTAAAAGTGAACCAGCGACCCCTTGATTGCTACACTGTTGGATATATTATTGCGTCGTAACGCTTTACATTAAATAAACTACGATAGAAATGTTTAAATATAACAAACAGCTTCAATTTCTCTCATGAAATAGACGAAAATCTTTCAACGACAATGTCAAGTAGCAGAGCAAAGGAAAGGGACTTGACCTACACAATGTCGAGTATCATTGCTGTACATATATAAGAATGGAATTAATAAGAATGAGTTGGTTGTCATTTTTTTAGTACATATACTAATGAGCTCGTCACTGATAAGGCGCCTTACACCAACTGCCTGATTACGAAACGATCAGGTGCAAAATGAGAGAAAACTGCTGCTTGATGGGTGGAATTTATAAAACCTAATAATACAAGAATCAGAAGTACGCGGTTACACCTACCAGCCGCACGTGGTTGCAGCTTACCTCATGGGCGAGGTCGTTGCCCATTTATGTGTGTTCAAACCCAAGTTAAAAAAAAACAAAACAAAAAAAAAAAAAAAAAAAAAAAACGATATTTCAAATACTGTTTTCATGGTGCTTAGAGATTTCCCATGTGAAAGACTGGCGTAACAAAACCTTCCACTTCTCTCATGTAGGGTTAGGTTTATCTTAAAAATTGGTCGGCAATTGAACTAGTTGTGTATTTCCCTTAACATGAGTAATCGAGGTTTCGAGTCAAGGTTAGAACCTGGATTTCTAATCCGGATTTTTGTTATATTTACGGGACAAAGGGCTCAATATCAGAGATAGAGCATATGTAAATATAAATATAAAAGTGAACATTGAAGTCAATACTCAGAGGCGACAGGCTGTTTCATGCTAGACGCGATCGTGAGGCCGCGATTGTTGAATTTTTCCTCGACTATTTATATATATGGGTCAGTGATACATTGTGGGTAATCCATTCTGGTGTTTATTTTGGTGGGAGTGGCTTGTTTACTTATTTATTTAATTATTTGGGTTAATTTATTTTACTTGTTTTTATTTTCATTTTCACACTTGACTACGCGAGAGTGAAAAACGAGAAGTATTAAGTATGGGAAGCCGTTGGTATAAATCAATGGCTTCTGTTATAAATTATAGGCATTTAAGGATATTTGTGGAGATTTCATTGTTTATTTTGTTCAGCTTAGGTTTAAACTGTTGTATGCATAAAGCTTCAACTGTTTTATGTATAAAGCTTTGTTTATTGTTTTCATGTTTAAGTATAGTTGTGTTGTCAACAAGGATTTTCCGGGATTGAGTACGCGGGCAGGCATGTTGTTTTAAATGTCTAAAAATGTTATCATTTAAATATAGAGTCAAGCGCCGTGAAAGCGAGTTTGTGATATGACCAACATAAATATTATTTAATCCGTTGGAGATGCAATATCATGTATACATGTATCAATATGGTGATTTCCTTTCGTCTTTCAGCGATAATGTGATTAAGCTTATCAGACAATATAAAAGGAACTTACTTAAAATAAATAGACAAAACTTGTCTAATTTAATGAAACATGCATTAATGAAAAATTGCTGCTTAAATATACACAATATAATTATATATATATATATATATATATATATATATATATATATATATATATATAGGGGGGTGGGGAAAAGGATAATAATAATGCTCAATGCAGATCTACTTATTTAAGCTCATGGTGCATATTAAAGTTCTCTGCGAAGCAAAAACCAACTCAGCAAGTCTTCAGTGAAGAAACTGCGTTCAGACCTGCGCCAACAACCACACATAAATAGATTTCCTTCTCTTCTAGCAATCAAACATTTATAAACGAACTAACCTCACAAGTAAAAACACCCCCCACTCCTATTACTTACACACACATTCAAGCACATCAGGTGGGCGATGACACCTTAACACAGAAACCTACATCCACACACTTGTCCACACATGTTCGTATGCACAAAATATTCATATTTGTAAACGCAGACACGCTCACGAGCGTTCACGAATTCCTCCATAGAAATGGGAATGCACAATAGTTTGTATAAACGCGCGCGATGTTTTCAACTCTTAAGCAAACGTATGAACAGATAGACAATTGTCTGTAAAAAGTGTGTGTCCGTATCATGTTCCTATGACGATATATGGTCATGGCCAGACGGAAACTTGTCTAAACCTGTCAGAACAATTACGCTGTCCATATAATTGTGGTTTATATAAACTTAATCAGTATTACAACAGGACCCAGTAAAACTTCAGAAAACATCAACACACACACACACATATATATATATATTCGATGTCGGTATGACTGAACAAACACCACTCAGTTAAGTGACAAGTTTCTCCATGTTAATTCTATTAACGCTCTATCCTTACCTTTTGATATCGAGAACTTCATGACGAAAACCTGCTTGCCTAAAATGACTCTCCATCAGTAATTTGGCACATGAAAACTCTTACAATTTATATATATATATATATATATATATATATATATATATATATATATATATATATAAGAAACATTGAAGTCAACACTCAGAGGCGACAGGCTGTTTCATGCTAGGCACAATCGTCAGGCCGCGCCTAGCATTCTTTACATATATATATATATATATATATATATATATATATATAAGAAAGAACAGTAAGATATATAATCCGGTGTTCTTATTAATATTTTTTATTTTTATTTTTACAAAACAGTGCTCAATGTAAATTTACAGAGCATGAATATTATAAATTAACTGATTTAATATATGTTTTTTTCGCTACACAGTAATAACCATGGTTATAACTGTGTAGAAAAACCATATTTTCAATCAGTTAATTTATAATATTTATATATATATATATATATATATTCAAATGTAACGAGAACTAAAAGAATATAAATTCGAGCGTTCATAGCCCTAATTTAAAAAAGGGCTCAATACCAAGAATAGAGCAATATTTATTTATTATAAAGATGTTACATACCGACAAACAAGTAAACACGACAAAGATAATTTTTTGTTTCAATGTGAATGCGTCTCGACAGGTGAGGAACAAAAATGCATCTTTGTCGTGAGTCCTTGTTTGTCCGTATCTAACATTATATATATATATGTATATATATATAGGTGGGGGGGTATTTTCAGATAGGTTGTACCTGTAAAAGTATAAAATGAATGAATAGTGACAAGAGAAAAAACTATTCTTAACCGAAGCGTGTTTGTTTCCAATAAATACGACTTCTAAATAGTTTTAAAATCTTTTTCTTTATAATATTTATTAGGTTTACTAATATATATTGTATTCCAACGCACCAAAATATAAATAAATAAAAGTCCACCTAATTTAAAAGATCAATGGCGGAAATGAATATCTTTCGTCTTCTTTAAATTCTTCTTTTCTTTGACTCTCTTTTCATTTTCTTTCTGTTATGGGGCCTTACCCATAATAACATTATGGACTATTCCATCCGTAATAAATACTGCGCCTCAAGAAGAAGCAGGGAGTTCAGTTCGAAGTCGGGCGACTGGCTGACCGGCGGATCGGTTGAACTCTCTGCCTTCAGGCGGGGAGGAACCCGAACGAGGCTACGCCGAAGGGCGGAGTCTCTTTCGGGGAGGTAAACCGACCCTGAACCCGTTTATACGGGTTCTAAGGGCATATTTTTGGCAGAGGCCACGGGCTCTGAGATCCCACGTTAAACCGGCCTTGTGCCACATGATGCCATCGTGGGGGGGGTGACTAAATACTGTTCAGTCTGAAGTCTGGAGTGAGGTCCATCAGGAATCTGCCAGTCAGTCAGAGCGAGCGAGCGAGTCAGTCGAGTCAGAGGCAGTCCGAAACAGAGTCGCGTTCACACAATTACTACTAAACCTGATTGTTTGTACTAACACTTTCTACTTCTCTGTATATATTCCTGTTTGTAATATATCTGTGTTATTCCATATCCGTATTCGAGTTCTTCTTTATTGGTTCTACCTTGGACTATAACCGTGGTACAACGAACCGGGCCATAACACTTTCTTACCCTCTGCATTGAATCCCTCACACTTTAAACTCCTTCCTGCTTCCCAGTGATTTTCCTAATTTCGTTTGTGGAAATAAACAGGTATGAAGTTAATGGTTGCATATATGTGTTATACTGTGCTGCAATTAAATCTTTTTGATTCACGTTACATGTTCACTGGGTGTGAACGATAAGAAAGCAAAACACAAAATAAAAGTCGTTTTCTGCGCAGGGGCTCCGTGCATCACATCCGGTCCACAAAACAAATCCCCGCAATAATATACGATAGTCAATCACGAATGTTCCCGCAGAAAAAAAAGACGACTCTGTGGGCAACCAGATTTGCTTAAAAGAAAACACCTCTTAAACGGCCGACACAGTAGCAGCCCAAAAGGACACTGTAGATACCGACGCTCTGTCGCCATCACTACCATGATCGCTTCTCTCACTCAAGCTTCACTAACCACAACCGACTCTTCCCACGTAGAATGCGGCCGACATCGCCAGGCTCTCGACACCATCACTATGATTTCTAACACCTCGACGTTTTCACTATCTACTCCAGGCCTCCCTCGTCGTCGCCACTGTGACACCGTTTCTCCTATTGAATTAAAATCTAACAGAGACATACTGTTTGACCAACCCTCACTATTCACTCTAGGTCTTCCTCGTCGCCAACACCGTGATCTACGTCAACCCCCGTCAACGCACCCTACCGGGCAGTTCTGCTTCAACATATCGGCATCACACGACCGCCAGCGTATGTCAAACTCCACCAACGACACTCCACTTGGCTTCACTAAACCGCGCCAGGTATCTCTCCTGATACCAACCGTGACCTCGACCAGCTAATCCAAAAACTCGGTCAACTCCCGGCCTTACTGACAACACCCTTACACTTAATTGTTTTCCTTACCAACAACAACTAAAGACCGACATATGAACAATTTTGCTACCTTTCACACAACTATGTATATATTCCGAATTTTAACCAATACACGTTGTTGAAATTTTAATATTTGTCTGTTCCTTTCCTTTGCAACCATACGCTCGTTACATTATGTACATATGTAATACTTTGCAGAGATGATTATACTTTATGAACATGCACTCAGGACATTCAGGAGTTGCAGTTCCTATTTGCATCGGTATAAACAAAGATTGAGAAAAGACTGGCCTGTGTTCACAAGGAAGCGGAAGGTGGAATAACACCACGACGAGAAAAGAATACACGAATCCTGTATCCAATATATTTCGTTATTTATTCATGGATTCGCCTGGTCCTGTCTGGTGGGGGATAGGTAAGTGGTACTTATATCTTCGCTGCTACTTCTGTTTTTTCTCACGACAGATCTTCACTTCGTTTAGCGATAATTCCGTCTGCCAACTCTCACATCTCTCTTACTCTAAACGTCTCTATTCCGTCAATTTTCTCTTACCACCTCTTTACCCATCTTTACATCACGACGTCTGTTACCCACCAACAGGCGGCTCGTAACTGGTTTACACTAACCGTGACTCTGCCTACATAAGCCAATGAACGGAATACCCTACCTTCCGACCGAGTGGCACTTGATCCCGAAAAATTTTTATTCGTTTATTTCCTTTCTCCACATTTCTGGTTGCTTTGAAGTCTCCATACTTAGTCTTCAGTGTCTACATAGTTATAAAACTTTTACTGTCCACTTTACTATGTAGATGTCCTAATCACAACGGGGTCCCATTGGTTTTGATATTGATCCAATAAAGAAGCGGCAATCCATACCTAACTAATCTTGTCATTTCTTTGGGTACATGCTAGCACGTCAGAATTAAAGAAAAAAAGGCAATTCTCCATTTTAAATGTATATATAAGATAATTTTGAATTGTTTAAAGCTACTCAGCTGATGTATATAAAATATAATTTACCAATTTAGAAAAATCGATAAAATATTTCTAAGAAAACAATATCACTATCTGCTTTTAATTACTTCACTTCCTATAAAAGGTTTTCAGAACGAAAGCCTCTTTCTCCACATAATTTTTCATTTGCATTTAAGTGATTTCACTTTCTATAAAAATGTTTCCTCGCCGAAAGCCTATTATCCCACATGATTATCTAATTGTATTTAAATGTCTTTTTTCTGTAAAGGATTTTCAAGAAGAAAATCTCTTATTCCACACGATCTTCCATTTGTATTTAAATGACTTCATTTTGTGCTAAAAAGGTTTCTTTAGAGAAAACATATTACTTTACACAATCTCGCATGTATATTTCAATGCCTACATTTCCAATAAAAAGTTTCCTTTAGAGAAAATCTTATTCCACATGATCTTCCATCTCTATTCAAGTACCTTCAGATTCTACAAAGGTTTTCCAGGAAAACTTTTTATCCTGCAGAATATTTCATTTATATGATTTCAATATATTTTTCCAACAAAATTAAATTTTCCGATTGGAAAAGATTCATAAAGATTGTCACGTACCGCTTTCGTCTATATCGTTATAACAACAATTTTACTGTCACATTTCTCTAATAGGTTAAGCTATCACAATTTCATTGTTCATTATATTATAATCTAAATTTTTTTTTCACTTTTTTTTCTTTTTAAGCAACGAATCTGATTTTATAAAAACTGATAAATTTTGAAAACATATTGACAATACATAAAATGTGTTCGATATAAACTAGAGTATTTACACAAACTTGTTTCAAATTTGAATATTATTCTATTAATGTTATTATAACAATAACAAGGGCACTCTTTCTTCCATTCCCAGATCTTACATTCAATTTATTCCTTGCGGGTCTATACAGTCATTATCTTTTATAGTCAATAGTATTTTATAATCAATAGTATTTTCATTTTGAACAAACTTATTTCCTTCAAAACTTATTTCATGTCTGCATCTAAAGACTTTAACTCCATTATTATTATTATGATTACTTTTCAGTAGTAAATTTTGTTTCAGACATTATTATGGCAAATACAAATGTAAAGATAGTGTAACAGTTATCGAGGCGGAAATGGAGTCGGTGTGCCGAGTTCAAGTTCCGTCTTTGTCCGTTGCATTCATTTCGCATTAATACATTTGGTGAAGGTATGGATCAATTCATTCTCCCTAAGGCCGTGGGTTTAATAGTAGGTTAGACTCTATCCTTGTGCAGAATTCCGTGAAGGGGAAAGATTGAATCAACTGCTAGGTCTGCTTTTTAGGAAACTTGATTCACTGTATCGTGCTAGACAATTTTTGCACGCCATATATAAATATATTTATACATTTATCCATACATCCATGCATTAAATATTGCTGTCACATCTGGTCTGGTGCTTCTGCTGTGTATCTAGAGATTCTTGACAGTCCAAAGAAGAATCTGCAATGTTATCGGTCTTGACATGGCATCTCGACTTCAGTCCTTTTTCCACCGCCGTAATGTAGCCACCCTATACCTTTTCTATAAATGATTTCATGATAATTGTTCTGATGAGCTTTCCTCTTTGGTATGTCATGTTCAGGAATTTAACAGTTGTAATAGATTGCCAGCTATGACTCATCATTTTACTATTGAAATTGCTAAACCTAACCGTAAGTTCTGTGCGAATAGTTTCTTCTTGCCTTCAAATCTTTAAAAATTTAAATGCAACGTCAATCGCCATCGTCCGTCTCCTTGAATTCTATTCTTTTAATGTCCCTCAACTCACTATTTACATTATAAGTGGATGAAGGCGTTAGTTAGATCCAGTGACAGGAGTGCTTCTGCTGTGTATCTAGAGATTCTTGACAAAGTCCAAAGAAGAATCTGCAATGTTATCGGTCTTGACATGGCATCTCGACTTCAGAGTGTGAGTTCAATACCCGGTTAAGGCAGTGAAGAACTTGGAGATGGGAATTAAGAGGAGATAACTGATAACTGACATCAATTAAACATGACACGTGGAACTACCCCAGTGAGCGAAATAAAGGGTTCAGCTCGATATTCCAAAAACCTGAAGAAGGCCGGTGCGTACAACGGCCGAAACGTTGTAATAAATATGGCGACAAAGATGAGGACAATAGTTCGAATAATGTAAATAGTGTACATAATACCTCATCTCAGAAATATAGACAGATACTGAAAGGCCGAAACGTCGTAATAAATATGGCGACAAAGATGAAGACAATAGTCCGAATAATGTAAATAATGTACATAATACCTCATCTCAGAAATATAGACAGATTCCCTCTACTCAATAACATTTTCTGGTGTTTCTTTCACTCTCAGTAACTCCTTTTACCTTAGTGGCTTTTTCGCTTTGCTTGGGCTGAAAAAAAAGACGGACAGAGAGAGAATGTGTGTATGTGTGTCCGTGTGTGTGTCTGTGAGAGAGAGAAAGAGAGGGAGAAAGAGGGAGAGAGAGGGGGAGAGAGAGAAAGAGAGAGAGAAAGAAGGAGAGAGAGAGGGAGAGAGGGGGAGAGATAGAAAAAGGGAGAGAGAGAGAAAGAGAGAGAGAAAGAGAGAGAGAAAGAAGGAGAGAGAGAGGGAGAGAGAGATATGGATTATTCTGAATTCAAAACTGTGTAGAAGGCAATGAGAAACTACTTCACTATCTTTCCCAATAAATCACAGAAAATAAGCAAAAAGAAATCGCATAAAGTTATAATCACCTACGAAAAGGCATCGTATTAAAACACAGCGAATATGAATTTATGGCAGTTTTTAGATGTTATTTTAATCTCGGCTTCAAAGTCACAAAAACGGCTCGCAGAATTCGGGAAATGAAATAATATGTGACCATACTACCCAAAACAGGTTAAAGTGTGGGGACATATCCCTTGAAATAAAGTTGAGAAATATACGACCATCAATTGTTGATTCGGATGCTTTAAAACGCAAGACGAGGAAGAACCCGACCGATAACCTTCATTGGAAAACTTTGAAAAGACTTCGGCTCATTGTAAGGTACCATATATAGAATGTTACGTAACTTTGATAAAAAAAAACAGTAAAACTTTTGAGACATTCCACTATATTTGCAAATGGGCCACTGACACATACAGCTCTAGAGAATATGATTCCTAACTATTGTATTTCCTGCAGTGAAAAAAAAAAACAAAAATAAAAACGAAAAATAAAAAAACGAAACAAAACAAAGCAAAACAAAGAAAACTTATTGGCAGTGAAACGAGTCTATAATTAAGATAACACTATATAACTGCAGGTAATATGTTGATTTCGTGCCAATTACGTTATCTCTCTAAAAATAACTTTCTTTCTTCCGTTTTCTTTTTCCTTGGGGAATTGTTTGAGTCTTTCATAACTTTTGCGGCGGGATAATTCATTACCGAATTTGTCGTTGATCGTCTAAAAAAGAACATATCACCATATTGCTGGTCGAGACAGCAAATCTTTCGCCAATTTCAGTTCATTCTTGTCAGCAAGCAACATTAACTTTATCAAGGACTACTACTACCACCACTACTACTACTACTACTAACAATAACAACGACAACAAATTTAGAAAGCAAAGTAGATTTCTAATCTAATTACAATTTGTTATATTATCAATTTTAGTTTTATTTAATAGGACTTTAGCGTACTGATACCGTAGCTGGCTTGACCTGGTGATGATATAGCATACTTGGACAAGATTTGCGTCATTTTTGCTTCTTCTTCAGCGATTCAGTTGATTCTGGTCCATGAATAATTACGTATTAAGCAATGAAGTTATCATCGGCTTTTTATTAAAGGCATTATGTAGTAAATGAATGAAGTACAAGTTACATAAAAAGACCAAGAAAACATGAGATTTATTTAACAAAAAAAAAAAAAAAAATTGAGAAGAGTATATTACCCAGGCTTGTCTACAACGAAGTTTGCGCAAAACAAGCCTAAATGAAAATTTCCAACTGCACACTTCATTTCCGATTCATGAGTGGGTAATATTTCCAAGTTAAAAGCAATAGGTTATGCAGCCCTGCACGCTCTTATGAACAGGTAACAATGAAGAAAAGCAGTACCATTACTGCAGATATCGTAAGGAGTGAAAAACTGATCACATGTTCCCTAATCCCTTCGTAGTAATTGTATAATGTGGAAAAAAAAAACGCGGTAGAAATATATAGCTGTAAAATTCGACAGGCATAAAAATTAGGGATCTGTAGGAAATTCAGTCGTTTAGGGTTTTTTTTTTTCTAATTTTTTTTATAAAGGGTGTTCCAATAAATTGGACCGATTTTAAATGGGAATTAAATTTATGCGTCTAATGATTTTTTTCTTCTTTCAGATTTGGCGGACATTTGGGCGATATTATTTTTCACACATAATTGTCATGGCTTAAATAACACGATCTAATAGAGAAATAAATAAATTTTCACCAATAACATTGCTAACTTTGATCCGTCTTAATGAAACACCCTTATATATAATCTATCTTAATGAAACACCCTTATATATAATCCGTCTTAATGAAACACCCTTATATATAATCCGTCTTAATGAAACACCCTATATTAACAAATCCGAACATCGGAATTTCAAACCATAATAAAATAAAAATAAAGAGAACATGGTTATGCTTGTTAAATAAATCATTTGTATTTATAAACATGTATATGAATTCAAAAAGTTTTCAGATTAGACTTTAATTGAGTTAAAATCTTTGGGTATATGGTATACAGAAAATCTGTGATTTAGAAAATACTTTTATCGCTAACGAAGATTCACTGACCGTCTTTGTTGTTGTTGGAGATGGATTGTTTGAAGTCGCCGACACGTCATCGTCAGCGAAGATTCACTGACCGTTCAAGCTGCTGTTGTAGCTGGTTCGTTTGAAGTCGCTGATACATGTTTCTTTCAACCTGCGCTGGAGGGAGACAGTCGCATCTCTGCTCGTGAAAGTCCAGAAAATAGGGAAAATAGGGTTTTAGTTTTCTCTGATTGGTCAAATATTTCACATGGTGATGTTCACTTCTAACCAATAGGCACTTTGATTTAAACGGTTTGTTGTATTGTGGAATCTTTTTAGCATGTCGTAATATTGTCTGTTATTGGGTAGAAAATAAAGATTGTGTTTTAATATCTTGTGTATGTGGGTATGTAATTGTGTTAAAAATAAGATTTATTTTCTATAGATCCCTTTTAAAAAAAGATACCCAGGAAAAAGCGGCGTCATTACAAATATCATACATCGAACATTTGTAGATAAAATATTATGTGCTAATTAAGAGCATAAACAACTAACACTTCTTTTAAAATATTCTGCAGAATATTAGAAAAATGGCCAAAAAAAAAACTTGTATAGGAGAAATATTGTCGGGATCCTATTATCTCTCTTTTGACAGGAATAACTGATTTCCTAAGGAGCCCTTGAGTACCATGTGGCAGCCCGTTGGTGATGCTAAATGAGTTGCAAATTGGGTAACGGCGGATGCCGTTCACATGGTCAACGTGAACGATACGATTCCCGCGCGTCCTAAATAGGAATCTTAGACATATAACCAGGGTTGTACAGTGTCTTCTTGGGGATTTTACAAGTAAAACTTTATTTTTATTCGTTCTCTTTACATAATGCTTCTTTTTTTTTTTTTTTTTTTTTTCAAATACGTATTTTCATTTCTCAGTGTGACACAATTTATATATGTAGCTCATTTTAGTGTGATTTACATTTGTGTGTGTCAGTGATGTATATAAAATGTTTTCATTGTATAATTAATTTTTGGATCGTATTTCTTTGGATTATTCTGGTACGTCCTTCCATAATTGCGCACACGTACAGATATATCAATTAAATATCAAGTTATAGCATTCTATAAGTTCTTACGTATACTAAGGCGAATTAGACAATGTTGACATGAAATAAAAACAGGATAATGCATAGAATGCATATCGGTCCCTCTAAAATACTTTGAGTCAGTTTTATTACTATAGATTTGGTGCAAACCCTCACCCACTAATTTTTATGGTAAACACGATTAATGAATATAATAAATAAAATTATTAAAAATTTGACGGTTTTTGAGAAACTGAAAATTTTTTTAAAAAATCCAAAATCTGTACGTTCACACGCAGTACGATTTTGAAACGGAATTCAAAATAAGCAGAATGCCTGAAGACTCAAATATAAACTCAACCTACACAGGCATATACAGTGAAACGTGAAAACGCCCTTGTAAAACATGAACTTAAATAAGTTTTCACTGATATAAAAACCGGATTTGAAAGAACGTGATTGTACATTCTATTTTTGAACGAATTTAGTAAATAAATTAATCATGATTTTTATCCAGTAAAACTGGGCAAGAAGCCAATTGTATATGTTCTATTTTGAAAAAAAAAAAAAAAAAAAAAAAAAAAAAGCCCAAGATATGTTTCATTCACTTGCATGTTCCATTCCCTTTCCGTGTGAAAACTTGCAAAAGCAACGCTGGTATCTTTGGCAGAAGAGCGCCACCGACTTTCGGACGACCAGCTAAAGATGCTGGAAAAAAAATGGTCGTTTCTCTGTTCCGCTCCAGTAAGTACCTGACTCCTCGTGCTATCCTCTACCTTTACAAGAGCCAGATCAGGTCAAAAATGGAGTACTGTTGTCAATCAAGAACCGCCATGCTGCGCACATTGTACCGAACCACCCTTATTCCTTGCGTATTCCATTGATGAGATGTAAGTTCGACTCGAGCAGCTTCTTCCCACGAACCGCTTCTTTGTGAAACCAGCTCCCAAGAGGATGCTTTCCCGATCACTACAATCTTAATCTGTTCAAGTCTAGGGTTAACCGTTATCTTCTCTAGATATTATCATAAAATGTGCCCCTTACTCTATAACTCTCTATCTCGAGTGGCTCTCAGGCCTTGTAGGGGGTGAACATCTGTAAAAAAAAAAAAACTTCCAAAAAGATGACAATAATCGTGTCTGAAATAAATGTGCATTTTCTACTATTGCCAGAGTTCCGTGTTCGTGTCTGGGTACAAAATCAGAATCTTGAATGCTGATTTTCTGGGCAGTGTCAGTAAAATAGCTGTCGTATCTATTGGCAGCCTCGACATTTGGAAGCTGTTGGGATCTGTCTCTCCTCAGCTTTTATTTTATTTTCGGGCCAGTGAGATGGGTGATTTAGGCATTTGTGTATTAAGTTTGAGTGTGTGTGTGTGTGTGTGTGTGTGTGTGTGTGTGTGTGTGTGTGTGTGTGTGCGCGTGTGTGTGTGCGTGCGCGTGTACGCGCGCGTAATTGCCCTCATAAAGTTAAAAACTTTGCTTCTACTCTTTGTTAGAAATCACGCTACCACTAAAAGAACAATAAAACATTATAATAAAACTAGTCTATTTTTCTAAGGCTTTCTAACTTAATACGCATAAATATCTTTAAGTAATGAATGAGTATTTATTATAGTATGGCACAAGGCCATTGAATACTTGCGTTCTTAAGAGGGAACAAACTTAGATTAAAATGCCACAAAGGCATTGAATATTTGTAATCTTGATATTTATTAAGCAATGTCAGATTTTTATACTACAAGTCAGTGTTTTTAGAAAAGGATGGCGGTTTTCGAATCTAGCCATCATCTGAATGTTTATCCATTTTAGACTTCAACTAATTTTTCGATATTCGAAGAGGGTTGAGTAGTTCATGTCAAAATCCTTTTTATTTTTTTATATTATATTTATTAAGTCTACAGGTAAACATTGGTCGGGTTTATACTCGAGTTTGCAACCATTCCACTTTCTCTCATTTATTAAGCAGTGCGATCTTATCTCTCTGCAGAGACGGTCGTCGGTGAATTCTAGGATACCGTAGATGTGAAACGCCCTAAAATCCTAGAAAGAGTTTAAATAAACCTGAACATAAGTGATTCAAATAATATCAGAGTTAAGTGTGACTATTCCAGTTCAAACAGCTATTTATAGTCATCGTTGACTTTTCTTTTTCTGGCACCGCTTTTTATTTGTCTATATTTCTGAGATGAGGTATTATGTACATTATTTACATTTCCTGCATCTAACAAACGCCTTTATCCACTGTGCCATGTGTCCTTGAGGAAATTTCAGAGGGAAATTAGCAGGAGATAACTGATAACTGACATCCATCAAACATGGCACGTGGAACTAGAACAGTCTACCCCAGTGAGCAAAATAAAGGGTTCAGTTCGAAATTCCAACCACCTAAAGAAGGCCGGAGCGTACAACGGCCGAAACGTTGTGATAAATATGGCGACAAAGATGAGGACAATAGTCCGAATAATGTACATAATGCGCTTTTTATTTTGTTTTTTTTTTAATTTTATTTTTTTTAAGCGTTTCACCCCAAGTAAGGCGGGAAGCCACTAGCACGCAAGGGGTTACAGAGAGTTGGAGCGAGAGCAAAGAGGAGTGATAGAGGAAAGGATGAAGAGAAGGATAGGGGATAAATCAAGGCATCTGGAAACGTCGATTGGCATTACATATGAATTGTTGGAGATTATAGCTATCAGGGAAACAGGAAAAGGGGAGGGAGTTCCACAGGCGAGAAGTGCGAGACATGAAACTATTGGAGTAGGAGACGGCTATATTTAACAGTTTCGACGGTGAAAGGGTGATAGCGAGATGCTAGCCGAGTTGAACGCTTAAATTCATGAAGTCTAGGAACCAGCGAAAGCAACAGTACACTTTGCTGGACACGGCGAATTATCCATTTTTACTATTTTTGTACTACGCTAGGCTTCCATCTGTACTTCGGTGATGTTGTACCGGCTTAGTAAATAAATACCATGGCCTTTTGTTGCTCGTCTTCATTCGGACGAACGAACCTCCTACTTTGACTAAACTTCGTGACAATAACACTATTTTTGCTAATGTTTTTATCTCATTGTCTTCAGTTTCTTTGTTCGCCTCTGTTGATTGTATTCTCACGATTTTGTTTTCGGCACTTGTTCATTCATCTGGCCTTTGCATTGTTTCGCTTTTTATCGTGGTTCATAATAAAATAGGACACGATCAGTATCTAATCTTCACAAGTATTCTCTCAAATTCTTATCATGCTTCCTGGCAAACGTAACAAAATTATTGTCATAAACACTAGTTGTAAACCATCTTCGTTAAGTTGAGAAAAGAGTGTACAATAATACATATACATTGAATACTGCGTTTTGAGTTGTACAGGTTTTGATGTCGTATAATTAATTTTATTTATATAAAATACGTAAATAATACGCAGCTTATTGATTTGAAAATATAGCTCAGGGGTCGGCAACCTTTTGGAGTGAGAGGGCCAGAAAGATATGCAGTGTCTCGGAGGAGGGCCATTTTATCAAATTTACTATAATAAATTGTCTCGACCCTAGACTGCTATGTCCAGAAGACTGACTGGAGGTTTAAAGAAAAAGTTAATGTTATATTATTTAAACAAGTTTCCTTATTTTACTGCAGGTATAACAGGAATAACAACTAACACAACAAAAAAATGAAAATTCCTTACTACCAATGAAGTACAGTTAAAAATGACCAATTATTTAATGAGACACTTCCTTCTGCTTATAGTTCGATAACTTTTCTACTTAGGTGAAATAATTGTCGATGACAGGAGCAAAACATCATCCAGGTGGTCATCATCCAACCTTGTTCGAAAAACGATTTTAGTATATTACATTTTCGAAAAAAATGTTGTTCACAGGCATATGTACTTCCAGATAAAGATGCCATAATTTTCGAATTATTCAATAGGCTTTTACATTTTCCGCTTTGGCAAAACATATTTCTTGTAGAAGTCAGCAGTGGATTCGCAGTTACATTTTGATTTTAAAAATTCTTCGCATTGTAAGTTGATTAACTCCAACGGATATTTTTCTGCGACTTGCTCCACAAATTAATTAAATAATTTGTGTCCAGGTGTTAAAGTTGACGGGTCGGACAAAAATCTTTTGAGGGTCGGATGTGGCCCGGGAGCGGGGGTTGCCGACCCCTGATATAGATTCTACCTCTATGTCCTAATATACTGAATCTCATTTTAATGATCGATCTCTCTCTCTCTCTCTCTCTCTCTCTCTCTCTCTCTCTCTCTGTTGTTATAGCAACAAGATTTTTATGGAGAAAAAGATGAAAATGTTGAGAAGATGCCGAGGTGCAGTCAAAAATGTTTTCATTTGACGAACTTTCAACTTTAATTCGAAAAATCGAAGATGTTTTTAGTTTTTCTTCATGAACGCCAATAAATATTGAAAGGAACAGAAAACTGGCGAAATTCTATTCGATGTTTCAGAGCCACATTCTTGAAGATATGTGGTTTAAAAGAATGGTATAAAGTACACTAAAATATTATATTTTACTCTAAATAATAGTTTGAGTTATAAATAATTTCCATTTTTGTTTATCAAATTTATTCTTCAGAAAATAAAGTACATTACATTTTACTCAATGATAATTTCACCATTATCTGCAATGACTTGTTGCAGCTATTTGATGCCTTTTGAATAAAATTCCGCAGTTTTTGATGTGAAAAATATTTTCCCCGAACTTTGCGGGAATGGAAAGTAATATCATTTCATGCCTTCAGGTACATTTGTTTTACAAACAATATTTGATGGACTCATGTGAGCCCGGATAAAAAAAGAACAACACAAAACGTGGAATTCAAAAAACAATTAATAAATGTATTAACAAGACATTTATACAGAGAATAAAGAAAGAAACAAAGTTGAAGTTATGAACAGTTCAATACAATCTTCAATGTCTCTGAAGTACTTACGTGCCTCGTGCCTATTGTAGCGAAAAGAAACGTGTGTTGCAACTCTAAAAGTCAAACGGAGAAGAGGAACAGCCTTTCAAATATGGCGCGGCCTGTGATTATTGTCAGGGGGCGGTAATCCAACGCTCTTGAATCTGGTTTTCATTAGAAAAATTTATCCCTATTAAAGCGATTTTTAGCGATCAAAAACGTAATAATCGCTTGGTGCAAGGTCAGATAAATATGGCGCGTGGTTAGAACAGAACAACCGAGTTTTAAAATCCTTTTTTTGTTTGTTTTTTTGTGTTATTCTTGTTGTATGTGGCCTTGCGTTGCCATGGAGGAGAACAACATTTTACCTTTAATCCACTGTGTACGCTAGGCATGTTAATGCACTCTAAATTTATTCTTACCTGCCACGTATGCTTAGTTGTTAAGATGACACATTAAAATTGGTTCCCAAAAACGGATTTAATTTAGAAATCGGCTGAATATCCAATATGACATCCGATTGACTCTCAACACTAAAATGCCACTCATTTCAAAGATGATGATTATGAAAAAAAAAGTAACAAGAGACAGCGCAATCTTCGTGTTCCTTCAAGACGTGAACGGGCATGGCTCTTCACAACTTCTTATCCTTTGTAGAGTTAAGTAATGTTTGCCTCATTACTATCCCTCCCAGTCTCTGTTCTGCCATCCATTTATACAAGCTCATTAGGCACGTTATTCACTGTTTCTCTTCGACCATCCTGCCTTCAATACCATGTAAGTGTTAAATTTTCCAAGCTTTCTTTCTTCATTATGTGTCCCAGAAATTTCAATACTCGTTTTTTGATTCTATGTGTGTCCTTTTTCCTTAAAACGTTTTTGTTGCTCGCATGCTCTAACATAGTATTCTCAATATACATTTGTAGAACATGTCTGTTGACTTAAGTCTTCATATTGTCTCGCATTCACTGTTATATAGAAGGATTGAATTGCATAGAAGTTTACCACTTTGCTATATAATATCAGTAAATGGTTTTATTAATAATATCTTGATGTAGACTTTTAATTTTGACATCTGATAAACTGAAACATTTTGTTATTTCACCTTTGCAATTTGATAATATTTCAATTTAATTTTTAGCCTTAAAGAGTACAAGAAATTTTTTAGAAAAGTTAAGAAACGCTGTCGTAGGGTACTTATTAGTGTGGAGTGTGTTAGTCTCATAAACTATTTGGTACCCTACTCTTTAGTAAAGAGATTCTGTTATATGAAGTCGACTTTGTGAGTTCTTTGAAAAAACGTGTTTAATAATAAACCTGACATAACATCAAGATATTACTACAATATTATTAGATTTTCAAGAAAAAGTATTTCGCGTGTAAGGTGCAGATTTTTTTAAAGTAGGAACCCATCTCTTCTCCTCCAGCTATGGGTTAAATCGCCGCACCGTTTGGGAACCAATGGCCTGAAGATACATGGCATTTTAAATATATGTGTATAGAAACAAAAGGAAAGCATAGAGTTCATGCAGTCTGCGGTTTTAAGCATCCGCTACGGATTTTGGATCATCCGCGGATAAAGAAAGATTACTTTAATACTGAACGTTTAAAACGACCTTTCATTTATTTCGGTGATAGTAACCTATCCGCCCATACATGCTAAAAGTGACTCTTACTGGTTTTTAAAGTAGATTTTCAACCTACAAAAATAGATTGACCTCATTATGTGTACAGCATGATAAACTCTCTCTCTCTCTCTCTCTCTTTCTCTCACTCTCTCTCTCTCCCTCTCTCTCTCTTTCTCTCACTCTCTCTCTCCCTCTCTCTCTCTCTCTCTCCTGTACAAACTGAATTTCCGTATTAGCAGGACTGACGCATCAACACCTGCAAATACGGCAATTTCGCGAAGAGATCTTTAATAGCAAAATTATTTAGTTGAACGGACAACCGACAAAAAAAATATCATGTTAAATAGGATAAAAAAAGACATTTTTATGTTCGGCCCGGGAAATTATTTCCATTAGTCGTTACTTCCGCCTAGGAGGCACGGTGGATTAATGGATAGTGGCTAGGATTGAATTCCAGTCGAGTCCATTACATTCACTTACGTGCTAATACCCTTGGGAAAGGTGTGAATCCTATTCTTCTCCCTCCAGCTATGGGTAAATAGCAGGGCAGACTGGGTTCTATAGCCTTGGATGGCAACTAGTCTAGGTGAAAGACAACTCTGAAGTAGAGCCCCTAAGGAGGATGGACGGCACTTTGTGCTACCTTCCGGCAACTCCTGCAGCCGCGCTGGTACCAAACTGTATTGGTTTATCCTCTCCTTTGGACTCTTCTAGCAAGGCCGAGAGGGGGAACTAGACGTCTGGACAGCCCTAGTTCTCCATATATCCCACCCAGGCTTGTAGTGCACCGCGCTTACTCCATCGTCTCTCGAGACGGACGGATGCCGACGATGACTTCCGCCTGCAGTAGATTGCGAACTACTATGATTTATTTCCCGCCATTTATTACGATCTGAGGCAAACTTATTTAGTGTCTACCACTCATTTGTTGGTGATCACAGAATAATGGTATCCCTCCACATCTCTTTTTGGTTTTCCTTTATTTCTTTTTTCCAGGCACCATATTCTGGAGGCACAGTTCAGCGAGCCCGGCACTCGATCTTTTTCGTTGTCCAAATAGTTTCCAGCATTTGTTATGGATTCTAAGGGAGAGTGGAGGCATATTGGTTACATTTTTAAGAGTATTTTCCCTTTGTCTAACAGCTGTGGATGTGCGTTGTGACGTGATGGATATCGATTCGGGATGAGAAATCGCGGAACCGCGATCGTTTCATTCACTTACCCGCAAATACTTTTGGGGGTGTATAAAGACATCTGTTCACCTCCCCCGCTATAGAACAAGCCTGTTCTATTATTCAATCAGGACAGACCGAGTTTCTATAGTCTTGGTTGGCAACTAGTCTACCGCAGAAATATTATAATTGGCTACCTAATCTTCAAAACCTCTCATACATTGAGCCAGAATGGAAAAGAGGTTCATCAAATTAACATAAGAATAATATCTCAGTCTGCAACAAGCGGGGTAAGCGATTCTTTAATCGGCTTGTGATCTGTGATGATGCGCGTCATATGGTCTTGGAATGTTTTTAATTGAGCTTCCGAGTCCATGTCACACAATCTAAACTATATAAATCATTAAAATTAACATAACATGGTTTAAAAATATTTAAAAAAAATGTATTATTATTATTATTTTAAATGTATCTGTCTATATTTCTGAGATGAGGCATTATTTATACTATATTCGGACCATTGTCCTCAACTTTGTTGCTATATTTATCACAACGTTTCGGCCGTTGTACGTGATGTACGCTCCAGACTTCAGGTGGTTGGAATGTCGAACTGAACCCTTTATTTCGCTCGCTGGGGTAGACTGTTCTAGTTCCACGTTCAATAGATGTCAATTATCAGTTATCTTCTGTTAATTCCCCTTTCCAAGTCCTCCACTGGTATTGAACTTACACTGTCACTGAATTTAACCAACGCCTTCATCCACTGTGCCATGTGTCCTTAAGTACATCTGTGTATGAATTTAAGGGACTTATAAACTTAATGTCCACCAAGGTGGAAACGAGGCAGGGCTGTCATTGCCCAATCAGAGGAATCGTTACATGCTAGTTAAAACAATGTCGTTAAAGAAACATTTGGATTGACCACTTAAATTCTTACGAGGAGTCGTTACAATCTACAATACGTGGAGACTCGGTCGTGTATTCATTCTGCGAGAAAGCCATGACTTACTTTACTGTACTTCCTTCACTCTAAGATCATAGCTGGTGAAATTTGGAAGGTGGGAAGGAGAGAGAAAAAAAGTGAGATAAAACATGCGAGCTGGGATAACAAATAATGAATAAGACAAAACTATTCGGTAGTTCATAAGGCATGGATGGACAAAGAACAAGAAAGAAATGTCGAATTATGATTTTTTTTTTAAATTAACCCGAAGAATGTTTAAAAGTTGAAGTTTCTCTCAGGACAACGAAATGTGACAAATCCATGCAAATTGTTTAGGTTTACGTTTCTTTACCTAATCATCCTGGAGTGCAGAATTAATTTCAACTCGGAACTATTGTGCAGCATAGCACAAAGCTTCATATCTTGTTTTGAAACTGTTTAATTTTTTTACATTGTAATTTGTAATAGAGTTCTCTCGTGAAATCATCAATACACAGATTTAAATTTTAATAAATCTGTGAAGTTTTCAAACGAAATTAAAATTTAATTTATTGATTTTCTTAAATTTTGATAATAACGGCTTCTTTTGAACAAGGGTTTTTTTACAAAAAAAACAACAACAACAAAAAAAAACAGCTAAGCAATCTACTGTTCTTGCTACAAAGAACATTGCATTTTTATTGGATCAGATTTAAATGAATAAAAGTAAATAAAAAAAGTATCACTTTATTCATTTGCAACAAAAAAGAATGAAAGTTGCAGAAAAGATGAATTCTGAATTATCTACTCAGGATTTTTAATGTTAAAATAAAAAAATTAATACCAACTCATTGCATTTTGTTTATGAATTCACGGAAATTGACAACTTTGATTTTAAATCGAGTTGAAATTAGTTCCGAGTTGAAATTAATTCCGAGTTGAAATTAGTTCTGTCACTCAATATCCTGAGTCTGGAGTTGTTGATTTGACGTTATCTACTGCTGACTCCTGATCAAGATGATGACCCCTTGTGAAAAGTGAGAAAAGAGAGCCAGAAGGAATCGTTACTTTTATTTTTATACGCTCCCGCGAACGATTTTCATTGGTCAGGAGGTGGTCATGACGTCACGTCTATTTTCAGCAACGAAAATCTTCTGTTCAGCTCTATACATAGTCCAAATTTTCTTTGTTTCTTTCCTTTATCGTTTTCATTTTGTTGTTTTAGCTTAATTAGCTTTCCTGTACTGTCTGAACTTCCGAGATTAAATATTTTTATTCTTACTTTTTTTTATTTTATTTTATTCATAATTTGTTTTTAATTCAACGTCTTGGACGTTATCTTTTTTCATTTTTTTCCCTCTATTGTATCTGTTTCTAGTCTCAACCCAAAACTCAATCTGTTTTTTGCGTATGCCGAACTAGTATTGAAAAGTTCTCGGCCCGGCCCACTTCCAAAACTCTAACTAAATTGCCAAACATAATGATGTTTTTGGAAGTGTGTCTTGATCAGACCACTACTACTTCCGGTTTCCCTCTGGAGACTAGAAGAAGTAATACGAAACCTAAATTAATATTAATTCAATTCGATATACTTATAAATAGTCTAGAATTCTTAGCTTCCAAAACTTGCAGCATTTTCCACATACAGGACATAGAGTTTCCTTACAGGTTAGAGAGACCCGTGTCTGCATATTATGATAGTGTTGTAGCGGACGGTGGGTTTACGTGTTAAATTCGGAAGACGTACGTTTATTCATGCTAGAAGAAGGTCCAACTACAAGAACATGACGGACTCAGAGATTGAATCCACCATAAAGAAGTGTAAAGAAAACAAACAAGACCTATATATGTATATACCACAAGTATATGTATTAAACAACACAATTTACAATGGACATAAACATTAACATTTGTGTGTGTGTGTTAACGTAAAGAGTTTGTATTTTGGTGAATGTTCGTACGTACGTCTATGTGTGTATAATGGTCATAGCATCTCCCACAAATGGGAAGACGCAATGTTCTGCGAGAGCTTACATTGTAGATGTGTTTGCTGAAAATGAAGAAATGAAAAATAGGACGAGGCAAGAAATCGACCAGTATTTATAGTGTAGGGAGAGCGTGCCCTAGTGAACAATTTGGACAATTAAGGAGGAGTTAACTCCGACAGTGCTCTTCGCCGGCACAAAGGTGACCGGCTTCGAAAGTTGCAACGTCTTGTCTACAAATCTAGCACAACGGTACAAAGTCAGAAGCTAGCATTTCTTCCCGAAATCTGATAAAATGATATATCAGAATATTTTTAGGAAGTCTGCAGGTTATTTAAAGCCAGAAATTTTTTTAGATTGTAAGGTTTTTTTAAGCGATAATAATGATTTACTGATACAAGTCTTACTAATTAGCCCATGGCTAGAGGGGAGGGAGTAGAGCTGGATGCATAACCTTCCCAGGTTTGCGCATAAGAGAATAAAAACGAACGGGGATTGGACTGGAACTCGGCTCTCCGATTTCTAATTCCGAGTCGTTATCTAATACACCAATCGCACATCCAAGCTTAAAGCGGCCACCCAACTATGTCCTGACCAAGTTCAACGTTGCTTAACTTCGGTGATCTTATGAGAACCAATGTTAAAACGTGATATGACTGTCAGCCATACTCATTAAGACGATAAAAAGTTTGGTAAATGGCTTATTAAGCCATTTTAGTTGTTTGATTTTAAGAAGTATTTTACGAGAAAATCGCAGAATCATTTTCAAATGGATTTCCATCTTTTTTACTTTGATCGCAAGTCAACTGAAAATTATACGCATTAACAGGAGTAGATAGCTTCGCCTATCGTCTGGTTCACGCTCCTCCCTGATCTTTTGAACAGGGGTAGAGGTTTATCCCTTGTTTCCTGTTTAGGATTGTGTTTCCGGTTCTTTCTAAGATCTGTTTATTCCTTTATATTTTCTCAATCACAACAATCTTGACTTCTTCAAGTCTAGAATTAGTTATCTTTCCCGCACAGATCCATAAGAAAGTGTAAAAACTGACTTCACTTTTTACCCTTTCCAACGCTCATAAAAACCACACAGTAACCTTCTACCTTGAGTAGCTCTTGGGCCTTGTATTGAGTGAACATTAGTAAAAAACAAAAAAAAAAAAAAAAAAAACGTAATAGTATTGTTTATTTAGTAACACTTGCTTTAATACAGCATCTGGTATTCCCAAGCGGTCACCCATCAAGGTACTGACCAGGCTCGACGTTGCATAACTTCGGTAATCGTACGGGAACCACGTGATGTGGCCGTAAGCCCTCGGAGTGGTGACTTTCTTTTTGAATTTTCGTCAAATGTAACCCCTGGTCAATAGCAACCAATAATTTAGCCATATGACCTGCGTTGGTTTTCAAGTTCCTTCAGACCACCATGGTTACCATCTAACTGATTCCTCTCTCGTTAACGCGTTGCTGGTTTGTCGCTGGTATCGTGATGATAGACGCGGTTCCACTCTACTGAGCTAGGGTTTGTCTGTTCACGACCATTCGGTCTGCCACGTTGTGTTTTCAGAGGGCGAGAAGATTACCGATGAAGCAAACTGAAGTGAAGACTGGTCGACGGTTGAATGCTACACAAAAAAATCTTTTGAAATAAAGAATTAACTCGGGTTAAAAATGTAACAACGATTTGGTTTATATATGATTTATTGTACACAGCAGTATTAACCCTTCCCACTTACTATTATAATAAAATGACACTGGGATTCCCTTTGGAGTCCACAGCTTGTGTTAGTAGTAACATAAATGGTGCTGGTCTTCAGGGCCGGTACAAGGCATTGGTATGGTGGTCTCCGCAAACGACGTGGATTCCAGTAGCAGTAATGTAGGGACCCTTCAAGTTGTCCAAGCCTCCACCTTATATGGAGTCCTGCGTCCGGCATGGGTGGGATTGAGCAGGGTCTGAGTTCGGTTGTCTTTAGCATCAACCTTTTTCTAAAATTCCATATTCTTTAAATACGTTTACTAGAGTGGTTTTCCAAATTTGGGGTTATCCAGCCCCCTTTTGAGAATGGTCAGAGAAATTATGCCGCCCCTTAACTCCAAATCTCTTCACGTCACATCTCGCATCATCGTTCCTTCTTCCTCTTTCTCAGCATCTAACCTTAGCCTACTCCATGGGCAGATACACCGTCCTTTGACGAATTCAAACTTTCAGATGCTCCCCACCCTGACAGCTAATATCAAGAATTATCATGGGTGGGAAGGAAAAGGAAAGAAAAACATTCCCAATCTCTTTCTTCTGCTTATGCATTTTTGCCCACGGTCACTCCAAAATAGCAATTAATATTTCTATATCACTTGTATCCAAAGGAATCCGAATTAAGGTCAGATATAAAATTTTTCTTTACAAATGTCAAAGAAATTAAAATCATCGAACTCGTCAGGCTAATCGCTATTTTTTAGCTAATCTCACTTTTCTTCTAGGTGGCCGATTCAAGCCAGATGGGTTTTCCCGGCTCTTTGTCCAGATTTTTAAATGTTAATTCGGTGATCACCAGGGTTTCTTTATCGACAACATATGTTTTTCTATTTGACGAGAAGTGGAGAAGGATGGGTAGTCTTGGTTTTGCTCAATCTTACTGAATTACGTCTAGTTAAAATTGGGATTCTTCTTGGAACCGCTCGGGAGTTCACTTACTACGTTCAACATGATTTTTCAACGCATTTCACTTTTAATTTTCTTCTTAACTTTACAATCCATCTTCATGCGAATTTCTACAATTATCATTTAGTTAGTAGACTCTTTCCTCTTCCTTCTTTCTATATTTCCCTTTTTGTTTGATCAAACCCCGTAAATCCCAGTGTTACACAATGAGGAATTATCATTAATTACATTATTTACATTAGAACTATTATCCTTATCTGCAGAACTAAGAAACGAGAAACATGTGTGCATCAAGCATTAATCTGGCTCTTATCCCTCCCCAGCTATGGATTAAATAGAAGGGTAGATTGGCTTTTCTAGCGCTGGATGGAAACTTATCTTAAAATTCTAAACTGTATAGAAGACAACGGGAAACCACTCTATCTTTCCAAGAATGCATGGCAATTTACAGGTAAGGAATATGTGAAGGATCATGATCACCTATGTCCCAAAGGTACATGGTATCTTAAAAAATGTTTTAAAAAACACCATTTTTTTCTTGTACTCTCTCAGAATGCATATTCGCTATCTGGAGATCGATTTTGATATTACTATTGATTGATGAATCATCAAAAAATAAATATATATGAAATAATTATTATTGTTGTTGTTTGTTGTCGTATAGCGCGCATATTTAATGAAATTCGTGAAGTGAAAACTGATAAGACAAAGGGGAAAACATCTGAGTGGATAATTGCTTAAGAAGATGCCAGTTCGCCGGTCTAATTCTGTTTAATTAAAGTTAATTATGTATCGGCTCGAATGTAGTCGATTCTCAGTCCAAGGTGTTTGTTGTGTTCAAATAAAATCATTTACCCTCATCAACCCCGAAATAATTTCAGTCAAAGCAAACAGATCTAAAATTGAGTCATCGGGTTAATCTGAACTAATTTTCTCAAATATTCTGTACTGTTTATCATTCTTTTGACACAGTTTAACAACATCTTCAAGCGCAAATTTGACAGGCTTCGTAAATTTTGACAAGATTGAAAATCAGAAAACCCAACGTCTCGTATGACAAATGATGTATAACAAAATTAGTGTGATTTGGTCACATTGGTGAGCATCACATGAGCCAGAATTTGATAGGCTACAATTGTTACCACCTTTGAAGGCAGATATCCACCAATTTCAATAGAAAAAAAAATCGTTCATAGGATATCACTGGAACTTCAACGATGTTTCCAAATTGGGCCACATCAAAACATGTCTCTTTTTCATGCATTTATTACACGTTTATGGAATTCTAATATGTATAGAAAAAGTAGATTTAATGAATCCCAAGGGGTCTTATTTTGACATATTGTCTCTCACTCGTTGGCATTAATTAATTTATTTTTGGATGGGTGTTCAAATATTAGCATCAAAAAGGTCAGAGGTGCACCAAAACTTTTCAGATCTTTCTTCTTTTAAATATAAATTGTTAACTTGATATTAAAAGTTTGTACATCGTCTGACAACAACAAAAAGAACATCTTATCCTTGTGAATGGACAGGAATAACTAAGCAACCAAAATATTGAGAGAGAGAAAGACAGAGTGAGAGACAAAAAGAGAGTGTGTGTGTGAGAGAGAGAGAAAACTGAGAAAATATTTTAAGCATTGAACAAATGAGAGTATCGTCGTCGGCATCCGTCCGTCTCGAGAGACGATGGAGTAAGCGCGGTGCTCTACGAGCCTGGGCGGGATATATGGAGAACTCGGGCTACCCAGACGTCTACTTCCCACTCTCGGCCTTGCTAGCAGAGTCCAAAGGAAAGGATAAACCAATACAGTTTGGTACCAGCGCGGCTGCAGGGGTTGCCGGAAGGTAGCACAAAGTGCCGTCCATCCGCCTTAGGGACTCCACTCCGGGTTTGAATTCAGAGTTGTCCTTCTTCTAGAGCAGTTGCCATCCAAGGCTATACTGTGCCTCCTGAAATGAGAGTATATAGAAGAGCTAACTTTATATAGGCGAAGCTAACTTTAGCACAAAACTTTCGAAGTGCATCCGGTGAGGAACGAACTCTCAAACAATGGCGTGCTTGATAAACACATTTAACCAGATCACTCAACAGCAAGTACTCTAAGATGAAGAGGTATATATGTATATCAGGCATTAATCTGTATCTTCTCCCTCCCCAGCTATGGGTTAAATAGAAGGATAGATTGGCTTCTCTAGCGCTGGATGGAAACTTGATATGAATTCTAAACTGTATAGAAGGCAACGGGAAACCACTCTATCTTTCCAAGAATGCATGACAATTTACAGGTAAGGAATATGTGAAGGATCATGATTACCTATGTCTCAAAGGTACATGGTATCTTAAAAAATGTTTTAAAAAACACATTTTTTTCTTGTAATCTTTCAGAATGCTCATTCGCTATCTGGAGATCGATTTTGATATTGCTATTGATTGATGAATCATCAAAAAAAAATCTATTAAATACCTTGTGCCAGACTAAGCTTAGGAAAAGCTTTCTTTTCTTTCTCTTTTATCAGTTTAAAAACAAATTGTCAAACTCTGTTTATATTTCTGAGATGAGGTATTATGTACACTTTTTACATTAATCAGACTATTGTCCTCATCTTGGTCGCCATATTTATTACGTTTCGGCCCTTCAGTAACTGTCTATATTTCTCAGATGAGGTGTTATTGACACTATTTACATTATTCGGACTATTGTCCTCATCTTTGTCGCCATATTTATCACAACGTTTCGGCCCTTCAGTATCTGTACCCTCTGGCATTCTTCAGGTGGTTGGAATGTCGAACCGAACCCTTTATTTCGCTCAAGGACACATGGCACAGTGGATAAAGGCGTTAGTTAGATCTAGTGACAGGATCCAAAGAGTGTGAGTTCAATAACTGGTTAAGGCGGTGGAGAATTTTGAGAGGGGAATTAACAGGAGATAACTGACATCCATTAGACATGGCACGTGGAACTAGAACAGTCTACCCCAGTGATCAAAATAAAGAGTTCAGTTCGACATTCCAACCACCTGAATAAGGCCGGAGCGTACAACAGCCGAAACATTGTGATAAACATGGCGACAAAGATGAGGATAATGTAAATAGTGTAAATTGTCAGACATTAACTAAATAATAGTTTTAGATCGCATGAAAAAACAAACGGAAAATACGTTGATAATATTAATAATTTATATAGTCTTGTAATATAAAATATGGATGTTAGTTAAAGAAAAAAGTCTTAGGAAGCCTTGTTTAGTAAATTAATCATGCATTTTTCACTAATGTCAGGGGAGGCTGTGTTCGACCCTAGGTAAAAGCAAAAGCTGATTTTTCCAGCTAGGTATACCTTACCTACGTAAGGAACTTAAATGTCAAAACTGTCGCTTATGATCAGGAATCCGTGCCTTAGACACAGTACCTCCCCAGTACACTTAGATTTCACGAGTACACCCTGACGTCTGCAACAAAAACTGAGAAAGCTATTTTGAGGGGCAACTACGCATAAAAGAAAAAAAAAACTTCTAGTTCAATTCTGCATTTTGATAAAATAAACATTTTAAAGTAAAAAACACACACAAATAAAAACATCCAGTGTTTTGAATGCTGATTTCCAAACCTCCACACTTAGAAAACTGGCGCAACACAATCTTCCTATCATCATTGGGCATGTGTTTGTATGTGTCACTCATGCACTAAATAGCATCAGTTCTGTTCAGAATAGATTTTATTATCCTAATTGGGCGTTGACTAAGATTTTATTATTTTTATTTTTCATTGAAGAAAAAGTGATTTACAGAAGAAAGGTGCGAAACATATTTAAAAAGGAAAAATTTAAAAAAAAATATTTGTCAATTAAAACTTTCTTGTGTATTAAAAAAAAAAAAAAAGAACATTTTACAAATTTTATATACAAAGTTACCTGATGATTTGTAGCTATTTTTTTCTCTATTCGCTTTGCAGTAGACTCGGCAAACATCATGGTATGCACAGTCCTTACTCGCCATCTGATTAGTTAAAGTTCTTCTTACTAACCACTAACCTACCAAGGACTAATAATATCTCTTTCTTTCGTCTTTAATCTTAGAGAAGAGGCATGCCGGAGATAGTGTCGGAACTCTAGCATACGGAAAAAAGGTTAGCGTATATATTTTTAAAACTAGTGTCTACTCTAACAGCTTTTTTTGTTTTGAGGTTTTCGTTTTTTTTTTCTTTTCTTTCAATACAACAATTTTTTTTTACTGTTGGAAACTTTGATATTTTTTCTTTACCTGGAACTTGGCTTGTACAGATTCTACATAATCCTAAACAACAAATTAGACAATTTGTCTTTTTTATTGACTAACAATTTTTGATAAAATGAGAATCTCTTCGTGTCGGAAATATGTTACGGAAGAAAAAAAAATGTTATGATATTGTGTCCGAGGAAGTGACTTCGTTAGATGATAAAGTTAAAAAAAAAAAAAAAGAAAAAAAAAGTTTATTAAAAAAAAATAACATGGACGTTTTCGATTGTGCAATTCAGTAACCGAGCCGGTCCAACATTTTTCTCGCGTGCTCACGCGCTAGAACAAAACGTTAATAAAAAATAAATATCCATATGAAAGCCTAACAATCATAATTTCGTTTGCCATGATTATCGCTTTACTTTAAATTGCCACATTTAGAGTATTTTAAATGACAACGTACATAAAAAAAGTGTAATTAATTATTGTTAATTTTGCGGGTAGAGGTATATGAGTGTCTTATATGCCGACAAATGTTATTTAATTTACAAAGCTTTGTTGATTTGCATCTCAGAAATGGCGGACAGGCTCGGTGATGGGCAAAAAAAAGTTTTACCGTTACGCCTTAATTTCTGTAAAAATGATCTTTTTGTTTATTTTGCTTATCGATTTTTTACGAAACAGTTCCTGTTTAAACATTAAGATGTTAATATTTATTGTTTTTGTTTTCTGGTTGTATTTCCTACATACGGAAATATCTCATTATAACCCCCCCACCTCCTCCATTGTATTTATTTTAAACAAATTTAGAAAACAATACAAATTACATTGTGTGGCTCGACTGTGACAGTAATAAAAAAAAAAAACTATTTACGTTTGTAAATCATAGAGTAAATTATAAATATAAATTATTTTAAAATTTAATTCCTTCGTCTTCCACTATTTTTTCTTTTACATTTGGCGTAATGCAGGTTATTAATATTTTAATGAAAAATCAAATTTCAGTATGAGAAATAGAAAGTTTTTTTTTTTTTTTTTTTTAAATAAAATTATTTGTTTTATAAATGGGCACCATCCGATTATTATTATTTTTAATTAATAATTAATGTTATTCTCGTACATGTGTAGAGAGATTCTTTGAGTACCTGCTAAAACTCGGCAAAGTAGTACATAAATTAAAAAAACATTTTTCAATTTCTATTATTAAACAGGGAAATGAAGAAATTCAGAAAAAATATTGCTAGTAATTTATGAAGAAAGGGGATTTACTTGTTTTTAAAAATATTTTTTAATTGTGAAAAGAGAAAAAGATCAACGAGATTTAACAACGTCGTGGAATTATGTTTATAAAAATAACTTACCTCGTCCTTATTTCATTAAAAGTCTCATGGTTAACTTAAGTGTTTAAAATTTACAAAAAATGTAATTTCCTAAAGTAAACAAACACTAGTTTTTTTAAAAACTTTTCGGTAAGTTTGGGTTTGAAAATCTTGCACATTTAAAATTATGAAAAAATACTTAAATTAATTATTTCGTTTACCGTTTAAAGTAAATTAAAGTCAAAACAACTTTATTTATTTATTTTTTTTTAATGTAAAGTTTTTTTGTTTTTTTTTAAATACTTTGCCATACCAGTATTGGGTTTTAGTTTAATTCCTAAACTGTATATAGGTTAAACGAAATGTGATTGATTCGACATTCAAAATTTCGAACTGACTTAAAAATAAAAATGACAGCTGACTTTTACTAGCACTTCGAGAAATAAAAATAACGTAAATAAAAAAAAAAAAAAAATCAGTTTATGCAATTGTCTATCTCTCGTGGTAAATACAAAGGTATTAAAAAGTGCCGATCGCCAAACGATGAATATTAAATTACAAAGAAAACAGATATTCTCAAATTAAAGCGCTATAATGGGCTAAACGGTTTATAACAGAATATGTGGCACAAGGCCAAAATGTCTTCTGTCTTAACTTTAAACTTAGCTAGCCACAAACGCTGACCCAATCATACTTACAATATTCTTTACACCAACAAAACAACACATTCTTACTTGCCTTTCTCACCACATCCACCATAATACCTCAATGTCTCCATGAAAATACTAGTCCCCACATATACAATATCGTCTGTGAGTGGAGGGGAATAAAACAACAATTTAATTTTTTTTTTTTTTAATTAAAACTAGCCCCAATGAGTATTTACAGTATGAACTAATAACTATTTACTGTACAAGAAATTAAACAAAAGTAATAAAACACCCCACAATCACTAAATGTGGCAGAAACATCACTTACTGGACGAAATTAATGCGGGGCTATAATAAAACAAACGTTCATCCCAAGCACTCACACAGACACAACAAAATATACGAAAACATACACACGAAACGAAAGACGCCCCGCATCCACCAGAGAACTGACGGCACTGACCACCTAACGAGGGAGGAGATGGGGAATTAAACTTAAACAAAAGTAGGGACAGAAATAAAAGGGGCCAGTGAGCACACATTAAAACTAAACCTAAGCTAATCTAATTTTGGGATGGGTTGCCCGTGTTCAAACCAGGCAAGCAATATCCTGATGCCTAACCGGCATGAAAGTGCCATTCCAGGTCAGCCCCTTTCACTCGACACAAACGCGTAAGATTCACCCACCTTTTGCCGAATTCTGATGAGGTGAGCCGCCGCTTTTCCGACCTAATCTTGACTTTAAGATGATGCTTAAAGTACAAGATCAGTTGGGAAGAGGTGAACTTCTCGCCTTCATAGAATCCCTTCTGACGTGTCGTCCAAATCACGACTCTCATAACACCTAGTAAGCACAAGAACACAGTGTTCAGACTTCGTCAACGGCGGATCCGCAATGCTACAAACGGAAGCGGGCTCAAGGACAAAGAACTTTCCAAGCAGCATGCGAATCATGAGGCCCTCAACATACCTGCACAACGGCGCTATCACCCTGCAATGAAAGAAGGCGTGACCAATGGTCTCAACATCCCCACTACAGCGGCGGCAGTTTGGATATTTCTCCAAGCCCGCTGTGCAAAGTCTCTTGGCGACCCAGAGGTCCCCACGCATCACCAGCCAGGTGAGTGATGCCTCATTGTTATTGAAACATTTCAACCCGGGCGCTCAAGGCCATATCGAGCGAGCCTCCTGCTTCGTAAGACCGAGCTCGTCAATCAGTTCATCACGAAGGCCCCCCCCCCCCACCTCCAAAAATAAACACCTGATATAATGCCTTACGTGACAACGCCTGGACATTGGAGAGGCCATCCAACGCCCCTAAGAGGCGTTTCAGAGCACGACGACATTCCCGGTAGAAGGAGCACTCGACTCTGGGTAAACGGTGGGCCTCCTCCCCGCAGGACTTCTCAGTTCTTACGGGCGTCTTCCTTTCAGAAGGCGCCCACTTCATCCGATTCGCGACACATTCGATCCAGGAACCCGATGCGAAGCATATATTGACGAATCTCAATGTTAGGCATACCTAGATCGCCTTCAGATGGATGAAGGCTACAGATCTCCCGAGAGACTCTGGCGGCCTTGCCTCCCCACAAAAAGGATAACAAGAGCCTCACTAACGCCAGTAAAGTGTCCGACGGAAGTGGAAGCACAGAGAGTCGGTAAAGGAGAATCGGGTAGATGTGTGAAGTGAATACTTCCGCCCTCCCCTTTAAGGAAATATTCCTCCGAGACCACAAATTAATTGCGATCTCGGCCTTCCCTTGCACCTCCGACCAATTCATTTCCAACATGAGATCAGGACCGAACCAGACGAGTAATTTTCCAAGCGTAGCTTACATGTTGCACAAGGCTGAAAGTATGGGGCGCCCAGTGAGGATCGAACTCACTCTTAATTGTTCTAGTGAGACACGCTTGCTAACCATTACGCCAAGGTACTCTAGTGGGCTAAACGGTACCCGATGAATAATGTTCCTCCTGTAGTAAATAATACTCAAGGGGGGAAATAATTAAATTCTGACAACTAAAGAAAATAGTCTTTCTCTTCTGTTTTTTATTATGTACTTAATTGAGTTGTTTCTTTTTATTTTTCAAATCTTTTGTTTCACAGATACGTAGCCAAAAAAAAAAAAAAAAAGACTGGATTATGATTATGAGCAACTCTCTGGCTTTCACCGTCTATGGCGGACGTATGTAAATCCGGTACTGCTTAGAAGGTAAGTGGACGTGTACATTTTTCGCTCAAGGTTGGCTTTTATTCACCAAACTCCAAAGGTTGAATAACATAAAAAAATACAAAAACCTATTTCAAACTTTTTTGGCTTACTTGAAAGTACAAAAAATAGAGAAGTCTTTTACTTTTTTCATCTCTTTGATCGCTCAGTCTTTAGAGAGGGAATGTGATGATGCAGCCATGTCTTTAGAAAAGAAGAATTTTTTTTCTGTCCTGTATCCGAGTTGCTATTAATATCGCCAGCAGTCAATGCCGATCCTCTCTCTCTCTCACAGTTATTTATTTTTAATAACCATTGGAGTTCAAGAAAGCTTTTTATTCCGTTCATAGATTGGATATGTAACCATATAGCGGGGAAATTATCCTGGAATATACAAAAAAAAAAAATAAAGTTTTGTTTACAAGAAAACCCAACAGACTCAAAGAAAAAAAAATTAAATCGGCTGACCAGGTTTGTTTATTATTTTTTAAAAACTAAACTCGGTCATCGATACAATTTTTGTCACGTCACTGTTTTTGTCTCATGTTGTGAATACGTTTTTTAATTTTTTTTTTTTTTTTTTTTTTTTACTTAAAATTGTTGACAATCCTTGCCAAGATTTTTTTTTTATTTAAAACAAGTGACATTTTTAAGTTAGATTTTTTTGAAAATCTTTAGATTGCTTTTTCTTTTTAATAGTACGACTAACGACGAAATAAACAGATGACCAAAGCTCTTTCTTGAATAAAGAATAAATACAGTTTGAACTTTGATTAAAAATCAATCAAGTAGCAACTTTAATTATAACATTAAAAAAAAGTTGTAAATTAAAAATATTTCTTTTTGTAGTTAAGTTCTTAAAGACTAAATACGCGAAAAAATTAGTTTAAAATTTATCGTTATTTTTTATTTCTATTTGCGCAAGATCTTTTATTTTATTTTTGTCATTAAAAGGAAAATACCTGACCCATTTCTTTGTCAACATAAAAAAAAAAACTTATGCCATAGGTGACATTTCTATTTAAAAAAAAAAAATAATGTATCTGCGTATAATTTCGATTTAAAAACTATCACTTTTTTTTTTATCTTATATAAATTTGCAATTTGCATGTGTAGACCTTGCTTTTTTTCTTTCGTAAAAATGTAACGGTAACCGTTAACTTTTAAATTTTCATGTGGTTTGTTTGCCTTTTTTTTTTTTTTTTTGTCACTTTTAATCTCTCGCCGTCTTATTTTTTATTTTTATTTTAAACAACTTTTTAAATTTCTAATATTCGATCAATCACTGCTCTCACACACTTTTTTGTAATTATTCGATTTTCTTAGTTTGTTATTCATGGCTGTGATAATTAACTTAAGAAGCACCAATTAAGAGCACATTTCAGTTTGTAATAACAACAAAAGTAAAACAAATTTCTCTATCTGAGAGAAATCACCTGTCTCCAATTTTTATGGGTATCTTGTTCATCGTGACTAAAATTAACTATTGTGGAAAGAAACACATACACCCACCAAAGTAGGGGCTAAAAAGTGACTCAAAAAGAAAAAAGTAAGATAAAGATTGTTTTTGCAAGTCATTTTGATTTTTTGCAGATGTTTTTTGTAGTATGACTTATGAATTCAGAGATAAAAAATATACTGAATATGAGGCACGTTAAAAAAGGTTAGCAACGTTTCTTTCGTGTTATTTAAAAAATATATACAAAAATAGGCAACATTCCATATAAAATTTCTTCCGTTTCACATCAAAAAATTTTTTATTTCAATATTTTTCGTATATCAGATTTTATTGTCTTAAATCCTTGTTCCTTTCTTTTATGCAAAAAGATTTTTCTAGAGAAAAGTTGGTTAAAAATACCTAACATTAGAAAGATAAAGCAAAAGCTGCATAATTCTTCAGCCAACGTGGCTTTTTTAGTCTTCATTTGTGCTTAGTAAATAAAATGTGGAACGGTTTTTAGATTATTATTATACTGTTTCTAAACTCTTTGGATTCATCATTTTGTTGCAGTCGTCCACAAATGATAATGCAAAAAGTAATAAAGCAACTTGGTGTTGTAGTCGTTCCTGTCGTTTAAGAGATTCTCTTTTCTTCTTCCTTCTCGAAGCATTTAAAATTCTTCAGGTTCACCAAGGACGATACTCACTTCCATTTTACAGATTATTTACTATTTTTTACTTTTCAAATCTTAAACGACATCAAAGACTCCTTGAAGACAAATCCACTCGTAATTTAATTAAAATAGAAAATCATTTCATTTTTCTGGTTTTTAGTACTTCCTCCTTTTTACCAGCGACTTTGTCATCCGTACAAGATCTTTAAAAAATGCTATAACTTTGTAGTTTGATATCACCTACAAGTCGTTTTCTCTAGCCTTCTCATGATATTGTTTTATTGAAAGAAAAACTATTTGCCATAAGCAAATTTAGCAATTTTGTTCATTTGTCAACATTGCTTGATGTCTTATTCAACTTGTAATTTGCCTAGTTTAAAAATATAATTTTCTTTTCTTTTAAAACAAGGGTTATTATTGGAAAGGTTGTAAACTACTAACAGTGGAATATTCCGTTAATTTTCTTAAATGATTAATAATTTTTTATTTTTATTTATTTTTTTTTTTTTTTGTAAAATTATTTATTTAAATGAAAATAGTCTTTAACTTTTATTACATTTCGATAGATTTTCTTCACTCTTCCAGTTATTCAGTTGAATTTGAATATCATTTCAATAAAGTTTTATATTTCAATTTGTAAGTTCTTTGCATAAAATTTGAAATTTTTAAAAGGTCTTATCTTAGCTTAGGCTATCAATGAAATTAACCAAATTGAAAATTTGAATACCCTTTCTATTCTTTGACTTTTAGGCCCTGGTTGAATAATAATGCAAATAAATGATAATTCAATCGATAAGGTGAAAATGAAATCAGGATTTTATTGTAGATTTGTTTTACGATTTAACTTTATCTCATAGTCATCAGTAGCAATAAAAAAAAAGGCTTTAAAAAAAATTAAATAACAGACCCGAATAATCACTCCATTTATTTTAAAGAATATATTTAAATTTTTTAATCAAAAAGAAAAAATTCTAATTAATTCTAGCATTGAATTTCTCAACGTTAACGACTTAAGAAACACAAATCTCTTTACTTATTTTTATCAATAATTGTATTTTTTTTCAGATTAAAAAGAGAAAAATCTTAACGTGGCATTTTTAACACGTGGTGTTGCTACTGTTTTTGTTTTATTAAAAAAAAAAGCCTCAGATAAAGAATCTCTTCCAGAAAATACGAACCCAATATTTTTACAAAAAAAGTTGGGCGAATCAACTTATTAAAAATAAAATATCTCCTTTTAATCGGCCTTAAAAATAGATTTTAAAAGAAAAAATGACTATGCCAATTATTGTTAATTAATAATTGTGAAGTCCTGACTGCTATCAATCGTGTTTGAAATTTTAAATGACATTTTAAACGTAATGTTTAAATTCAATTTCTATGATATTGTCTCGTTAAATCTTACAGAAGAAATTTTTTAGTTACTATGATTATTAAAATAATTAACTTTTCGAATTTCTGTTGAAAAAGGAAAAATCAAGATTTAATTAAAAATGTTTTTTTTTTTTTTTTTTTCCTTTTTTCTAACCATACTTTTTAACCCTAACAATTTTAATTATTTCTGATATTTCTAGAATTTAGCTGTGTTGCCTATTTTATTTATTTATTTTATTTATTATAATTTTATTTTATTTATTTTATTTTATTTATTTTATTTATTTATATTTTTTTTTATTTTTTTTTTTTATTTTTATTTCATTTTACTGGTATAAAGTTAACGAAACCAGCAGGAATCAAGAAATTTACGTACTTCAGTAAACTAAACAAATTGTTCTAAGTCATTTGACGAGGTGGGAAAACAAAGAAAATAATTAACTTTTTTTAGGTAGACTTGCTTTAAAATTCGCATTCAGCAGCCTCTGCTTTGATATTAAATAACTTTCTTTCTATTTACAACTACATTTGTTAATGTTGATTATTTATCACTAATCTGTAATTAATTATTGTCGCTAATCTTTCTTGCCAATATTTTATGCCGTGTCCCTTCAGACGTAGATGATCACGACTCTCCACAATATCCTGTTTTTTGTTGCTCAGACTTTTTTTGTTATCCTTTTCCTCCTATTATGTATTTTCAAACTAGTTAGTTAGGTACCTCTCATTTTCTGATAATGTGTTGCAGTTGCACAGACAAAGTAAACATTTTTATACACACAAAAAAAATAATTCAAAATTCTTTTTAAAATACTTGGTATCATTGAATTGTGAGCTTTTCTATTTATAATTAGTAAATGCGGTTAATAATATCACTTGAACACTACAAATTAATAAAGAATTTTCTCGAAATTTCATGAAATAATTAGTGAAGGGTAATAGATGTTAAAAAATTATGAAGACTTTCTAAAAACGAAATATTTAAAAAGTAAATTTACAGGACACCCGAGAAAAGTGGGTCTAGAGAATTTAACACTCAAAGTCAAAGGATATTAAAAGTAAAATAAGTAGAAGGGGGAGGGGAGGCGAGCAGCGGAAATTTAAAATTTATTGGTAATTTTCTAACATTTACACTATAAAGTCAAAGTGCCTAAAATTGAATAAAATATTAGATTGCTTAAAAAAAAAACTTTAAAATTTTTAAGCTTATCAAGTAGCTCAAATGTTATTTATTTTTATAAACGCCTTTCATATTAGTCAAGTATTTTTAAAAATTACTTCCCCCTTAGTTAAATTTCCCAAACATCAAGACATCATAAAAATACTCACCTCTGTATAAAAAAAAAAGCTTTTCTGTGATATTTTAAACTAAAATTAATATTTGTTTCAGAAAGGTAAATTTTATTTTTGAAAAATTTTTATAAAAAAAAGTGTGTGTTGACAGATCTGTCAATATGGAAGAATTTTTCAGTTTTTATTGACATCTACAATTTTGTTGCTTCAAGCCTCATCTGTGAAGCATGGAAAACATTCACCGACCATTTTGGCATTCTTTGTTTCTAACAAAATTTTCATGTCTCATGATACTTTGATTAGTATCTGGAAGGCATCCTTCCTCATTCCAATGCTCCCTCTTTATTTCTGACACTTTTACTGTTGTCTGTTACTACACCATCCGAATAGTTAAATTTCTGTACCGCTTCAATTTGTTTTAAACATACACAATATGTACCTCTCATCTTGTCCTGCCCCCCAACTTTTTTTTTTTCTTACAGTTAATAGTTAGTACCTTCTTACTTTTTCATTACTACCTTGTCTATGAGTTCTTTCAATTTTCCTTCTGAACCTGTCATCTGCATATATTGTGCTAAAATTTTCTGTAGTAAGTTTTCTTATTCTGTTAAGATCACATACACACACACATATATATATATATATATATATATATATATATATATATATATATATATATATATATATATATATATTATGATGTTCACTCTACAAGGCCCAAGAGTCACTCTAGGTAGAGGGTTACAGTAAGAGGCACAGTTTGTGGAGAAAACAGTTAACAATTGTAATGATTCTGAAAGCATCCTCTGGGGAATTTGTTCTACAAAGTTGTGGTTCGTTGGAAGAAGCTGTTTGAGTGGAACTTGCATCTCACCACCAGTGAAATCTGAAGGGTATGGGTGAAGTTCACTGCAATGTGCACATGGGTCTTAGCTGTGAAGTTTAGAACTAGTGGAACTCGGTGTAGTTCGTCTGAATACTTATGGAAATAGTGATAAAGTAGTGAGAGGCTTGTGAGGTTTCATATGTATTGAAGGGTTTGTAAGGTGGAAAATAATTCATCACCTACAAGGCTGCATAGATGCTTTTGGACTATTGAGACTGGAAAGTGGAGGCTGGGCGTTCCTACCCATATATAACAGCAGTAATTGATTTTTCTGCTTGATCTGGCCCTTGTAGAGGATAGCAGGATGAGTAGAGTACTTACTGGAGCAGTAATAAATGGAGTGCATAAACTTATTTGATTATGTGGCTTATTAAGTTGGTTTGGTGATTGTCCAATGGTGTTTGCATTCATTTGCACTTTGGTCACTATGGAAAGAGATTTAACAGTCTTCTGTTATATTTTGTTTATTTCAGTGATCTTAGTGATTTTGAAATCATCTAAAGCTAAAATCTCTATTTGAATCCCGTCTAGGTCTATTTGTTTGTATTCAGCTTAACCAGTGTCTATCTTATAACAGATTTTAATACTATAAGTCCTTACATGGTTTTATGTATTATAGTTTGTTTTTTTTTGCCATGAGAGAATTCCATCATGGTATCTTTTCTGTTTTTTTTGTCATGAGCATTGCCTTTTTAGATTTTATGCTTCCTGTCATGAGCATTGCCTTTTTAGATTTTATGCTTCCTGTCATGGAGCATGTTTTCTGACTTGCTCTTTTATCTGTTTATGCATGTCTACTATATCTGTTCTGTAGTTTCTCTCTTCACATTTGTAGAGTCATTTGTCGTTTGTATGCTTGTATTTTTAATAATGTTTTTGCTTAAAATATATACGCTCTATGCCTTTCCTTGGCATTGTCTGCTGTCTCTCTCATTAGTGTGAGCATTTCATCTGTCACCTGGTGTTTGTTTTTTCTTCTTTATCTTTTCATCTCAAGCAAGGCAATAATGTCACTAAAATGCAAGGGATTACTTTGGCTGAAAGAAAACAATACTTCAGGAATGGAACTGGAGACTCTATCCTAAGCGAGGGATAAGCCTCTACTCTTGTTCAAAAGATGGGGAAGGAGTGTGAAATGGTAAACCACTTGGGATGATCTCTTTTCACTAATGCTTCCCCTTAACCATTTCCATTTTAAATTACTGATCTTTTCAATGTATATCATCATTGTCTTTGTGCAAATTATTTGTCTTGGAGTCTGTTGTAGCATAGTTTCTAGGTTTTGTGAATTTTAGTAATTTTAATGAACTCCTTTTCAGTTTTACTAGAAGAATTCTAACATCATCCCAGAACAAATTTCCTCTGCCTAAAATTATTCTCACTTTGCTTTCATTTTTCTTGAAACACAGAATCATGTATATAGGTGCACAGATGATTCTGTATTTATTGCTTCTTATTATTTCTCCATCTTAGTTTCTTGTACTCCTAAAATGGTGATAGCCTTTTCATTTCCAGTTTGACATTTTCTAACTTCTCATATTAGTACAGTGTCCTGATATTCTGTTCCCAGATAGAATTTTGTTTGTTGCTAATCTAGCCAAGGGAAAAAATGCAAAAAAAAGACAAGTATCTTTGCCTGCTTTTTCTTATTTTGTTATGAAGAAAGTATGTGTGGGTGGGAAGGTAACTGTAATTAGCATTTAATAAAACTTTATACTTGTTTTTGGAACTTTGTATTCTTCAAGCTTGAGCATTTTAATGATATTATACTACAATGTGTTTCTCTTGTCACATTTTGTGGTAACAATCCCACAAACCTGTTGAAATTGGAACATTTATAATATATATTTTCATTGTCTGAATACATTTTCAAAGGCGTAAACAACTTATTTTTTTTCGTTTAAAAGAATTTTGCCTGCCAATAATAAGGATCTTCATTGAAAGCAATAAAAAAGGATAGATTCTCGAAGCAATTATCATAAAGTCCAGATATAATTTATGATGTTTCTTAAAATCTGGTTTCAATTAAGAAACCCAAAACCTTTTTGGAAAAATGTTTGGGTTAATGGTATCAGCTTAATACAAAGTCATGAACAAAAATAAGAGAATCCTGTTACATCACTTCTTTCCCAAGAGCAAATCCTGTCTGATTTTAAAATTGGTATTAATGATTTTTTTTTTTTTTTTTGAAATGGTCTTGAAATTGATGTAAAGATGATTTATGTAAGTTTTTTTTTTTTTTTTTTTTTTTTTTTTTTATCCCAGTTAATTTATCTCCATATGTCTCACTGCTATATGTTGCAATTTACAAGTACAGAATGTGCTACTTTTTTTCTTTTCTTTTTTTTTATTTTTCAAAGGTAAATTAGGAAACATTATCTGTCAAGGTTGTATTAGATAAAACTTTGTTCATCACCACACTTGTCTCCCAAAATTAATCTTTGCTGTTGACATGTGTGCTTTTTATTTTTTATCTGCACATGATTCAGAAACCTTGTTAATAGACAATTGTTGTTGTTCATGTGAAATTTGTGTGAAAGCTTCTAAAACAATACTGCCAATGTTATTATTTGAAAGACCTAACTGTTACTGTGCAGTAGAATCACATGACTGAGTGTTAAGGTCAAATGTTAGTAGTGAGGAGAGAACCAAGAAAAATTTATGGTAAAGAGTGGGTTTTCTAGTGTTCAATGTAGATTTCTGGTATGAAACTAAAATAGTAAAGAAATAAAGAAACATACTCTATCCATGAGCATGGCTGATGCTAACCTTTGCACCTTCTTGGTTTAACATTTTCCACTGACATGAAGTGGAATGCTTATATAAAATCAACTGCTATCTCTGCTGCGAGAAAAGTTGCTTCACTGTGGTGTTTTAGACAAATTTTCTTGCCAGATTTTGTAAGTCTACTAATTGCCTATGTAAAGAATATTGCTGCCATATCTGGTCTGGTGCTTCTGTTATGTATGTACAGATTCTTTACAAAATCCAAAGAATCTGCAATATAATCACTCTTGACCTGGCATCTTGGTTTTAGTCACTTTCCCACTGTTATATAGTGTAGCTTCTGTTTGATTTCTATATTTTCATTGTAATTGTTCTAATTGGTTTTTCTCTTTGATACCTTGGCTTCATGAATTTAAGTTCAATACTAGATTGGCAGTTAGGTTGCATCTTGTTATTGTTGAATTTGTTAGATGTAGAAGGCTGAAGAATATGTTGGATGCAGAGTTGTGCTAATAACAAAGTATGTCCAAATTATAATGATTTTTTTTTCTTTGTTTTCCTTACTAATAACAACTATGACACCTTCTCCTGTTAAAATTATATATACAGAGTGAGATGGGTAAATTGTCATCATTTTATATTTTTAATTTTGTACGTTATTTGTTTTTGTTCACTGCTCAGTATAAGTAGGGTCAGTTGGACACTATTTGTGAGAAAAAGAGCACCATAATGCAATTCACTCAGAAATTTGGAAATGTCATACTGTACTGCTTGGCATTCACGCTAGAATCTCCAATACAAACACTTCAGAGTGCTTGGGTGTCAGTCTAAGGATAGTGCAGAGGATTCAGAAAGTTTGATGAGTCTAATCATGATTACAAGCATGTTTGGAGTGATCACTAGTAGTGGTTACGTTATGCCTCCACTCATCTTCCAAGGACTCCATATCGAGGTCTACATTAAGTGCCTTGAGGAGGTAGTTCTGCCCTGGCTCAAGAGGGTGGCTGCTGGAAGACCCTGTGTCTGGTAACAGGACTCTGCACTATGCTACATAAGCAGGAGAACCCAGTCATGGCTGTCAGACAATTTCTGTGATCTCATCACCTCTTACATCTGGCCATCTAACTGCCCAGAATGCAACCCCCATGATGATGATTATGTGTGGGGCGTAGTTGAACGAGAAACCAACAAAACTTCTTGTAACACCAAAGATGAATTGAAGGCACGGATTATGGCACCATTCACCAACTTCAACAAGGAGACCATCTAGAAGAGTTGCATGAGATTCTGAAATTGTCTGGAGGCTGTGGGTGAAGCCAATGCTGATTTTATTGAATACATTTACTCTATAATAGTATTTCAAGATATTTTTATGTAATTTTGGTAAATATATCTGTTAAAAATGATGTTGGTGTTATTTTCATTTTTGCATAATTTACGGGACTATTTATCCATCGCACCCTCCAGTTATCCTCCAAAGTTATTTTCCACCTTTAGTTTGGCTGCAAATGAAATAAATAACAGCCTTTTTTTTTTCTTTGTCAGTATGTTGTTTTCCTCTGACTTTCACTATAAATTGCAGTAAAATTAATAAAATTCTGTTAAAAAATTCAGTTGAATTCTACTGAAATTACTTATATTAATTGAATGCTTTTTCATTTATTATTTGATATTTGCTTGGTCCAATGGTCCAAGCAGAAAAAAAAAATTTAATTGGAATCTGCTTTTTGAATTGCAGCAATCAAATGAATTAATCTGGAATTATTATTCTTGTTATCTGCTGAAGAATGTATGCACTCATTCTTTGATTTCTCTCTCGTATATATGAATCATTTATTCGAAAATTCTAACATAAAAATGTTATGAAATCACTACAAAAATAGCCATTTTGTTTCAGCACTTCTGGTGTCTTAGGTGATGGTGTTGAATGTAGAATAAATGGTTTTAAAATGTTCAAATCAATCAAACATCCCTTGCTAGGGGAAATGCTGTTACATAAGCTGGAATGAACAATCAAAATACAAGTATATGAGAATTCAAAAAACTTGACAATGAACTTAAATTATAATAATTATTTAATGCTTTAATGTTAGGGTTAGACTAAAATAGAATTCATTCTAATAAATATTATACTATAAAATTAAAAATTACCAATTTTAAATTTAATCTATATTAAGTTTATAATTATAAAATTATTTAAAGAAACTGAAGAAAAATACATATATTTTTTATTTATTTTGTTTTTATTGAAATTAAGTTGCAATAAATGTTAAGATCTAATGCTGCTCTGAACTCCATTACAACTTGGATCCATTTGAATAGATGAGATGGGTTAGGGATGATGAAATCTTGCAAAAGACAATACACACACAATCAGATTATAATACACAAACACAGACATATTTAGATATATAAACATGCAAAAAAGTGACAAAACAGGAAATATGTCCATGGCCTTTTAAAAAAAAAAAAAAAAAAAAATCTCCTCACTAGATGTACCATATTTATGGGTATATTGATAAGACCATTTAACAGGCCATTACTCAATGCCAAGCCACTCTTAGTTCAGAATTTTTGAGTACAGAAGCTTCAAGAGAAAGAAAAAAAATGAAATTGCATTTTATTTTTCTTAAAAACAACTCGGAATGCTGGGGTGGTTCTCATTGTGAAAACCTTAACTTGGTTGGGGGGGAAATGTAATAGGCTTAACCCATCAATACCTGCTGGTTATGAAAAATTTGCTTCAGTGGGATCTCAGTCCCCAAATGTTATATTGCTAATTATTTTCCTGTTGCAAAACTACGTGACTGCATTAGCCTCTTCAGACAAGCTATAAAAATCTGATAACGTGACTGAAAAGTATACAGGACTGATTGTTAAGGACAAAGGTTGAAATGTTCTGTTTCTCTAAAATCAAATTGATGTTAAAATTTGACCCACGAATTGATTTTCTAATCTAAGAAAAGAGAACAATGCAGTATTTTTTTTTTTTTTTTTTTTTTAACCAAAGCCCCCTCCCCCCTCTCCAGCTTCTGTATTTTACAACTATGGATGCTTGCTCTTTGGTGGGGACTTGATGAAAAAGACTCTAGCTTAGTATAGTGCAAGTGTGAAGAACTTAGTGAGGATCAAACTCCTGAATGTACTCATGGTTTGGAAATGTACTTATCAACTCTTACTTGATAGATTGATGTCTGCATATCTGAGAGAAAGCATTGTTGCTATTCATGGGTGTTTTGCACTAGTATCCTCATCCATACTTTTTTTTTGTTTTTTTTTTTCCTGCTGTACCATTTGTATTGCTACTAGGATGAATGAAAAATGATCAGAAGATGAAATGCTTGTAGATCTTTTTTTGGTTTAAAATAATTTTTAATTTAAGAAGCTTGATTTGCTTATAATCAAGATGGCACCTCCATCTTGAGTAGCTGTATGCTTTACCACTGAACAAAATTTATATTATTTACAGTCCGACTAATGTCTGTTGTGTCCTATGGCCTTCTTCAGGTGTCTGTTGATCTGGGTAACCTTCAGGAAATTTTGATTTCAACACTTTATTTAATCTACAGGAGTAAATCATTCTTGTTCTGCAGCCTGTCTAGGAATATCTTGTGTTTTATTTAAGGACTTCTCTGCTTGTTTTGTTTCCACCAAATTGATACTACCAGGACTAGAGATTGAACCCAGAATTACTCTGCCACCAAATACATAAATGGGCTTTAATCCTCTAAGCTAAGTGTTGTGATAACAACAAAGATGATGACATTAGTCTGACTAAATGATGTAAATAACTCTTTATCCGAGAGATTTAGATGGAAACTAACCTTGCTTGCTTGTTGTACACTTGGAATTTTCTGATTTTAGCATGTTGACATAGAATGAAAGAAATCTACCTTGAGCTATGATAGTTCTTTTGAGTTCAAACCAATGTAAAATTTGAATAACATTTAGAAAATGGCAATAATAATACTTAATAATATCTGGTTATTTCTGCAGTGCCTTTTAATAATGAAAATTTGTTATTGCTCCCAAGTCCACCTTGGCCTGAGGTGGTAGCACCTTTTTGGGGTCCCAGCTGTGGGCAGATAGTCAACCTCACTCCCAAACAAAAATAAAACTCAATGAAAGTATAAAAATACATTTTCATAGTAAAATAACCAACAAAATATATATATATATATATATATATATATATATATATATATATATATATATATATATATATATATATATATATGACCAACAATACATTTTATATTAAAATATACCAACCATATATTTTATAGTAGAATTACTACCAAAAATACATTTTATCTGTAGTTATAGACATAACAGTTGCATTCAAAATATATTTAGTTGGAGCCATGTGTTCAAAATATTTAGATTTTGGCATTAAATGACCCATAGAGATTAATATGGTCCTAAATAAAATCCGCCAACCAACATGAAAGGACTTTTTCATGACATTAATCCATATTATATCCTACAATTTCTTAAAGAAATCAAACTGTATTCCAAAATATAACTTCAACAAAATTACAACATAAAACACACACATATATCACCATTTCTAGTAATTATGTCCACCCAAACAGGTATATGCACAAAAGCTGAGTATCATCTACCATGTATTCAATTGTGAAAGCAGAATAACGTAATATCATATTTTTATTACTTTAAAGCTTGCAAGAAAATCAAAAATTGTAAATAAAATGAATAAAGAATAAAAAATCTCGCTAAAGAGTTTAAAAAAGGAACTCTGGTACGAAAATATAAAATCTTGTGTGGTAAATTTCAAAGTATAGTACAAAACATAATCTAACATTGCAATCAAAATTGGTTTCCAATATTTTGACTCCCAAATAAAAGTAAAAAGAAAAAAAAATTTTGCTTCCAACCACTTTATTTGTGAAGTATTTGGTATATTTGTTTGTTATTAAGTAAATTCTTCTTCATTAGATGATAATTCTAAGCTTCATTGGTCCCTTTCACAAATATATTTGCCAAGCTCTTCAGCAATTAATAACTTGCTTCACTATTTTAAGGGAGGCAAAAGAATTTGAAATTACCCTCTTGGGTGCAATGGCTTTAAATTTTCATCCTTTTCAGTGAGTTAAATCTATGCGTTTGAAACTTTCTTTTGTTGACAGTTGAGCCACAAAACGACATTGACTGAAATTTCAGTCCTCTCTAGTTAAAGGGTTAACCATTATTATTGTCTTGTATTTCTTTTGTCTTTCACGCTTTTGGTTCACCAATCATGAGTAAAGAGCATAGATTGAAAATAAACAATAACTCTCTTGATGACATTTGACCTCGCATGCCTTTCTACTTCAGAAAGCTCCCCCCCCCAAAAAAAAAAATAAACGGCTGCTCTTACTGATTAAATTATAAGAACTTTTACAAGTAACAGGAGACCAATTTAAACTTGGTTTTTCTTATTCTGTTTGCTTTGTATCGGTTATTTATTGTCACAATACAATGCACACCCCAGGGTCACCAACACCAAAACACGCCCACACATACCATTAAATGAAGAAAGGTAATTAGTAGTAGTTGTTAAAATTTAAATTTTTTATTAGATGAAGTGTTGTCAATTAAAATGATAGAAATACCAGTCAAAAATGAATAATGGTTAACAATGTTTCTTTTAATAATAATACAATTGAAGATAATTGGAAACTTTAAATGGACAGTCTGACAATTATTTTAAGACATTTTTTTATGTTTATACATTCTTTTTATAGATACAAATATTTAAGTAAATGCTCCGTTTATAATAAACAACATTTACCTGCCTGAATGTCTGAGAAATTTTCATAGAAAATATTTGTCCTCAGACGGGAATCAAACCTGTATCCTATACTGAACCGTCATATAGCCTGACATGCTTTTACCGATTGAGCCACAGAGGATCGTTTCGGTTAGCAAGGCCAATTTTACTGTCTTTAAACTTCAATCTTCCATGATTCTCTCACGTACATTCATATCTGCTCGATGCGTATCCAAATGTAAACAAATGACATTGCACGTTATGAAATGGACATAGTTTGACAATTATTTTAAAACATTATTTTTTTTATGTTTATAAATCATGGAAGAAACAAATTTAAGTCCAAAGAATTAACGGAAATTATTTTAGAATAGATTCCCTTAAGAAATAAATACAATCTTCCTGCCTATGATTTTAGTCATTGATGAGATTTACTAAAGAATTTTTCATATGTTCAATGGACATATGAGGAATCTTGAAGAATCAAAGGTTCCTTGTGTGCCTATTCTGTATTATATGCAATAAGGACTCCTTGTCTTCAGATTATGAGTTTATGCAGTAAATCTTTGACCCATAAATTTTTATAACTTTTCACACAAACATTTTAGTTTCTCTGGTGTTTCCTAGTTGCTCCTTGTTAATTCTTGATGGGGAATTAGGAATTACTCGGTGTTTACATTTTTCACAATTTGGAATCATTCTTAATGGTCTTAGTAAATCATTTTTGCTGCCAAAATATGTTCACGTAAATAACTGTAATATCAGTAAGCAAGAATTTTTTTTACAGGAATTATGTTTGTAGAATTTAAAAAAAAAAAAAAAAATTAAATGAATAAAAAATTGATGGGATTATTTACATATAGATCAGTGCTTCTACTAAGAATCAAAGAGTCTTTTACTCTCTGTTTTACATTGGTGCATCTGTATTTGTTACACACATACACACACAGCATTTTTTATATGCAAGTTTTCTGTTGTTTGTTTGGAAAGTGACTAAAACTTTTTTTTTATTTTATTATTACCTATCAGTTATAAAGACTTATCTACTACCCACTTAATTACCAGCAACTTTGTAGGTGTATGTATTTTCCTGTAGTAACAGATGGTGACTCTGTTAAAATCATTTTTGTCCTTTTTGACAAGCCACAGCTGTCAGGATTTTCTTTGTTCCACTTTTACTGGATTAAAAATACAAACATATTTTCATCAAATGTCTTTTAGTCAGTTGACAAGTTTTAATGTCTTTGTTGTCAAAATAGGAAAAGGTGACTCTTCTCAATGTTGTTTCAACTTCCTGTGCAAAGATAGAAAGCAACAACTCTATTATTGTTACTAAAAAAAGTTCCCAGAAACTTTCTAAACTGGAAACTGAATACATAATTAAAAATTATTTTAATAAAAAAAAAACAAAAAAAAACACAATGCCGAAATTTTTTTTTTTCCTTTTCTGGAAGAGATTTTATGTAATATATCAGTGTGTTGAGTAATGGCCAGGAAGCTAGTCTTGCATATGGTTACTACTGTAGTGAGTTAAATTTTTACTGGTATTCCGTGCTCGTTTTTGTGGCCTTGTGCCAGATTAAGCTATGCTGAATAAATACCTATCAAGTACTTGGGTATGATACATTTTGTTTAGTGCTTTCATTTCTTAATGTGGTTGTGCATGTAGTGGTTAGTAGCACAAAAAAGTGGTATTGTCATGCAGAGTTCAAATTCCAGCTAATGTCGTTATGTTCCCTTACCTTTTGGAAATGTATGGATGCCTCTTTTCTTCTGATTGGTAGTGGTTAATAGCAGGGCTTTCTAAACCCAAAACCAGCTGATTTTTTTTTTTTTTTTTTTTTTTTTTTTTGTGATGGGTGTTCTGTTAAGGATTATCAATCAACACTTTGATTATTTAATGCCAAAAAATGTTTTTAGTAATTTTTCCTGATAGCTGCCTTAATATTTAACCCATAGGTGAGGGTATTCACACCTTTTCAAAGAGTATTTGCATATAAGTGAATGCAATGAATCTAACTAGAATTTGAACTTGACACTTCAATTTTTTTATTCTGAGCCAACAAAACCAGTTGGTCATAGGGCTAGCAACTTCACCCTGTAACCAACTTGCCACAAAAAAAAAACACACAGCATCAATGTCTAAGATTGTGAGGCTGTGGCCCTATATTCCACAAAAGATTACTACTAATTATTTCTTTAAGTACTTTGTTGCCTCTGGGTAGGGTAATGTTTAGGGACGTAATCTGGGTGACCATTACTTTGAGTAGTAAGTTAAATCCTCTCCGAGTATCCTACACTTGTGACATTGTGCCAAACTAAGCCCAACTTAATAAATAACAGCATTCTTTTATCTTGTCATCTATCTGGGATCAAAGTGTAATATCTGTTTTACTTTCTCTCTCTGTTCTTGTCTTCTGGACATTGTTACTGCTTCACACAGTTCGTGTGCCTGTGACTTGGTGAGCTCTATCCTGGGGATTCTAGCCCTGTTGCGGAAACTTTTTGTTCTAACAAGAAGAAACTGGAGGATTTCTCTACCAAATTGGTGTGACAATGGTTTTGGTGACATGGCTGTTGTCCTTGACCTTTTATGTAAGTGTATTGACCTCTCCAAATTAAATCAAGTGTATTACATTTACCACCATGGCAGTGAAGTGCTTGATCTACAAGTCTCTTAACTAACCATTTGGGGGCATTCACTGCTTTTCATAATAAGTTGTTAAGCATCTTCTTGCATTAGTATTTACTTTGAAGCCAAATTTTTACTGTTGATACAGTGCCAGTCATTGGTCCATTTTAATGGAAGTTATAGTTTTGAAGTGATTCACTTCTCATTAGTAATTTATAAGCCTTGCATTTTTACACTTTCTCACTATGTAATACATGCATATTGGCATATAACATGCACTTATAAAATAGTAAGGAATAGTTGGGAAAATTCAACTGAAATTATCCATATTATTTTTTTTTTTATCATATTTGAACATTATTTCTACTTGTAATCATAATTTGAGGAGGCACAGTGGAGTAATGGATAGCGGATTGGATTGAGGAATCAGAGAGCTGAGTTCGAATTCCAGTTGAATCCATTACATTCACTTATGTGCTAATCCTCTTGGGAAAGGTGTGAATCCTCTTCTTCTCCCTCCAGCTATGGGTAAATAGCAGAACTGACTGGGTTCTATAGCCTTGGATGGCAGTTGGTCTAGGAGAAGGACAACTCTGAATTCAAACCCAGAGTGGAGCCCCTAAGGTTGTTGGACAGCACTTTGGGCTACCTTCCGGCAACTCCTGCAGCCGTGCTGGTACCAAACTGTATTGGTTTATTTTCTCCTTTGGACTCTGCTAGCAGGGCCGAGAGGGGGAACTCGACGTCTGGGCAGTCCTAGTTCTCCATATATCCTGCTGAGGCTTGTAGTGCACTGAGACGGATGGATGCTGCTGTCGCCGCCGATTCATAATTTAATAATTTCTAATCATATATTTAATTCTGGTGTCATCTGAGGACTAGTGTGTCAAACAGGAGTTTTTAGGTGTCAATCGTGTATTGATAGCCCCCAACATTGGGTATAAAATGCAGGACAATTCTTGAAGAAATCTTTTTAAGTGTGCTTTATATGACTTGGAATATGGTAATAAATGTGGTTTCTTGAGTTTTAGCATGTTAATTTTCAAAAATAGTTTAATGGGATAGCCTTGAGATTTGCAAATAGCAAAAGAGATTGAGTATAGTCAATTTACTCAGGAGTTTGAACCTCACAGGATGTTTACTCTTGTCACTCTCTGATAGAATAAACTGTTTTAATAAATATCAAATGGTGCCTGTTATGATGATTTTTAGCCATGGGCTATTGTTAGAAATTTGAACCTCATTGGGCACTCTACTTTTGTGGGCTTGTGGTAAGCTTAATAGTTGCACATAAATTAAAATTAGCATTTTAAGCTTGTGTAACTTGCATGCTCCCCCCCCCCCCAATGCTATGTCCGGTTAGGGTATAGGCGATCATGGATCTCTACAGATTCCTTTTCTTTATCTGTGAATTGGCATGACTTTTTGAAGGATAATGGAGTGGTTTCCTATGGCCTCTGCAGTTTTGAATTCAGTTTTCCTTCTCTTAGACTGGTAGTCATTTAAGGCTAGACCTTCCCGTCTGCTCTACTATTTATCCCGTGGGTGGGGGAGTTATATTCAGGCCTTTCTAAAAGGCATTAATGTCAAAGTGAAGACAACAGACTAGGTTGTGTGGGTAGTGTAATAGTTATTGGTATAGAAAGTTGAATCTTTGAGAAAATTCCAGGCTTGTCTGTTGTATTCACTTTTGCATTCACTTTTGCAAGAAGACATTGGAGGAGACCATTCTCCTATACTTCTCAATTGTAATTCATAGATAATGAAAAATAAAAGCAATCTGTGGAGTCATGATGACTCAAGTCCTGAAGGGATATGATATTAACATTAAAGAATATTGCATATTTAAAGTGTACAGTGTTTTTAAATTTCTATTTGGTTTCCTGAGTTACCATTATTCACAGTTGGGCTAATGTCCTCATCTTTGTTATTACCATTCTTTTAGCCATTATGCTCTCCAGCCTTCTTCAGGTGTCTGTTGATCCAGGTAACCTTATAACAAGGAATTTTGCACTGAATCTTTTATTTAATCTATAAAAGTCAACTGTTCTTGTTTTGCTGTTCATGTTTATGGATCTTTCATTTTTTTTTTTTTTTTTCTCAATAGCATAGATTAAATTATGAATTTGGTGGCATAACAATTGTGAGTTCAATCCAGGGCCAGGTAGTATAGTTTTTTAATTTCATCCCAGGCAAGGCAATAAAGATGCTGTGGGCTACTGAGTGAAAGAATGAGAAAGAAAAACTTTAAGGATAGAGAACAATAAAAAAAAAAAAATCTAATTAAGACAAAAGATAACGAATCACATTGTATTTAAATTTTTGAAGATTCTATAGATATAAGGCTAAGCATAATTGAACAGTTCTATAAATGATGATAATAAATATCCTTGGACATTGATAATCTATGATTGTCGATTAAATGATTCAGTTTAAAATTCCCTGATGGTTACTTTGAACAGCAGACCTGAAGGTCAGAGGACACAATGGCTGAAATATTATGGTCACCCTCTTAGCATATTTTCTCTTTTGAGCATTTGATGTTCTCCCTTCAGCATTCTATCCATTGACTGCGTTAACATTTTAAATTGGACTTTTGTTATCTGTTTTTAATCAAAGTTGGTGAGTTGCGGAAGTGTTGTCATTTTTATTTGCCATTTGATTTCTCTCCAAAATAGTGGCACATTGAGTTTTTTTTTTTTTTTTTTCCTAAGTACTTCAGATTTCTCTTAAGTATTTAATAGCAATTTATAAAACTGCTGGCACCCTCCTCCTCCTCCTCTTACAGTCTAAAATGCCTAATTAAGTAGTAGCTAATATCCTACACACACCACCTTGTGGCTTTACATCTGTTAACATTTTCATTGTTAGCATTTTAGTCTCTGAATTTTGTGGAAACTAAATATAAAGTTATTGCTGTTTCTTGACAAGTGCAACAACTTACTGGGAATGAAGCGAGCTAGATATTGTTGGCCCAATTTCTCTATCTTTTTCTCCAGTCATCATGGCATACCAGTGATGGAACAGTGCAGGGAGAGGTGGGTTCATGCCTTTTCCAATGCGGATTAATGCAAATAATTATATCAGCTTCTACTGGAATTTAAACTCTCGATAACATTACTCTTACCAATAAGTTAAACCATCTTGCAGTCTCTATAAAGTCTGCTCCAACTCCAATTTTGAATTCAGGCTTGTTTACATCAGTGCTCTGCCATTGACATTCTTTCAATTGTGATTTAGAATATATTTTTGCCCATGGCTCCAAAGAAAAATCCCAGTGCTAATGCTAAGCGTAAGGCTATATCACTGAGAGATAAGGTGGAAATTAATTATTTTCTTCAGAATACTGTATGTACATATCATAAAAGGCAATGGGGAGTGCTTATTTGCAGTTTATAGTGTGGTTATTTCAACTTCAGTTGTTTTGTGACCTCTGGAACCAATTAATGGCGTTTGGTGAGGTATACCTGTATAACTGCTGTGTGACAAATGCTAAGTCATGGATCCTCAATGTTTAACAAGAATATCATTTGTCGATTAAATTGTTTTTAAATTAGGGAATTGTATAATTTCATATGCTAAGCTTTACAAAAATTGGTCTTTATTGATTTTCCAAAATAATTGTATTTTATAACATTAAAACAAAAGTTAATATCTCGTCTAGTCTGATTTTTTTCTATGCTTGGTCATTGTACTTGTTTTTTTTTTTTTTTTTTTTTCCTCCTCTTGTGCCAGATCGCCATGGCCCTTCTGAGATGGGATTGGTTACACTTTCCAACTGGAAATCTGCAGAAGAATAATTTAAGGTACTAGAGAAAAAGAGAGGAGGAAGGACTCAAAGCCATTTCTTTGTCAATTCTATTTTATATGTCAATAACCATTAACTTACCATTAGTAAAGAAATGAAGAAAGTAAATTCCAGAGCTCTCTCTCTCTCTCTCAAACAAAGTAATTTTTCAAGAATGGTTGTTTGAATCTTGACATTAGAGTTTCTTTGAGATCAAAACCTAGAACTGTAACAATCAAAGAGGGTAAAGGGTGACACAGGTCATTATAATTGAGAACCAGTTTTATTGACTGTGTGCCTTTTTAAGCTTGGTGAAAAGGCAAAAGATGTAATCAGGAGTATATTTGATTTTTTTTTTTTTTTTTTTTTTTTTTCCAGATGAAATCCAGAAACAGTATTTGTTATTAAATGAAAGATTATTAGAGAATACCAAGAACTTCATTAAAAGAAAAATTATCCAAAGCTTTTTGAGATTTTTGATACTTGCAACTTTTTCACCTTGCTTAATGAGAAAAAAAAATCTTTACTTTCTATCATACAAAATCTTCAGTAAGTAAATGTAGATGGCACACTCAAAGAATTTCAAATCTTAGTTTAAACATGGTGGAGATGATAAAAAAACTAATTCCTGACATACACAGTAGAATTTGCTTAAAAGAAATCCATACATTGAAGTGTTCTATGATAGTCTTGGGATACATGTTTCTAGTATCCACCCTTCTACTTTAATACAATACTCAGAATGTATCGTATGTATATTAGTTGAGTATTTATTCAACTTGTGCTTATTACCGTACAATACTAAAAGTTTCATGGTGTCACATCATATACACCTCATATTGTGAAGAATAAAATGCAAACCTTGATAGCTTCTGTTAATAAACACAAGCTTAAATTATGTTTGATGTTATAGAAAAAGAAATGGGTTTTCTTTGCTTTAATCTTTTGGAAGCTGATTTGTAAATGTCAGAGCTCTCTCTCTCTCTCACTCACTCACTCACTCTACAATATTCACATGAGGCCAGTAATCTCTGCTTATACATCTGTTATTGACAGTTGAAGTCTTTATATAAAGGTCATTGCCAAATAAATCCTGAGGTCAGGTTTCTTGAAATAAATATTTTAGGGCAGCTCACCTGCTTCAGCCCAAATAGTTCAATTTTTATTTTTTATTTTTAACTCTATTGTTTGCTCAATATAAAGCCTAACAGCTACTTAAGGTAGATGGTTACTGAACGGGTGTTGTTTTATTGATAGAAGAAATTGCAGCTTATGATGATATATAGGATATCTATCCTATATATCATCATAAGCTGCAATTTCTGACCCTCGACTGGAAGAGGTATCCTTTTGGAAGTCCTATAAAACAGTTACACTTGAAGAGAAGCTGTCTGAATTCAGGTGGTTCCTCCCTTGTATCAGTATGGTATTGTGGGTTTTAGCTGCAAATTTCTGTACTGGTGGAACTAAAGAATGTAGCTTGTCATGATATAAATACCTATAGTAGTTATAGGCTTACAACATTGTGTCTGGGGAAAGTGGGTTTAACTGCTGCATAAACAGTTAAATATAAAATTCAGCATAAATCTGAAGGACCTACTTTGGTAATATTTTTCTAACAATATATTTTTATTTTATTTTTTATTTTTATTTTATTTTATTTCAATCCTAGACCAAGAATCCTGTTTCCTATTTGTCACCGAATTATGCAAATGTTCATGCTTTGTGGAATTCATAAATGGAAGTTATTGTAAGAGATGATTTTGAACCTGTATTTTATCCATATACAACTGGGTAATTGGCCACTACATGTTGTTGCTTTTATAGCCTGTTCTGTTAGCCAAAGAAAAAAAAATGTATTTTCTAGTAACAAGAAGGTAATTAACTTCATTAACTTTTTATTGGTGCTTATTTTTAAAGGAAAATATATTCTAAAATTGGATGGTGGCAATAATTTTAAATAAACCAAAAATATTTGCCTGGCAAACCAATTATATCTATAAAAGTCACTATGACCTGAAATTATAAATGGCCTCAATTATAAATTGAGTTATTTCTTGTGACTATGGATTTTACAAGTATGAGATATTAGTTTTAAGTCTGTTTTTCTTTTTCTTGCTAATTTAGGATGAGATTTAATGTTCTTAATTTTGTATTTTTACACGTTAACTCCTGGACATATTTTAAATGGTACCTTATTTTCATGTGGTTGTTCAGAGATTTTATGATCCTTAAACATTGAACTATCAATACTCTTTGTGGAAAGGCTTGAATCCAGTTTTATCATGTTTAGAATCACATGGTCACTAGTGTAACATGATTTATCAATAGATAAATATGTAGGTAATCTATAAGTGGGCCTGGGGGGAAAAAAACAGTTGTTATATCTATTGTCAGGAATGGTGTGTTCATGCTTCATTTTTTTTTTTTTTTTTTTTTCGTTGACTTCTTTTGACTGAAAGCCATCTCCTGATTTAATAAAATCTGTCAATTTCATTTATGATCCATACACATTCATTATCAAATAGTTGTTCTTTGTATAGCCAACATTGTCAGATAAACTGGAATTTATGATGGACAAAATTTGAATTTTCCTTTTTCAAAAATAGTAAAGTTTAGCATAATATTAATTTCATGTAAACCTCCAATTGGAACCAAGAAATATTTCATTGCTTAATCATTTAAATTTCAAATAATGTTCTGAATATGAACACATTGTTTGGTTTAATATAAATGTTTTAGTATGAAAATTATCAATTCGGTTAAAACAAATAGTTTGAGTAAATGAAATAGCAATGTTTGTATTAATGCCTGATCATTGACAATCCTTTTCCTCTTACTTTACTGGTGGATAATCATTGGTGATATTTGGGCAGATTATTGTCAAGGGCAGTCACCAATAAAATCACAAACTTAATAAGTGATCCTGGGAACGAATGAAAGTTTTGTCTTTAAGCAATCCTACCATAGTCAATTTTTATATAAGCAGTTTGAAAGACAGATATATTAACACTGTATGGAGACTCTGTTTCAAGTGATCTTCAGATCTATATCTACAAATACTCAGCCTCTACTATTGAGTACTATTTCTAAAAAATATAGCAATTATATATATATATATATATATATATATATATATATAATGTGTTTTTTTATTTTTCTTGTGAAGACAAGAAAACCACATTCTCCGTTCAATGTATTTTTAAGCAGAATAACATTAAAATTGTGTACTCAGTACAGAAGGAAGTTATTTCAATCACAATGTTAAAACTTCAGCTATTAAATTATCTGTTCATATTTGAATAATTGTTTTGCAAAGTTGGCCTTTTGATAAAGAATAAGTGAATCATTTGAAATCAATTTATATAAAATTATCTTGCTTTCATTTGTCACTGTAAAATGACAGTAACATTGCTTGCAATATGTTGCCTTGATAGAGAGCGGCCTTGTAGACTGTTATTATTGAAGTGAACTGAATTTTCACTTAGTGCCCAAATTTTTGTTTCTGTTGTACTGTACCATGTTCCTTCAAAATGTTTATGCCTCTCCACTGTTTCCTTTTCATTTAATATCTGTAAATTGTGCATTGTCATGATTGTTAATAAGGAAAGATATTTGTTGTTGCTTACTTCATATTTTGAATTCTGTTTTTTCCCTTTCCTTGCTATTCGACACTTTAAGCTTATAGCTGGAGGTCAGAAATTGTAGATTCATGACTATCTCAAGAGCATTAATATGAATGGAATACCAACTGTCTTGGCTGCAATTTGAACTTTGCTGATTCCGTTTTCAGTTCTGTTAACCATAAGGCCACTTGTATTTAACAAAGCTTTGTAGTTAGGGTGCCTCACTATAAAGCAAGGCTGAGCAAGTTTGGCTTGTAGACCATTACTACTGTAGTGAGTTTAATTCTTACAGAAATTCCCAACATCTTTGGCCTTGTGCCAGAATTAATTGAATAGATACAAACCTTTTTTGCAATGGAAAACTTGTGTTACAGGAAGTTTGATTTGTTTTTTTTTTCTTTTTCTGTTTTTAGTTTGTATTACAAAGAATGAACAAGATTGTCCTTCTTTTTTTTGCCTCTCCCTCAGAAGTAATTTATATAACCTTGTCACTGTTTGCTACACATGCAGGTAGGCAGACTGATTGAACCTGTTCTACGTAAGCAGTAGAGAGGATTGGTTAATGTGACCTTGTGACCTTCAGTTAATAGTCACAGTTAAAACGTAGACTAGCAACTGATATAGAGATGTGTACAGAATAGGTGCGTGAGTGAAATAAAGGAATGTGAATATCTATTGTTGCTATGGTTACAACTTGCTTCCCTGGATGTCGTCTACATAAACATTCTCTCTTCATCTTGCATTGCCTCATGTAAGGAGTTCATTCTGTTGAGCAAAGGGATAACAAGGATCAAAAGCAGCAGCTTACGACGTTGTCACAAGCAACAATAACTTATTGTGTCATTTATAGTGGGAGGAGCAAAAAAGAATTTCATTTAAGATTTACAATTTTGTCTTTCCAAATTATCTTTTATAAATTGTAATTTTTATGTTTAGAAAATGAATTTAAAAATTTACATTAACAAATTTTTGAAATTTGCCAATTTTTACTTCAATCAAAAAAAAATATTTGGCCACTTCAGATGCAAATCATTATCAAAATCTGATACTTACAGATCTTTTCTTAAAAATATTATTTCTGTATATGATTTTCTCAACCTGCCTTTTCAACTTGTTTTGAGGTATCCACTTAATTGTGAGAATGTCTCATTTTCACCTCCAGTTCAAAGAGGCACACTTTGCCTCCTCCTATATAAATTCTTGATAGCCTTATACTGTGTGAATATTCTATCATCATTAACACATTTTTAATCATACCTTTCCATAGGAAAATATACACCAAGAGATGATTTTTGGTGAGGATGAAACTTGTATTAAGTCAAAAGTAATTTTTTTTTTATTGATTAATATATATCCTATATAAATGTACCTTTTGAACCCTTGTTCATTGCTGTATAATTTGAATACTTTAGTTTGAAAAGGTATTTACTAAAGTTAGTTAAGTCTGACCTAAGTTGACTGTTTCAGCAACAATAGGGAGTTATATCAATTGTTGCTGAAACAGTCAACTTAGGTCAGACTTAAATATTCTGGGAGAAAGATGTGGTTTAAAAGTAGTAGTAGTAATAATAATAATGAATCCTTGAATGTACAAATTGTACATGAGATTCAACTCAATCAGGTTTCAGGAAAATTGTTACTGCCTAATCATTTACTAAGCCTCCTAGCTTAATCTGGAACAAGGTCACAAATATAGAGCAAAGTAATAAACTGCAAGACTAGCTTGCAAACCATTACATTATGTATAATAATGTCTCCACACAGGCATGATGTGCATATTGTATGTGTGTATAATGTATATAATTTGTGTACATAATGTGAAGAGACTACATACTTACCTGAGGTAGTGGGCATACATGTGTAATCCTGTCATTTTTGACAGGTCCTTTGCTACTATGTTACTCTCTCTCTTATATTGTATATATATATATATATATATATATATATATATATATATATATATATATGTGTGTGTGCTGGTATGCAGAAAAATAGGAAAGAACACGTTAGGTAAATAATTCGGAGTTCTTTAGTATTTTTGTTTTTATTTTTAAAAAACAGTGCTCCATACAGAAGTATAGCTTAAATTATAATTATTTTTTAAAAAATGATTCCTTCGCTACATAAGAGTTCTCATGTTTCAAAAACGAGAGCTGAAACCCTCAATATATTTATTAAAATTAAATTAGTAACAAACCCTGTTTCATCAAGCGAAAATTTAGGAATTTGGCTCTCATTTTTTAAACATGAGAACTCTTATGTAGCGAAGGAATCATATTTTTTAAGAATAATTATATATATATATATATATATATATATATACACACACACACGTAAATGTTCTGTTATCCATTTTATTTGATAAGTGATTAGAACCATGTTTAGCATCTTGAGCTTTTCAGCATTTCTTCACTGTCACAAGACCTAATGGGGAAACTTTTCTTGATGTGATAATTTGAACAAGTTGTAGATATTCACTAAGCCTAGATAAGTTTGGTACAGTCATTTTTTTTTTTTTTTTTTTTTTTTTTGAGAGATTTGCATATGCTGTAAAAAATGTCAAGGCATCAAAAGCTCTGCACACTGTCTGGTCTGTGAGACAAGCAAAGTTAAATATCAATTCTGTACTAATTAGCATTTAAATTTGAAACTGCTTCTGTAATTTCTGTATTCTGCATAGGTAGCCTTTTTTCCAAATTCATTCCTTAATGCAATCGCTTCTGCAAATTCCCCCAAATTATAATCTAAACTCTCTTTGCAATTGTCAGGAGGTGTCATTAAAAGTGAAAAAATTTTCTTTGAAGAATAATCAGCATTTTTAGAAAGAGCCTACATCAAAATTTTAGTTTTTGAAATTTTAAACAGATTTTTTTTTGATTTTTTTTTATTTTCAATAAAACCTTTCCTTCACAAATTAATGGTAGTTCTTGATAGGTCTTTTATCACTAGAATTTTTTTTTTTTTTTTTTTTTTAAACCTCAGTATTTAGTATTGTTGGAGTTAATGCTAACATTTTTTGTGGAGATTTACAAACTCTGTTTTGTTCAATTTCACAAACCAATGAAGCTGATTTGTTTGGAAAAATACTTTGACAAAATTCTTCTTCGGTTTAATAATTTCTTTTAATTTCATTTTATAGTACTTAATGGTAAAAAAAATTTCTTTAGCTTTTTAACTGCAAAGAATAAATTCTTAAGATTTCTTACTCTTGAGCATACAACTGGCCATGTGTAAACATTTCTTTCTGGCACCAAATTCCAACTTTTTGAAGTATTTGGCAATTTGTTTATAGTTCTCACAAATGCAGGTCAAACAGGAAAATGGATTCTTGTATATAAAACCTTAAAAGATATGCAAAAGAAAATACTGCTTTTATTTTTTTTCTCTTTTTTAACTGTCTATATCTCTGAGACATGGTACTATGATTATTTACATTATTTGGACTGTTATCCTCATCTTTGCCATATTCACAACGTTTTGGTCTTCAGCACATATGCTAGGCCACAAAAAAAAAAAAACTCCTGAGCTGACCAAGCATAGAAATGAATACAATATGGGAACCAGTAATAAGGAGTGCTAGAGAAAAGCAATGAATAATAACAAAAAATTGTAATATAAGCTCTGGTTAAAAAAAAAAAATGCAATAATAATTGGAAAATTGTAATATGAGCACTAGTAAAACAGTTGCTGAGACATTAGCTTCATAAGTACCAGAAATTTATACACAGATGTCTTCAAGGATGCGTGGCCCAGTGGGTTAAGGTGTTGACTAGATCTAGTGACTAGACTCAAAGAATTGTGAGTTCAATACCAGGTTACTGCAGTTATGAAACAAAAAGCTTGGAGAGTTGAGTTAAAAGGAAATAACTGAGACATCTGGAAGAGGCATGGCACATGGAACTACAACAATTTACCCTGGTGGATGAAATAAAGGATTTGGTTTGAAAATTTTTTTATTTAATAAGTATTTATTTTAATCATTAAATTGCTTTTAAAATAGTGGGAATATTTTGTATGTTGAATAATAAAACTACTTTATTGTACTAAGCTATGTACCCTAGTAAAACTAATTGTACTTTGTACCTGCTTACCTGTTTGCACTTCTCCCCAAAATTTGGTTTCAATTGGTCAATGTATGACTATTTTATAGGGTGGGATGGTCAGAGACACTAACAGAAGTCACAGAATTTTATATATAGGTGGTCAATTTGTTTGTAATTTGAAAAAGCTTGAAAATTGCCTATGTAAAAATTCTGCAATTTTGAAATTCTGAATGTTGAATACAGAACTTTAAGCTTAGAAACTGATTACTCTTTTTTCTTTTTTTTTTTCTTTTTTTTTTTCTTTTTTTTTTTTTTTTTTTTTTTTTTTTTTTTTTTTTTTTTTTTTTTTTTTTTTTTTTTTTTTTTTTTTTTTTTTTTTTTTTTTTTTTTTTTTTTTTTTTTTTTCTTTTTTACTTTCCATTTCTGAAGACAAATACCTTTTTTCTAAATTTGAAGACAACTATCTAAATTTTAAATTGGATGAGAATTCAATCTTGAAAAAACATTTACAAGATAAAATAATTAAAATAATGACTCTTCATAAAATTGGGCGAATTGACTTCCAGGAAAATAACTAAGGATCAAATTAATCTTAATTTAAAATCAAAAGGGTTCAGGCCAAATGCTCACAAATGCCACATTTGTAATTATTGTTCTGGCAATTTTTATTATATTTTGAGTCATTAGTGAATTTCTTAAAATTTTATTTTATTTTTTTTGGCTAAATGCTGCAAAGAGTATAGCTACATCAAGGTAATTGTTTTGTGTTGCTTTTTCTTTTCTGTCAACCCAGTTATGCATTTCTCTTTTTCTTTCACTCCTCTAATTTTTATCAATTGGATGTTCCTTCTTTTTAATCCCTAATATATACTAGTGATGATATCGGACATTTTGAGGAGCAAGTCCCTTCTTGTTCTACTGTGCAATGCATTCGTTTCTTTGGGAAATTTGCATCTGCTGCAAAAATGCTATTAGTGTAATCATCATAAAGCTGTTCAGTAGGTTTAAACTGTTCAGTAGTTATTTCACTTGCATTGCCTCTTCCCCCCCCACACACACACACACATGCACAAACTCCAAAGCAGTGATCTAATTGCTAAGGTGGTTACCATTTGGGGGGAAGAAAATGGCTTTATTTGAATAACTAAACAATTTGATTATAAAAGCCATCAACAAAACAATTACTTATTTATAAAAGATTACTCTGGAAAAATATATATATATATATATATATATATATATATATATATATATATATATATAAAAAACAAACTTATTTACTCCTATTGGTGGAGGAGAGAAAAAATTAAATAAATGAATAAAATTTCAGAGTTCAGGCATGTTAGGGGTGTAGAGCTGAATCAGACTTTAGAATGAACCAGAAACCCAGTTCTAAACAGCAAAAAAAGGAATAAACCTCTACTCCTGAAGCCATTTACTTCTTAGTAAATATAAATAAAAGTGCATTTATTTAATGCTATAGTTTAATTAATTTTCATGTTTTTGTGTGGACACAAAAGCTTTATAATATCTGATATGCTACCCTAGGAGTTTCGTAAATTTACCAATGTTTTGACTGTTTTATGGAATTAGTCATTTTGTCTGATTCGACAGTAATCTAAAGAGTTTATGCTACATTTATACTTAGGCACAGTGTTCTAATATCTGAAACTTTTTAGTTGCATTTTGAGTGTGTGTGTCCACACGGTATTCTCACCATTCAGAAGAAAAAAAACATTGTCTGCACATTTTGTTGATTAATAACAGCCATTGTTATTGCTTGAAAGTAATTCTTTCCTACACTATTTATATTATTCAGACTATTTTCCTCATCTTTGTAGCCATATTTATTATGTTTTGGCCGTTGTATGCTTCGGACTTCTTCAGGTGGTTGGAATGTCGAACTGAACCCCTTATTTTGCTAACTGGGGTAGACCGTTCTAGTTCCACGTGCCATGTTTAATGGCTGTCAGTTGTCAGTTATCTCCTGTTAATTCCCCTCTCCAAGTTCTCCACTGCCTTAACCGGGTATTGAACTCACACTCTTTGGGTTCTGTTACTGGATCTAACCAACGCCTTTATCTACTGTGCCATGGTACGTGGAACTAGAACAGTCTACCCCAGTGAGCGAAATAAAGGGTTCAGTTCGTCATTCCAACCACCTGAAGAAGGCCGGAGCGTACAATGGCCAAAACGTTGTAATACATATGGTGACAAAGATTCGGACAATAGTCCGAATAATGTAAATAGTGTACATAATACCTCATCTCAGAAATCTAGACAAATTCTTTCCTAATAAGGAATGTTATAATAAAATGTGTCCAACTCCTCTGCATGGATCTGTTTTAAGATTAAAACCTGATATCGAATTACTATGAAAATCGAAAGGAAGTCGATCTTGTTGAAAATAATTCTTACTTCATATAATTTTTAGTTCATGTATTTTATCTGATATTAGGCAACCAGTTGCTGTAAGCTTGGATGTGCAGGTGGTGCAATGAATAATGGCTCAGAATTATTAATCAGAGAGCCGAGATCGAATTACAGTTGAGTATGTTTTATTGATTTACATGCAAATACCCAAATAGGAAAGGTATGAATGCACCTTGTCTCCCCCAAGCTATGTGCTAATTGGAAAGACTTGTATCAGTAAATCATTATTTAAAAAAATAAAGAAATTCTTACAATCTAAAAGTATTTTCTGATTTTAAATGACCAGCAAATGATTAAGCTGTAGAAAACAAATCAATCATGATATTAGGCAGGTGTTCCCATTGCATGATTTCTGTTTATGGGGATATGTGAAGGGACTGGTCTATGTACCCACCCCTCCTCCTGCTAACAATGATGAAGGCAAGCAGAGAATCACTTGCACTGGATAATGTTACCAAAGACATGCTACATGTTTAACTACTGACTTGACGTGTGCCGTGTCACAGGCAGTGCACATATTGAACACCTAGGAAATCGGTCCTATAATAAACTTATGATGTTCAACATTGAAACTGTTCAGTTTCATTGAGCTGAACTTAGTAGTTTTCAAGATAATTGCTTTTAAAATGATGTCAAATTTTTGGGGGACACCCTGTATAATGAGAAAGACTAAACAGTTCTTTGGAATTTAAGTTTTCATTTGTGCCTAAAAGACGGAAACAAATTGATCTGTATAAAGTCTGAAAGTTAAGAGAATTGTAACGTTAATTTTAAAATTTTTCTATATTGGTGTTATGAAGATTATTTGGTAAAAGTTGTTTTATGGTGAAAAAAATGTTAGGACTTGAATGTGAAGAATGTATTCAGACTGCAATGTTATTGTTAGAAGGAAGAGGCTTCCTCTTACCCCACTTCTCTAGCTGGGTGGTTGGTCGGCTATTCCTTACCTCCACTTATACTCAACAAATCTGGAAAGTTCAGATCAAATTTATTATTTTAGAATAGACACACTAACAGAATAACTCTTTTTCATTAAAAAAATGAAAATTCTCCCCCCCCCCAGCTGTTATTGCATATTTATTCTCCCTGCTTAATTCATATTTATCTGATGTAAATGATGGGAGACATGGTGGAGTAATGGATAGTGGCTCAGATTGAGGAATTGAAGAGCTGAATTCGAATTCCATTCACTTGTGTGCTAATATCCTTAGAAAAAGTATGAATCCTCCTCCTCTTCTCTTCCCAGCTATGGGTAAATAGCAGGACAGAGTGAATTCTATAGCCTTGGGTGGAAACTGGTCTAGAAGGACAATTCTGAATTCAAAACCTGATCCTCCAGGTTGGGGGTTGTGCAGTAGGCTAACAACCTATTCACTTAAAAAAAAAACAAAAAAAAACTGGCTTGTTATAGAAACCGCAATATCATCTTACAGCCTTATGTTCCTCAAGGAATTTAAAGGCATGATATATATATATATATATATATATATATATATATATATATATAATATTGATTAGTTATAATATTTGTAGCGTGACATTTAGTTAGGTTGTGTCTATTATTATTTTTTTGTTGTTGTAACTTAATTTACTGTCAGTCTTTTGATCCAGGTTGCCATGATTTTAAAATGCTGGGTGTTTTCCTACTTGAGTGATTTGATCTAACACCATCTTCGTCTTCCCATTCCCTCTATCATCTCATGTTGTTTGGCTTATATAAATATCAAAATTTCGGCTGAGGATTGAACCAGTAAACTGTTTTTCTAGATGGGCTTGCTAGGTTCCCATTCTTGAAGCATTTGTTAAACTGAAACATTTTGATCACGCAGCATGTTTTAAAAAAGGAAACTGCTGTACTTTTCTAATGCATTTTTAATGATTGATCATTTGCTTTGTATTTTCCTAGTATGTTTGTTACCTTCTGGTCTATCTTTACCTGCTGAAAGGAAGTATAAAATGTTTGCCTGGTGCTGCTTCACAAAGCTTTTGTTATTCATCAACTGACAACACTGAAAAGCAGTTTCCTCTCAGTAAAAAAAAAAAAAAAAAAATCCTTTTTTCTTCTGTCTTCAATTTGTAAAACCTCCAAAATGGGGCTAATCAGCTGTCACGTTCATATTTGCAGATAAATAATTGAGAACCCCATGTTTTTCTTCTTTTATCACAAAGTTTGAAAGAAGAAAAAAATATTGGTTGTGTTAAAAATATTGCAGAGAGTCTAATTATACAAAACCTGTAGTTTTCCACTGACCTTTTTTATGAACTTGCCAAGTAAGGTTTAATTAACAACAAAAACATTTGAACATTCATCCAAATAAAAATGCTGTTGTTGGTGGTGTTTATAAGTTAATAGAAGTACATATTTGTAGGGACAGACACAACAACAGGAGACACATTTGTAATGGTTTGCAAAATAAACTGTACAAATTGTAGTTTTTTGATTTTGTTTTTTTTTTTGGGGGGGGTTGCACCATTTAGTAAGATTTTTCATTTTTTTTTTTTGTTGTCCTTCAAAATTTATTAAATACTACAAAAGAAAAAAGTCCTCAATTGGAAATTATGTGTCTAGTAAACTAATGCATTAGGTTTATTTTTATGAATAATATTAATAGTGACCTATGCAAGCAACTTTTTATTTCTATTCTGAAGAGGGGATATATTCCAAGACCCACATCCCGGTGCACTCTAGATAAGCGTTTTGTAATTTCAATGCAATATATATATAATGCTGTTCAGATGAGATTATCAAATGAATTCATTTTTAGTCTGATACACAAAAAGAAATAACTTGCATATACCTAAGCTGTAGATCCCCAATGTATATATCTTGAGAAAATGTTGAGCAGAAATAAGTCTTGTTGAACAAGCTAACTGCAGTGAAATAAATTGCTACCATTTGCAATTAATGAATTAAATATTTATTTATTTTTTTTTTTTTTTTTTTTTTTTTTTAGCAATAAAGAATAATAATTTCTAAAATCTAGTGTTATGCTTGTGATTATATAGCCTCTGTTTCCAGATCTCAGCAGAAATTCCACTGTATACTTTTTATTATTTACATTTTCGTTAGGAAAATTGGTTGCTTGGTATATAACATTTTTGGATTTGCATATACCTCCAACTAGGCAATTGTTTTTGACTCTACTGTTACAAGAGGGTTTGCTATCTGTTTGGTTATTGTTATAAAATTTGTTTAATTGTGTGAATTAATAATATTGCAGATGTTATTTGTGCCTGAGTAACTTTTTTAAGGTTTTTCTATTAAAAATCTTACTAAGTGTGTTACTTCAGTTAAAATGTCAATCAATTTCAGAAAGTATTGACTTATATATATATATATATATATATATATATTGCATGGTTGGCAGAAAGGAGGGTTAAGCCATATAACTTTTCTTTTTCTGTATCTGGTTCTATTTATTTTAGTATCTTTTGAAGATTCCAGATAAAACAATTTTTGTTTAAAGAAACTGTAGATGCTAAGGTTGTATATAACTGTCAGCTTAACAAGAATCTAATATTTTCTCTGATATAAAACCTGTCCACTGAATTGATAATTCATCTTAAACAAGTTATCAGTTTAGAGCCTTGTCAAGTCATTTCAAAAAATGTTATTTCACAAGATGGCAGCATCTCTTTGTGCAAATTTCCTTTGGTAATGAAAACTCATAAATATTTATCTAAAGCCATGTTTTAAATATTTCAGTAAAAAAAATAATTTGAATGAATGATTTTTTTTTTTTCTATAAAACATTTGATTTCTATGAAAATCATTTCAAACATGCAGTGAAGACTTATTTTCATGATTTTTTTTCTTCAGATTCTGTCTAAATTTCTGAGATGAGGTATTATGTACAGTATTTACATTATTCGGACGATTGTCCTCATCTTTGTCGCCATATTTATCACAACATTTCAGCCGTTGTACGCTCCGGCCTTCTTCAGGTGGTTGGAATTTCAAACTGAACCCTTTATTTCGATCACTGGGGTAGACTGTTCTAGTTCCACATGCCATGTTTGATGGATGTCAGTTATCTCCTAATTTTTCCTCTGAAAGGCAGTGGAGAACTTTCAGAGGGAAAATTAACAGGAGATAACGATAACTGACATCCATCAAACATGGCACGGAACTAGAACAGTCTACCCCAGTGATCGAAAAAAGGGTTCAGTTCAAATCCAACCTTTTTTTTTTTTTTTTTTTTTTTAAAAATATACTTAATGCCATAGTTAGAAAGTTAAAAAAAAAAATATAGTCTTGGTACAAAAAGGCCTCCTTGCAAAGACGGCTGCTTCTGACCTCATAAAAAAAAGTTTCAGGACAGCTTTTTGATATTCAATGTAAGGCTTATAGGAAGAAATTGACAGTTTCCTCATATAAAGAAGTTTCCTTCTTTCTTCATAACAGTTAATATAGACTTAATATAAAAGATCAATAAAAAAAATGTTCAGTGTTACTAAAATGCAAATTTTCATATTTGTATTCATTGTTCCATTTACCATATTATAGTCAGGATTTGGAAGACTTTTTTTTAAAAATATATGTACTTTGTTATTAGTGGAAATAAATAATTTGTGATTATTATATTATTTATGTATATAGTTTATATAATGATATATTTAATATTCTCATCATTGTTTACTTACTGTAGTAGTTGGCATGAACTGCATAAATGTAACTTAAATATTTATTACTTATTTATTCATTTTACATTTAAATTATATTCCTTTATGTAGTAAAAAAAAAAAAATTAAATTATAAGAAAGTAAATGAGTTACCATTCACTTAAATATAAATTCATTTTTAAGCTAAGCTGTATTTAAATTTGACAAGTGAATGGTAACTTATTTACTTTCTTATAATTTGTTGTTTTTTTTTAGTTTTTTTTTTTCTCCACATAAAGGAATACAATTTCCGCTTTTAGAACAGATGCATTCTAATATATACTTTCTAAGCTTTAGTATAACTGCTTTTGTTCTATTAACTTGATTTAGTCAATTTTTATATCTCTAAACAATATTATAGCAATAACAGCAACAACAATAATTTATCAATTATTCAATTTTATTATATTATTTATTAGTGAATAGTTGGTTGATTTTCTTTAGCAGCATATCAATACCTCTATAGGTTATTTAATGCCAAAATCTAAATATTTGAATATAACTTTATGGCTTCAACTAAATATATACTATAGTTATTGTTGGTAATTTTACTATAAATAAATAAATATTGTTGATAATTTTATATATATATATATATATATTAGTGTTTTGGAGTTCACTATTTATCCATAGCTGGGACCCTAAACAAGTTTGGCCAGAAGAATATTTGTCTAAGTAATTCAAATTGTAACCTGTTCAGTAGCATTTTTCTCTTTTATTATCTTCTAATATTCTGCCATTGCACTAAATAACCTTTTAGAAAGACAGTATCCTATTTCTCCTATTACTTGATATTTTAACAGAATGTGTCTACTTAGAGACATACCATAATGGCTGACAAAGAATGGTATGGTAACAACTGGTGCACCTATGATCAACCTTGACAACTAATGCCAAAGCTTTCTGGCATTTATATTTTATTACCATTATTATTAAGTTTTTCTTATATTGTGCACATTCATAGAAAGCTTTCAGGTAATTTGTGTATTCTTTCATAAATGAACAATTCCAGTTTGATTTCATGAATTCAAGATTCTAGATAGTCTGAAGGTAACAGGTATATAGAATATATTTCCCATTGAAATTCCATCACTGTTTCTTTTGCAACATGATGGGTGGTCAGCTTTTGTTCTCAGAAAAAAGTCTCTTCAAATAGGTAATTCAAATGAGCCAGTTACTCATTAGTGTTATACAGTAACATTTCGTCTTCAGATTCTAGAAATTTATGATAAAGAATTCCTTTTAAATCGCACCAAACAGAACTTCTTTTTTTTTTTTTTTTCCTCTCTTTTTCCTCTCTTGTAGATTCCTTTAAGTGGAGATGTTGAAGGTTGTCTTTGACCTAACCATCATTTTGTTTTGCTTTCTCATAATAAATCAATTTTTCATTGCCAGTGACTGTCTTGTTCTAAAATGGCTTTTTTTTTCTCTTTTTGAACAAAAAAGAGAAAGACCAGTGTTTAAATTACTGACCTCTGTTCATTTCCATACTTATTTTTGTTACTTAGAAATCAATGACAGTTGACAGTTCCTTACCATTTGTTCAACCTAAGTAAGCTTTAAAAAAATAAAATGCATATTTTTAAGATTTCCCTAAATGGACCAAAACTGGTACTGGGAACTTTTGCAGCTACCTAACATTATTTTTTCCCCTCAGCCATAATGTGTATTTTGAAGGGGTGGGGGTGTTAATTCAGTTTTGCTTATCAAAAATGTCTATCATTATTAAATATAACTTCTATCACATGATTAGATAGATATAATTTTGTTTCCTCCATTTATTTATAATATATATATATATATATATATATATATATATATATATATATATTCATTACTCAGAATAAAACGGTTTATTTTTTGTTTTGCAGTTGATGATGCTTATCTTTGGGTGTTCACCGCCATGATTCTGTACTCGTTTTTATAAGTTGTAATGAATCTAATAAACTGCAAGAGAAATGTCCTTTATTTGCAGAAGAGCCATAGAACTGCAATGATGGAAATTTCCATAATGTATACTTAGTGGGTTAATGAAGATATGCCTATTAAAGAAGGACCTTATAATTTCCTGCCTCAGTTATTGGCTTTTGACTCAGAAAGTTTGAAGTTTTTAAATATTTTCTATGTCATCTGAGTAGCCATATTGTTTCGGTTACTTCAGTAAGTATTTTTCTGGATTTAGATTGTTCAGTTATCTGTTATATATACAAAGATCGTCAAAGAGTGCATATTTCTAAAGTATATATTTATATAGTCTATAATTTTGGGATGAGTCCCAATTAGTTATTGTAAGAGTTGTGTGGACTTTTTTTTTTTTTTTTTTTTTTTAATTTCAGGGTTTGGCAGAGGAATTTTGAGTACAAAACCTTAAATCATCCATGTCACATGAGATACCAAGAGGATTGGTCCAATCGGTATATTTGCTGTTTTTGTTTTACAGTTTTGGGCCCACTCTTTCCACATGTCCAGCTAATAACAGGGAAAAAATGGCTTTCATCAACTCTTGGAAGAATAAATTGCAAGAAACTTCTTGATCCGTATGGTGAAAATGGATACATTTTGTCAATAGCAAAAATGCTTCTCTCTTGAGATTTAATCATTTATATATATTATTTATAATAAAGAATAACTATTAGAATAAAAAAAAAAAAAAAAACTGTTGAAATAACAGTAAGCAATTTAACAGATAAACTAGACATTTCCCTTTTTCTTTTTTTTTTTCTTTTTTAAATTCTATACTTGTATGGGTATAAGGTAGTAATTTAATTTATATTTGGAAAAGTAAATTTATGAGTTTAGATAAAAATCTTAGTTCTTTAGGTCTCATGGTTTCCAGTACAGTATTCTAATCATTGGTCTATGTCCAATGCTGTTGACACTGTCATGTATGATTTGTTTCCTAACATAAAGGACACTGTTTATTGCATTCAGGAAAATGTCAGATTGTAACATTCTTTGCATTCCTGAAATTGAGAATACTCTCCAAATATTGTAGAAATAACATTTATGGTTCTGTATAGGATACAGTTTCAAATCCTGTTGAAGGACGAATATTTTCTATGAAAATTTCTCGGGCATTCAGGCTGGTAAATGTTATTTAATACTGTTTATTATAAACAGAGCATTTACTTAAATACTTGTATCTATAAAAAGAATGTTAAACATAAAAATGTCGGACTTTGTCCATTTCATAATATATATATATTAAATAGCTTTAACATTGAGCACTGTTTTTTTTGTTTTTTCTTACACTATTGAGTATTTGTATGTATTTGTATATGATCGCTTGCTCGAAGACCTACCTATATTTAGCCATTCGTGTGTGTGTGTGTGTGTGTATATATATATATATATATATATATATATATATATATATATAATATTTATTTATTAGTGTGTCACATTCTATCACATTGGCATAGTTACATGTGTAACACTAGTTAGATATTTATATTTATTGTAGTAAAATTCTTTCCTTTCACTATAACTATTGCATCTTGCTAAACATCAAAAACAACTCTTTTTGTATGAGCCTCTTTTCCCTCCCACACCAATCCTAAAATATTGTGAAGTCTTGATTACTTCATGTGTAAATCCAACACTGAATTGGAATGAATCAAAAAGGTGGCATTGAAAAAAAAAAAAAAAAAAAAAAAAAAACAATAATATTGACAAAGAGGCTAGGGATGCCCCAAAATTTAATTTTTTTTTTTTTTTTTTTTTTTTTTTTTTTTTTGAGTCTAACTGAGCTACAAAAAAAATTCCCTAATATATGGGTTGAATGCTCTTGCCTAAAATATTAGCAAGGAAAAATATTCCCTTTGAAATTGATTCCCCACCCCCATCTTTTTTTTTTTTTTATTGTTTTTCTTCCATATAATTCACAAATTTACAGTTCTACAAATTTATATGAATTGCTGATGAATTTTATATAGTCATCCATTTATAGACAAAAATTGTAATGTATTTTTCATTGAATGTTGTCACATGTTTCAGATGTCTTATTCATTACATTAACCAAAGATTTCCATTTTGATTTTATTATTAAGTACAGTACAATGTGGACTTACAACGGATGATCATTTAAAAAAAAAAATTGTTAGAATATCATTCAAAAATCTGATATTTCTTAAAGTAGAATTAAAATGATAGTTGTGGTTAATATTTTTGTTTTGTTTTATGGCATATCAACCTCAGTGGGTTATTTAATGCAGACAATTTTTATTACTGATAATATTTTGTTTTGTCAAAAGTCTATTTCTGGTAGTTTTATTTTATTTTTTTTTTTTTCAAAAATGTATTACTGGTAATATCTTTTTTTTTTTTTTTTTCCAAATATATATTGCTGGTAATAGTTTTTTCTTCAAAAATTTATTGCTGATAATTTTTTACAAAGTATTTCTGGTATTAAAACCTATTTTTTTACTTTTATAGTATTTTTACCTTCGTTTTGAGGTTAACTATTTGCCCATAACTGGGACCCTAACCGGTGCTACCACCCCTTGTCAGGGTGGACCTGGGAACACTAGCAATTAAGAGGTGGTTCCACGCTCCTCAAAACCTTATCTGAGGCCTTGCTGTTGGATGTAGTTTATCGTCTTACCCACGACGCAGGTGTAGTTTATCATCATACCCAGGACAGAGTTGCAGTTAATGCAACATACAGTTGTTGTAATCATTTTTAAATCCTCAAGACTGTCATGAGATTTAACTTGTTCAAATAAGACTCTTTTACCAATCGATAATCCTGCTTTGATAATCAATTCGTATGGTGTGTCTGCCTTGTCTTTTTACAAAAAAAATATAAAATAAAATAAATATTATATTTTTTTTATATATATATATATATATATATATATATATATATATATATATATATATATATATACACACACATTGTTATTTGACAAATGTTTGTAAATAGGACCTTTTATCTACAACCGGCTGTTTCATTACATGTTTTTGAAAATGATTAGATGTCTTATCAGTATTACTAACTGGACAGGGTATTCAAATTTATATATTTGTATTTATCAGTTTTCTGACTTGTGAAAATATTTATCAAATAACTTTCAAAGCTGCTAACCTTAAAGAGTCTGATCCATCATTTGGATACACCTTAGCTAGTTAATATTAACTAGTGCCAAAGATACAAATTAAATTATGCAGTAATTTTAATCAGTACTGAAGCATTAAAAGCATGACGATTTAATGTCATATTTAGAAAATTTGTGAAATGAAAAACAACCGCTATATTCATGCAGACATATTAGTAAAATTTATTTATAAATTAACTTTTTTTTTTTTTTTTTTTTTTTTTTTTAAAGTAATCCATGCAAATCATTAAAATATATATTCAGGATTATTTATAATTTATTGAATTGTATTTATTTGTTATAATTTAAAGCTAATTCTGTAAGCCAAAAGATTTTAACATTGAATTATTTCATAGCGCATTGTTTAATTGGGTGTGACTTTGTATTAAAAGCAAAACACCATTCACTTGACCTGATTTGATCGTTTGTTACATGATGTATTCATATCGAGATCAAAGTTCAGAATAAAGAATTAGTGACCTGAAAATATTCACTGAGGTTTTATGTAACTTCCTAGGTAGATAAATGTGTAAATTTATGTCTGAACAAACCTTGGTTAGTTTTGATATTTGCTATTTTATTTATTATTGAAGTAAAGCCTTTGTCCAGAGAACAGTTTTTATACTGAAACTCCAGTTTTATAACAAACTTGTTTATTGGTTGCACTTGATGATAGATACCAAAATAGCAATATCATATGTCGAGAAAGCATCTGATCATTTAACATTAATGAAAAAATAGCCTAACTATGACTAGGGTGAGTTGTGTAATCTGTTAGGGTCAATGGGGCATTATATGTATTGCAACTGTAACAGCAGGTTATCTAGAGCAAGACCACTTGATGGAGTCCATCTTGAGGTGGGTTTTAAATTTGGAGCTGTTCTTTTCCTAGACTGGTTGCTCTATCAAAGCTAAAGAATATGATCTACCCCAATAGAGTATTAGTACCCCTAAGTGCAATTTTTGGTATTTTCACTTTCCAAGACACTCTTCAAAATCTTTTGGATCTGCATCAAATGCCTTCTTGTCTGTATGCTAGCATTCACTTTTCAGTAGGGAATTTGTCTTTGAGAAAAAAAACAGAAGTTGCCGGAAGCCAAATCTGGACTGTAGGCGAGCTAATAGAACTGAATGTGACATTTTGGTAGAAAACCTTGCATAATATACAATGAAAGGGCAGGTACATTGCATTGATGATGAATGTGACAGTCACACAGTTCACAATCTCAATCAGTGGAATCTCACTGCTTATTGAGTAAACATTACAAGACTGTTCAGGCATGTGCAGTATGGTCTCAAGGCCATGCAACTGATTCTAGACATATTCAAAATGGCTAGATAATATTTTGTGTACATGTTTACTCTGTTAACATATATATATATATATATATATATATATATATATATATATATATATATATATATATATATATATTTATTTTTTTTTTTTTTTTTTTTTTTTTTTTGAACAATAAAAATAAAAAATTAAAATCATTAGACACACTGGGTTGTAGATTAATATTCTTTCGTTTTTTTATTATTATTATTCCCTTTAGATTCCTCGACTAGTTTCGACCAATACCAAATGATTAGATATTAGCAACTGTATATACAAGTATTTAATTTAGCGTTCCTCCCAGGAGAACCAGTATTTAAATTTTTTTTAAACTACCAAAATAGTATGTGCCTGATGAGTTGTTAAAACCATAAAACTTTAAGTTGCACTACTAACATAGGGTGTGTGTGTGTGTGTATATATATATATACACATACACACACACAGTTCTCATTGTGAGCCCAGATCCTCTGTTTGTACTTGGAAGTCTGAAAGTATTACTGGATCATGGAGTATTAGTGTCAGTTGAGACATGAATGGCAAAGATGTCAGTTGCTGGTATAAAAAACCGAAGGGACAAAACTTGGAAATTCTCTAGAAACAGTCATTTCAATAAACAAATGAGCATTAGTAAAAGAATTCTGTGAAAAATATTAAGAATATTGATCAGCAAACTCTGATTCATGATCACTTAATGATTTTACTCTCAAGGTCAGAGTAAAGGACTTGAACCTGTAGAAGGAAAATGTTTAGCAACCTTTTGTGACAACCCTCTACAATTTGTTTACGTACAGATATTCTGCAGGTTTTACTATTCATTATTAGTAATTTCTTGAAACTATTTGAGAGATTATTGCTAAAAAAATTTCTGTTTCTAGAAAAAAGATTTTTCTTGACTTTTATTCTTAGAATGGATGTTAGCTAATTCCTGATTCGGTGAATTGTCAGAGTAGAAAAGTACATTGCTTTACTATGAACTTGCTAAGTAGACTTTGTAATATTTCCTTTTTCATTATAATGGCTTATATTACCCAAGAAAGAGCTTTGCTTTGATGAAAAAGATTCTTTTCTAACTTTACAGTGAATGTTTGTCTTTTTTTTTATTTTTTTATCTCTAGAACATTCTAAAGTTTTTTTAATTTTTTTTTTTTTTTTTTTTTTTTTTAAAAACCTTGTTTCTATTTGTATCAGCAGAACTAGTAAATAACATAGACATTTTTTAGCACTTTTTTTTTTTTTGTATGACACACATTAATTTGAAAAATCTTGCAAAAATAAAATAATTATCGGATGTTAATGAAACTTTCAGGAACTATTCACAGATGATCCAAATTATTATAAATATGTTTTTTTTTTTTTTTTATTAAATTCATGGTAGAAATATTTTTTTTTAAATATTTATTACATCAACCCAACTAATTTTATGAAAATGCTAGAAATTCAATCACATTGGGTTTAGTGATTACAATAATTAAAAGTACAGGGCTTTGAGGAATGCAAATCATGTTTTTTTTTTTTTTTTTTTTTTTTTTTTTTTTTAATTGGATCTGCAGTACCTGAAAATCAGCTCTGAATTGTAACATACAAAACTCAATAAAACAAAGATATTATTTAATTTCAAATGCTTTTTTGCTTTTAGTTGTTTTTATGAATATGGACAATATTTTCTGAAAGCAAAAATTTTTCGATGAAAAATGAATTTTTAATACAATTATTTGTTATTTCATTAATTATAATAGATTTTACATTTAAGTTGTTAAAATATTATAAAATTAGTTAAAAAACGCATCGGTTTCATTTTCCTATGAGATAGATCTTTTTTTAGCGCGTTGTAAATTGTATCATTTTTGACTAATCAGAAGATCCATGATAATTAAAAATGTAATTTTGTGCTTATAATCAGGCTGTAATTATAAAATACAGAAGACCAACCAGAATATAATTAAGTTGCGTTATTTGAGTTAAGCATTGTTCTCCGCTGTTAAGGCCTTTACTTTTGTGAAAACACGTGTGGAGAAGTTAATTTGATTTTTCAATTTCAACTGAGAAGGGTACCTACAAGTATCAGTATCATCTTATGAAATTTATATGATCTTATTTTTATATTAATCTCAGTTATGACATTTTTCCATAAATGAAATATCAAAATTAATAATAAAATGAATGCAAATAACAGTAAAATGTAATAAATGTACATAAAATTATAGTATTTTTATGTACAGTTCTGATAAAATTTCATAAGAAAGGTACCAATAAATTAATAACTAGATACCTTTCTTAGGAAATATGAAATTTAATGTCACTCTTAACAGTCTTGTTTTAATTTCTTTAGAATATATTTTCCATATAGCATCATAAACATAAAGGTGAAAGCTAAGTACAAAAAAAAAGAAAAAAATTAGACCACTGAAAGTTTTCGTTAAAAATAACGAGGTAAATAATTTGTTCACTTAAATGTAAATTATTTCACTTTTCTCCTTCCATAGAACAAATTAGCCTCATGGAATTTGTAAATATGTCATTCATCACCTGTCAAGAGACGCGAAAGTTTATGACCTGCTTTGTTTTATTTTCGAATTACATCTTTTTGGCACAAAAGCTAAGTTTGGGTCAAAATATTTTAAATAAACATTATAATTTCTGATTTTCTTAAAATAAGTTTTGAAAAAAGGATAATTGATATTTAAAAGAATTTCAAAGTGAGATTTCCAGTTTTTTTTTTAAAAATGGAAAAAAATGGTCAATTTTGCTGACTCAAAAAAAAAAATAGATTTTTAACAAATTTCAGACGTGTTAGGAACGATTAAAAAAATGGAAAAAAATACCCCCAAAATATTTTGATCTTTCCTCTTAATAATAACAAACATTTAGACGATAAAATTTTCTTTTCATCAAGTTTAGCGTCTTTTTTTACTGTTATTTTTTTTTTTACGTACATATATATATATATATATATATATATATATATATATATATATAAAAATTCCCAAGAGGATAGAATGCAGGTAGAACTCAATGTTCAGGACAGAGTAAGAATGTAATATAAAAACTTCAAACACTAATATTCCATGGTGTTTGATTTTTATATATATATATATATATATATATATATATATATATATATATACATACACACACACATATTATATACACACACACACACACACAGGGTGTGAGGGATAAATTTTCAAAATTACCCAAAAATGAAAACATATTTTAAGATATATTTACTAAAATTACACAAAAATATCTCGAAATACAAAAGAGTAAATGTATTCAATAAAATCACTACTGACTTCAATTCTGCCTTAAAAATGTTAACTTTTGAACTCCCAAAGGTGACACCACCCACAATGTGCCTCAGCCTGTGCAACTGAGAAGTCTGGCTGGGTTTTATTTCCACAAGTTCTGTAGTTTTTGCCACTACAAAAAATAATCCATGTAATTATATACATACTTATATGGAAGTTTTCAATAATATATGCATATTATTCGGAATGCAGCTTTTGACCCTGACAATCTTGGGGAGGGGGAGTGACATCTTGAATTATGGTGAAATTGGTGCGTCAGGTAAAATAGGTTGAGAACCACTATCTCAGGTCATCCTAACATTTGTTGTCAATTTCAACTATATATATTGTGGGTGGCTTGTACAGTATGCAAAGTTTCCTAATAATGCAATTAAAAAAAAAAAAAAAAAATTATATATATATATATATATATATATATATATATATATATATCTCCACACATGCAATGTTCTTGGCCTATTTCTTTAACTTTTCAGAAACTTTTCCACATGTTTGTGTGTGTGTCTCTCTCATATATGATGCATAGTCTATCAGTTTTTTTAACATGGCCTGAACATGTGAGCAACAAAGTTCTGGGGAAAATGGAAACAAAAAGGACACTTAGAATCAGAAAGAGACAATTGAGATTCCTAGGACACAAAATTAGGAAAAAGTGCCTTGAGAATTTTACATTTACATGATATTGAAGGCAAGAGAGCCAGAGGAAAGCAGTGAATAACCTACCTAATGAACTTGTGTAAATGGTTGGTAGAACAGGGTTTAAGAGAGCAAAAAGTCAAAACCTAGTTAGTTACAAAGGATGGGAAGGTATGAAGAGCTATGATTGCCCACATCACATAGAAATGTTTTCACAATAAAAATGATATTAACCAACTGATGTTGGGATATATTTATGAGCAATATGTCTTGACTTTAGGCTTGTAACCTTGTAATTCTTATTATTACAAATATTGATAATTTACATTAACACTTGGACTATTGTCCTCAGCTTTGTTGTCACATTTCAGCCATTATGCCCTTTGGCCTTCATCAGGTTCTTGTAGATTCGGGTAACCTTCAGGGAACTTTAAACTGATCCGCTGTTTTGTATTACTCAAAGAAATTTGATTTTGGCCTAGTATGCCACGATTAGCATTGTGGTGGGTTTGTAGAAGACACTCTTTGGAAACTGTATTCTCTGAGTAAACCTAAATCTCTGTTTAAGCCTTTAATATGTGATTCTATTTTGAAAATGTGTTTTAACTCAGATTTTTTTACAATACATAGAAAGAAAAAAAAACAATTCCCCAGAAGAGCCAGTCCCACTTCATTGTTTATTTCTCATCTTGTTGAAAAAGGACACAAGTGTGTCCATAAATTTAAAATCTTTCTCTTCATGCTTCAGCTTAGACAAAAGGCCTACTAATATATAATAAATATTATCAGTCTTATTGCCAATGTTATCAATTTGTTGTCTTTTTATTCTTCAGATTTCATTATCCGACCTTTTAAATCCGCATATTATAAGAAGCACATGTGGACCATCTTTTATTTTAATTATATATAACTCCGCAGAAAATTCAATAAAATGTATTTTTTAAAATGAAAAATCTTTCTTGGAACTTTTATTTTAGATTTAATTTCCTGCTAATAGATTAAATTTAATATTTTCAATAAGCAAAATACTTTGCTCTAGGTGAATTTTTTTTTTTCCCTGTGTCATCAGAATATTATTTACTTTTAAATTATCGCAGAATTGCATTTTTTTTTTTTAACACAGCAGGTATCATAGTTAATCTTGACAGATTAATTAAAAATGTTGACAGATTAATGTATTAAGCTGTTGACAGATTAATGTATATCTAATGTTGTTCCATGGGAGTTTTAGATGTAAAAAAAAAAAATATAACTGAATATAGTGTGACGTTTATATATGTTTTAAATACTCAGTAATCTTAAAAAATTTAAGAAAATATTCTCCATAATCTAATGTTTTATTGAATTTTAGATTCTTTCTGGTTTTAAATTTATTATAATTATCACACTCTTATTTTCTGATAATGTTGTGTATGCTCAACAGCCTCTACAAAAATGAGCATGTTTTTACACATACAAAAAATTCAAAATTCTTTTAAAAATATTGGTGTTTGATGATTTGTACTAAGCTTTTCCATTTATGATTAGTTAATATAGTTTTTACTTAATAAATAATATCATTTAAAAGGGTGAAATTAATACAGAATTTTCAGATGTAAAACTTGAATTATTCTAATTAAAATTTAAAACAAAAAAAAAAAAATAATATATATATATATATATATATATATATATATATATATATATAATTTTTTTTTTTTTTTATAAAAGCAATAAAATTCTTTTCTAATTAAATAATGTTATAACTTCATTGGATTTTTTTATTTGATGATTCTGAGCATATTTTTTGGTAAATGGTATTTCTGTTTGACAAAAAAATTTGAGCATTTAAATTCTCCAAGAAGTCCTGCTTTTAACTAATATATTTAAAAAATAATTTCATTAAAATCAAACTATTATTTGATTTTTGTAAGAATTTCCAAAATAATGCAGTTTTTTTTTTTTTTTTTTTTTTTTTTTTGTATTGCAAAAACTACTCTAAATTTCCCATACTAATCTTTTTGGCCTACCACTGACACAACTAAAACAAGATTTTTAGCCAAAATTTTGAATGTGCTAGAAAGTATTAAATAATCAAAAAATATCCTCTTAGATATTTTGACAAAACATTTTTTGGTTTTTCAAGTTTGGGGCCTTTTTTCATCATGGTATACTCTTTTTCAGAGGTACATTTATTTATTTACTTATTTAAATAAAGCATTTTGCCTATAATAGCTTCCTTCATCAAATGGAAAATGTGTTTGTGTTTAAAAATAATTAAATCTGATATTATTTTTCCCAAACTGGCATTGCTCAAGACTAAAAATAGTTATAACTGTTGGGATTTCACATCCAAATTTATTATATATATATATATATATATATATATATATATATATATATATATATATATATTTTTTTTTTTTAATTTTTAATAATAAAAGTTTTAATTAGGCATATTTATACGTTGAAATCCACAAGTATATTTTCAATAAGTAATAGTGAAAATTGAACCAATTGTGAAAGCATTTTGGCCTAAGTAATAAAATCTAACCTTATGTATGAAGTCTCAGACACATAAATGATGGTATATTTAAAAAAACAAAATAGTATTTTTTAATGTTAAGAAAAATATAAATAACACTGTTGGCTATTTACTTAGATTGGTTTGGCACAAGGCCAATTCATGCTATGTATGATTTGTTGAAATAAAAATCATTAGTGACTTGTGTTCCAGTTTTATAAAAGCCAATTTAGCCTAGGATTCTTAATTTGTTTTGATTTTTTTTTTTTTTTTTTTTTTTTTTTTTATGCAGTAAAGTGGACAATTTTGTGCTTTTGGAATTTGTGGCAAATTTTATGCAATGACAGTTGGATTACACAAGCAAACAAAACTAACGATGGGGAAAGTGGGTAATGTGTCTGGTGAAAAGGGTAATGGGTCAAGGAAAATCACTAGTCATATTTCAAGTTGTACTAAATTTCATAAAATGTAATTTTAGTTTAAAAGGCTTTATGCAGTTCTACTGCTAACAATTTAGATTACAAAAATGGATGCCTGTAATTGACTTTTCAAATTACATACGACTTGTTCTTCCTCTATTATCTAAGCAAAAAATAAAGAAAAAATTTATCCATTTATAAAAAGTTGTGGAAAAATTACAAGCCTATGCACTTTCCATTAGCTAAAAGATAAAGACTTTAATAACCAGTGACGTGTTCATGCAGATTCTTGTTTCGAGCATGGTGAACTAAATAAAATGAAAATAGGTTGCTGGCCAGGTGAATCCCCACCCCCCCACCCCGTGTTGTCAGAATAGATAGTAACAAAAAGACATGGGGAGAATCCTAACACTCGACTATCAGCTGAGAACAAGAAGATTCTGAAACACCAAGTGAACAGCCAAAAATTCTGGGCAATATGACCAAAACCAAAATCTAAAATTGTTCAGAAACCAACTTCAGAGAGATGCAGACCTAGCCTTCATCACATTGCCCCCAAAATTCCTCATTTAGCCTTCCTCACCAACAATCTTAGTAACTACTGTGTTTGACCTCACCTAGTAACAGGTCATTGTCATAACTATGAGAGAACTTTCAAAGGACATTTTTATTTTACTCATTTTTAAGTCACACTTTTAAATAAACATTCTCTTTAACCAGAGATAGTCAAAAGAATATTTGGAGTAAGCTTTTATACCCTAGCTGCCAAATTTAAAATATTGTAAATAAATTTTCCATTCAATTCTACACTAAAATTCTTTTCTTGTGCACCTAATACCCTCTGCTAATTTTTTTTTTCTGCATAGAGAAATTCTCATAGCACAAGAGATTTTTGATTAGAAATTATTCTAGAATCTTTTGTTTACTACATCTTGACAACATATTTTGTTGGTATTGATGAAACATTTTAAAATTCATTATTGTTCTTCTAAAAGTTGTTGTTAAAACTGAAATTTTCAGTTTTTGTTGTTTTTTAGTACCATTTCAGATAATAATGTATTCTTGCTCCTAGCTGCTTCATTGTCTAATTGCTATCTAACATCCAGTCGAGGTGGTGGGTCCTTATTCTTTGCATTTCCACATTAGAGGGTCAGGTTTCAGTAGAAAGCTTCAGTATTTTTGTTCTCTCATAAGTAAACTGAAAAAAAACTGAAAAATACAAGCCTGTATACTGAGTAAATCAACAAATGGCCTAATCATCTGTGTACACTTGAGATATCATTTCTTTCAGTTTAAGGAGTTCCTTTCTATCCATATGTTTTCTTTCACACACACACACACACACACACACAAGGTGGTGGTGGGGGGCATTGACTGGACAAGAAAACCTTCCAAAAAAATTGTTTGGGCTGAGAACTTTTCAGCACCCATATATATATATATATATATATATATATATATATGTGTGTGTGTGTTTTAAAAACAAGGAATGTATTTTAATTTTAAATGTCTCTAAGGCCCTTTCAACCAACATCTCATCAGGAGACAATCGTTGGATAATTAATTGCAAGGATGTATTGCCCTACATCAAATTGAGTAATTTAGTATATGAGTTTAATTGCCAGTGGTTATGTGGGGGTGTACAACCTTGCATTTGGAAACTAGAATCAATCAGCATGTACCTTCCAAAATACGACTTGGTAAGATAGATAAAATATGCTATCTTCCCCCCCATGAATATGAAATTGGCTATTGCTCAACACTTAGTTGAGAATGTAGCCTGCGCCAAGTCGTATCAAAAAGAGTGGTTTAAAATTATTCATACAGCTGATTCCAACAATCATTTGAAGATTTTTGGAATCGGTCTGCATAGGATTAAGGAAACCTTCTCTCTGCTGGCAGAAAGAATTTGTAAAGTCTCTTAATCTGTTGGGGGATATTTTATTTTAATTGTCCCTCGCTAATTTTATTTACACGTTATTTCCCCTCCCCCTCGTTACAAGTATATACACTTGTTTGTTATTTTAGTGTGTTTCCCTCCTTTTTTGCTCTTCATTGTCGTTAATATTCTTTTCGTTGATTAATTATCCAACAATTGTCTCCTGATGAGATGTTGGTTGAAAGGGCCTTAGAGACTTTTAAAATCAATACATTCCTTGTTTTTAAAACTATATATAAATTTTGTACCTCTAAGCATTTGTTTTTATATATATATATATATATATATATATATATATATATATATATATAATGTGTGTGTGTAGCTTCTATTTCCTCTTCCTTCCTGTTCAGGCACCATATTCGCCAATCATTTCACAGCTTCCAGGAGAAAATGCTGCGTTTGTTGTTTAGTACGATTAAATTACTAAGAGCAGAGTAGAATTTTTTTTTTTCCTGCTTGTATTTATGTCAACTATTTGGCTGATGTACAAACAGCCTAAACAAACTAAAGTGCCATTTTGAAACTTTAGTTTTTTTACAATTGCTGCAAACTCCAGGGTCCAGTTTGGCTGTTTTGGATTTGAGATATATGTATGATCTTCATATCACTTTAAATATTATTGGGGGATACTCATATTTGAGTATGAACTCCATTTGTATATTAAATAGTATATTTAATTAGGTACCTCCCAAAAATTTGCTAAAAAGAGCATATGATGAAAAAGGGCCCAAACTTGATAAATATTTTGATAAAACTTTATTTTTAAGACCAAAGTTTTTTTTTTTTTGTTTTTTTTTGATTACTTAAATTTTTTTTTTTTAATCCTTTCTGCTACATTCAAAATTTTGGTTAAAGATGATTTTTTTCGTCAGTGGGTGGGCCAATGATTAGTATGGAAAATGGCTGCCATATATGGTCTGGTGCCCCTTCTGTTTACCTCGGGGTTCTTGATAGGCTCCAGAAGCGGATATGCAATATAATTGGCCCTGATCTGGCATCTCGTCTACAGTCACTTTCTCACAGACGTGCCGTTGCCTCTCTCTGTTTGTTTTACAAATACTTTCGTGGCAATTGCTGCTCCAAGGAGCTACATTCGCTGGTTCCCAGACTTCATGAGTTCAAGCGCCCGATGGGGCTGGCATTCCGCTCTCACCCCTTCACTGTCGAAACTCCTAAATGTAGCCGTCTCTTCTACTCCAATAGTTTTATGTATCACACCTCTCGCCTGTGGAACTCCCTTCCCTATTCTAGTTTCCCTGAGAGCTATAATCTCCAGCTATTCAAATGTAATGTCAATCAACATCTCCAGTTGCCTTGATCTATCCACTACCCTTCTCCTCATCCTTTCTTCTATCACTCCTATCTGATCTTGCTCCAAATTTTCTGTAACCCCTTGCATCCTAGTGGCTTCCCGCCTTGCTTGGGGTGAAAAAAAAAAAAAAAAAATTTAGCATCTTTTTGCAGTAAAAAAAATTAAAAAATATTTCATTCTGAAAATTCCATTAAAATCCAATTGTTTGATTTTTGCAAGTATTTTTTATTTTTATTTTTTGTTTTTCGTTTTTCGTTTTTTTGTTTTTTACATCTGTTACCCTCCCTTACTTAATTGTATGGAATGTCAAGAAATTAAAATTCTAAACTTTTCATATTTATATTAGTTAAAAGCAGGGTCAAATGGAAATACCATTTAATGAAAATCTGATCCTAGTCGTAAAATAAAAAATATAATGAAACGATCTAATTATTTAATTAGATAAGCTTTTTATTGCTCTTATACATAAGATATATTAAGGGCACTATTGTCTTAAAAACTTTTCAATGAATAATAAAGTTTACCCTTCTAGATATTAGTAAAAACTCTATTTACTAATGATAAATGGAAAAAGCTTAGTACATCAAACAACTATTCTTGAAAGAATTTTTTTTTTTCTGTGTAAAAAAAAAAAAAAAAAAAAAAAAACTCCTGATTTTTTTAGATATGGTTGCTCATATGCAACATTATCAGAAAAAGTGATAACATATAGTAAATTTGAAGCCAGAAAATTCAATAAAATATTAGATTACAGAGAATATTTTATCAAATTTTTAAAATTGCTGTGTGCTTAAAAATTATATAAAAGGTGCTCACATTATATTTAGTTATTTTTTTACTTGAAATTTAAAGTAATATTGATTTCAAATCAGATTAATTATACTTTAAATCAGCTAATATTCCTCAGGAAAAGTATATTAATATTTTATTTTTGGAAGTTTTTTTTTTTTTTTTTTTTTTTTTTTTAAATAGAATTAGATTGCAATGAAAGAATTAAAAAAGGGGTGCTAATCAGCTATTTTGACCAAAAAAAGAAAAAATCTAGTCATTTCAAGTTAGTTTTGAACTACATCAAAGAATTTTGCTTATTGCAATTATTAAATTTAATCTATTAGCTTGAAATTAAATCTAAAATAAAAGCTTCAAGAAAGATTTTTAATTTTTTAAAATTCATTTCAAACCTTAGGTATTGCGCTTTCTGTGGTGGTACCTATATTCACCTACCACCTAGAATTAAAAATGAACTGAAGGTAAAGATTGACAGCATTCACCAACTTAAGCAAGGGCCCCTCCAAAAGAGTTGCAAGAGATTCTGAAGTCATGTGGTGACTGTAGTTGAAGCCAATGACAATTTTATTGAATAAATTTACTCATTAATATTTCAAGATATTTTTATGTAATTTTGGTAAATATTATTTGTTAAAATGAGATGCCAGTATTTTTTTTTTTTTTTTTTATTTTGAATTTAGACGACAATTTATCCATCACATGTAACTAACAAACAACTATATTGGTTTAAAGGTAGATGAGAAAAATTTATAAAAATGCCTTAGACTGGTTTAAACTTTTTAAATAAAATTTTTATAGTAGTTATTTGCTTATGTTTTGTAATAAGACATACAAAGCATTTACATAGAATTCAGATATATGTATAAATTGACACTTACTTGAAATTAACTTTTTAGTGGGAAACTTAATCTTATTGACTAATACAAATGTACTTAGCCATATTGCATTCTTTTTTAAGAAGTAACTTTTTCTTTTTTTTTTTTTTTCTTTTTTTTAATTTTAAAAACTTCAGTTAATCTAGCTAAACAGCCTACTCTAAAAGTGGAATTATGATGGAAAGTGATATTTGAATTTCCGTATTGGTAGCCATAGCATCACCTTGCAGTCTGGTTCATTTTTAGGCTGACCCAGATAAAGATCATTATTTTTAATGTATTATCAAATTATTCTAGCCACAAGAGATTTACCCCCCTCCCAAACAATTTTTTTATCCTCTGGAGCCACACTAAATACTAATCAACCCCCACCCACCTCCTATTTGACACAATTATCACATTGATGAAGGTATTAAACTGATGAATGCCTCTATCATCCACATAATTAGTTTTTTGTGTTTCCATCTAAATAGCATTGCTATTTTTTGCTCTGCCAAAACCTTTCCAAGTAAAGCATGATTTCATTAAGCTTTGTAAATAATGTTATTCAATATTTGTTCCATTGAAGTCTGCCTTTTTTAATGGAAATTTTTTTTTTTTTTTTTTTTTTGTGATTCATCATGCATTGAAATACTTTTATTTGCATCTTTTCATCAAAGACAAAGCAGGAAGTTAAAGAATACTAGGCTTTTATGTGCCTAGTCCTTTTAGGATGTAGATGATCAAGGATCTCCACAACTTCGTCTTTTGTTGCTCTAAATGATTTTTGACCTTTTATCATCCAAGCAAATAAGTTTCTCCTTGCTTCATTGCCTTGTGGGTGTTAACTTCTCTCGGCCTTCTTTCCTCATTGTCCTAGAAATTTTCATCTCTTTCTGATTGTAAATCGAAGTTTCTATTTTCCTTTAAGACTTCCTTATTGCTCACATGGTTTGTCAATGGCATTCTCTGCATTTGTCACTTAAAATCTCTTATATGTGAGAAAATTGTTTAGAATTCACTACCATGTAGGAGATTAAATACTAATATAGATATTACAGTGTAACCCAGATATAAGAGTTGTCGGGACCAGAGAAGAAGTATCTTGTATCCAGGTTTCTCTTGTATCCGGGTTACACTGTAATATACCATAGCATTGTTTTCATTGTCTTAGAGTCAGTAGTTTTTCATTTCATTCCTTTACAACCTAGTCTAAAAGTTCTTTGTTTCCTTTCTCAATTTGCCATCAACTGAAAGTCATCTACATATGACTTGACTGATTTGTTTAATGGCATATCAACACTCTATGGGTCATTTAATATCGAAATTTAATTTTCTTGGGCGCTTTGACGGAATAAAAATGTTATTCTGCTTTCACAATTGAATACATGGTAGTTGATACTCAGTTTTTATGTATGTACATCTTTGTGTGGACATCATTATTGGAGGCAGTGATGTGGGTTTTGTTATATTTTGGAAATACAGTTTGATTTCTTTAAGAAATTGTTGGATATTATATGGATTAATGTTGTGAAAGAATTCTTTCATGTTGGTTGGAGGTTTTTGTTTAGCAGTATATCAACATCTAGAGGTTATTTAATGCCAGAATCTAAATATTTTGGAAACAGTTTTATGGCTTCAACTACAGATAAAATGTATTGTTGGTAGAAAATGTACTATAAAAATGTACTATTATACTTTGATAGCGTTTGGGGTTTCACTATTGGCCCATAGCTGAGACCCTAACAAGTGCTACCACCCCAGGTCAGGGTGGACCTGGGAACAACAGCAAAAAAGAGGTGGTTCCATGCTCATTAAAACCTCAATTCTTCTGATCAGAAGCCTTGCTGCTGAATGTAGTTTATCGTCATACCCAGGACCAGTCATCTACATATATTGTTAGGACAAGGGCGCCTAGAGGCAGTGTAATGGTTAGCAAGCTTGTCTTGCTAGAACAATTACAACTGAATAGTGAGTTTGATCCTCACTGGGTGTCCCATACTTTCGGCCTTGTGCCACATCTAAGCTATGCTCAGAAAATCACTATATTGTTAGGACAATGTATCCTGCTAGATTTTTGAGTTTTATCGACTCCGTATATAGATTGTATATTTCTCTGGTGAGAAAATACATGTCTTATTTCTCCTTTTTCTATTTTTGTGTATTCACTGAATTGCCTTCTTAGCATTTCTTTTATTTAACATCATAGAAATCAAAAATAATCTCAAATGTACTTTCTATCAATCTACAGGATTAGGACAATTAGTTTCTAATTCCAGAATTTCAATACCTTTCATTTTGATACATTTAATAAGTTTTGAGTTATTTTATTCTATGAAATAGATGTAGAAACGAATAGCTATTTTTTTATTTATTTTTTATTTTTTTATTTTATTTTATTTTTTTTTTTTAATAGTATCTTACAGCTTTTAATTTTTTTTTTTTTTAAATCCTCATTTCCTGAAGAATTGTTTTCTGTTAACTAGAGACCGTTGTGTGTCTTTCATAACATTAGCTTACTCTGAAATGAAACATTTTATATGTAATTTCTTACTGACCTCTTTGATATTTGACTCAAAATGTCAAAAGGTTTCGCATAAGACTAGATGTTATCAGTGAGCAGCAAAAAATTTGCAATATCCACATGACAAATATATTTCCCTGATTGAAAACTAGTCTGGACATTTGATTTCTTAAATGAATTGTAGATCGATGTGCTTACTTAATGGTTGACGTAGCTGCATGTTTTTCAATGTTGTTAATGTCCAGAAAAAAAATTTCTAATTTTTTTTTTTTTTTTTTTTTTTTTTTTTTTTTCAGACACTCTTCATTAGGAAAATTTGTAGAAGACACAGTCTCCTTTCATCTTGTCTTTTATTCAAGATCAGCTGAGTAAATACTGATGAATACTCACATCTTGAACACTAGACAATAACTTGTCAATTTTTGTTACCTTTCTTTGTTATATTAAATTTGTAACCTGTAGTTGATATTACTTTTGTCAAATTTTCTTGATTGCACTGCGGCTCTTTTATAAATGCCCTACCCCATCTTCCCCCTTTTTTTCTCTCTCTCTCTATATATATATATATATATATATATATATATATACACATTTATATTTAAGTTTAGATTATATCATCTTTTATTGTGTGTAGTGTCACCACAAATGTATAAATTCATTTCTGGTGTCGGTTTTTAATTTAATTTAGGTCAGTGATTCAGTAATGAATAATGCATCGGAAAATAATTTAATATTTATCTGTATCTCCCTCTTTTAACCCCTCTCTTTAAAACTTCTGTTAAATTTTAATCCCCACATTCACTTTTGAGCCTTCCTGTTCTTCTTCCGTCTGTTACCCCTCTCTAGAACTTTCTTTTACCTCTCACATTCGTCCCCCACTCATACATAAACTCTTGCTAAATTTTATTTTTCATTCCCGGAGTTATTTTTTTCTGATTTCTTTTTGAATTTGTAGGTCTCATGAATTGGATTGTAATTATGATTCAAATGTAATAAATTATAACTACAGAATATTAATGCTTAAACCTTTTTATTATATATATGAGAAAGAAAAAGGGTTTGTTTTCAGCTTTTGGCAACTGTCAAGATGTTTGAAAACTACTTGAGAGGGATTTTCTCACCTGTGAGGTAGATTTTCATGTGATGTTGATGGTAAGAAGATATCTAGACTGTCAAATCTTTTAATAGCCTTTCTGTTGCATAAGACTACTCGATTGCTACATCTGATGATCGTAAACCCAATTGAGTCAGCTTTTGTAATCTTGTAGAAGGCAGCAGGCACATTCCAGTCTGTTGATCACTTGAATGACAATTTTCATTTTTTTGCCTTTCTTCAACTTTGGATATAGATTTCATGTTTGTTTTGTTTTGGGATGGGTGCTGTAAATGTGGACAGATTTTTTTTTTTTTTTTTTTTTAACTTTCTTTAAGAAACTTTTGAGTATTGAGGATACTTTTATGCTGAGGAGACTTTTTTTTTATTTTTTATTTAAATCACTTTGTTTATTACCGCTATATCTATGGCTTGAAATTAGCAAATGAATTTGTGTAACCTTATATACTTACAACTGAAAAGTTCTCAGCTTGACCAAATATTATTTTATTTTTGGCTTTTATGAGCTCCATTGGACTGAGAACTTTTCAGCAACCTCTCACCATATCTTCTTCTCTTGAATCCCAGTGGCCTCTACAAAATTTTAAATAAAGCATGAAAATAATCCTTACTTGTTGAAATAAGAATTTTAAATACTAATTTAAGACTTAAACATTGTCAGCATGTCTGTATTTTGGTATATGGGGGAAAAAAAAATATATCTTCTAATAATCCCTAACATTTGTTATATCATCTATACAATAAATGTGAATGTCAGTGTGTCATAATTTTTCAATCTTACTCCTAGAAGCTGTAGGCCAACTCTATGGACCGGATCTGTATCTGGACTGGCAATCTTGAAATTTTGGATTCCCAAATTTTCATTATTGCAATTGTATTAGCCGGATTTTTTTTTTTTTTTTTTTTTTTTTTTTTTTTTCTGATAACAATTTTTATAACTCTGATATAAATTTTGAAATTAATTGAGAAATCTCTTGAAAGTGACTCATGAAATAAAATTATCATTGAACTTTAAAAAGGTAAGCTTAAATATTATTGTAATACTTGAGTGCGGTGATCAGTTTTGGGTTCTTCTCTAGTTTTATTGTGGCCTATCGAATCTACTCCTCCCTACCTATTGTGATGAAGGCCTGATCAAGAGCTCTCTGCAGTGGCTTTTTAGTTGTTAATGATATGCATTGTTTTTTTAGATTGTATTGATTTCATCCAGTGTTAAAAAGACTGTAACTTAATGAGGTCAGGCTCCATCCACCATCTTGGAAATTGACTTGTGAGAACAATCTCTTCTTTCAAACCAGGCCTAAAAAAAAAATCTGTTTCAAACATATAACTTAGAAAATCTTCCTCCAAAAAGATAATAAATATAATTTCATCTTCTGCATTTTATTTGAGATACATTTTTCAACTAAAACCATTTTAGGAATTTCTACTGTTTGCTTATAAAAAATTAATGTACATCCTAATTTATTCATCTACTATAACTTTTATTTATTTGGTTATTTTTATCTCTGTACCATGCCCTTTCAGGATGTGTGAACCAGGTTCTCCATAGCTTCCTATTTTAATGCTTGCAGTAATACATGCTCCTTTATGGCCTCTTTCTGTGTTGCTTTTTCCTATGTCTATTTGCATAAAGTTGTTAAGTTGCTTGCTACTTTCCTCTACTTCTCTTGCCTTTGATGTGCCCTGTGAGTGTTAAATACGCCAAGTCTTTTATCCTTATGCATCCCCAAAACTTCAGCAGTGACATTCTGGTAGTTTTTGTATTTCCTATTGTTTTTAGAAGTTCCTCATTTGATACATGCTCTGTCCATGGTATTCTAAACATATGTTAGAAATGTGATGAGGTGAGCCTCCAACTGTTGGGACCTATAAACCCTACCCAAAAGTGGCTCAAGCAGCCAATGATTTAAGTGATGTAAGATCTTATTTTGGGATATGTATCCTGGAGAAAACTAAATACAGAACCTGAATGGAGAGGTAAGTTAAAAACAAAAAACAAACAAACTAAAAAATATTAATTACAATAAATGAAATGAGAATAGGTTGTGGGTCATGGCTAAATTTGAATCCATGGATAACTTCATAAGACATTAAGTTGTTAACAATTAAGTAAATCTCTAACTCTACTCATTTCACTCATACTCTTGTTTAAGTGGATTAACATGAATAGAACCTGGGTAATTATGTCTGTCCACAGTTTGCCTCTTTTTTTTGTCTGTGAAAAGCCATGTCTTCTCAGGAAAAATGGTTTCCTCTCCCATTGCTACCTTCATTTTTTAAATCTGGGTGGGATTTCTGCCAGTCTGGCTGCCATACAAGACTAGAGAACCTATAGCTGAGTAATATGTTACCAGTTTAAAATTGGGACACTTCAATAGGTTAAAACTACTGATAAGTTATATCTTTTCACTATAGTCATTGAGAAAATAGTAAATTCTAATAGTGAATATAAAGGTTCAAGCCTATAATTGAACCAACTAGATTTCTGCTAACATGAAATATAACAAAGCTACTTCTTTATCCACTGTTATTATAATGTACATTAATTGGCTTCTATTGAAATGGCATGTTTTTCTTTTTTAATAACCTAAATATTTACATGATAATATGAATGTAGTAGCCGGTTTAACTTGTCTGGCCATTTGGTTAGATGAGATTTGTGTGTTGGGGGTCCTATCAGTGATATGAAGCAACTCTGTCTGCCTGGCAGAAATTCAATTTTTAATAATCAATACTGCAGTAAATGCTGCTACAAGTTTTTTTTTTTTTTTTTTTTTTTTTCTGTAGAATAAATCTTTTTAAACATTTTCATCAAAGAAGAACAATAAAAATATTGCATGGAATTGAGTTTTTAAAATCATGGCATTATGCTTATCCTGAGTTCTGAAACAATTGGCACTAAAAATAAGACATAATATTTTCCTATTATCGAACATGCGATAATGTGTGTGTGTGTGTGTGTATATATATATATATATATATATATATATATATATATATATATATATATATATATATATATATATATATGTGTGTGTATGTGTTTGCTGAATAACCTTTTCTGTGCTGCTATTATTTTTGTTAATCATTGCTGTTAATTTTAGAATTTGTCACTATTACTATTTTTATTTGCAATGCCAATGAACATTATTTTCTCTTGCTGTGGGGTATCTTTCTACTACTGGCTGACAAGCCACCTTTGCTGTACTCTTTAATGTTGACCAAATAAAGCATGAGGCTGTTGAAAGAAACCCTGTCTGTTGTCAATGTCTTCTTGTTTGTGTTGGTTCTAACCAGCTTCCTGGCTGGCTGAATGCCAGAGTCTGTGATTTGTATACATAGTGTTCAGGTTATTTGGTTAGGAACAAAACACATTTCATTGGAAGGAACTTTTTTTGTTTCTCTCTGTCGTAATAATGAATTTGTGAATAAATGGGGAAGGCAACCACCATGATAGGAAATATCAATAATTGAATAGGGTTTGGTGGGCAGGGGGGTGCAAACACAGAAAATGGTGATATAACAGTTGCTTAACTTCCTATCACCAGTTTTCAAACTTTTGTTTCTGCATTCTACCCTTATTGACCCCCACCTGACTACCCATTTACATGAACTTTTTTTTATTCTATTTTCTTTTTTCTTTTTCTTTTTTGCACCAACCAAATGTAATTTGTTGCAACTCACTCTTTTTGCTGCATTGACTTAAATTTCTAGGTGGATGTATTACGCAATTATTGGCATTCTATCTGAAGTACTTGCTTGGCAGAATATAGATTGAATTCAAACACCAGTTATGTAAATTGAAAACTAGTCAGATTTCATTCATTCACCAGATTTATTTGGTCTCTTCCACTTTTTATGCAATCACAAATTCTGTCCCCCCTTCCACATTACTATGAGTGTTTCCATTTATTTAGTGTTAGAAAATTTAACCTTTAATAATGCAAGTTGGACAAAAATCCCCCCCACCCTTGTCTGATCTAAATTCAAATTAATGGTCAACAGCATATCTTTATTTTTTAGTTAGCTAGCAACAGGGAAATTTGACTTATAAACTCTTTTCTTTTTACCTAACCCTAACCCCTGCCACTGTGTTATCACTGTTTACAGTATTTACATTTGGACTAATGTCTTCATTTTTGTTTTTATTACATTTTGGATGTTGTCTTCAAGCCTCCTTCAGATGTCTGCTGTGAGGAATTTCCAAACGAGGCAATAAAGCTACTAAGACACAAAAACTTACTAAGTGAGAGAATGAAAAAAAAAAAAAAAACATTTAAGCAGAGAGAACAATAAAAGAACAGGAATTAAAACTGAATAGAATGATTGACATTGGATTTAAATTTTTGAAGATTAAAGTTGACTGGAAAGCAGGAAGCCAGAAGAGTTCCACAAGCAAAAAATGTGAGTGAAAAAACTAATTAGCCTAGAACTTAGTTACATCTCGTCATTTCAAATGATGTGATCTTGCTGCACCTAAATTCATAAAATCTAGGTGCACCATAGAGGAAAATTCATCAAAACAAATACCATGAAAATATTTAAAGAAAAGGCAAAGGGAAGCTACATTTTGTGGTGGGTAAGTGACTGAAGCTGTCGGATCAGGACCAATAATATTGCAGATTCTTATTTGTATTCTATCGAGAATCTCTAAATTAAGTACCTCCACATATTCACTAAAAAATTAGCATACCATGATGAAAAAAAATGCCCCAAACTTAATAAAGTTTTATCATCAAAATTTCTATTATTAAGAGGAAAGACCAATGAATTTTTTTTATCATTTTTAGAACATTTGAAATTTTGGTTAAAAATTTTGTTTTTCTTGCGTCAGTGGTGGGGACCAAAGATTAGTAATAGTATAGGAATCTATTTTTTTTTTTTTTTTTTTTTTTGAAAAACAATTGATTTGGAAATTCTTGCAAAAATCAAATAATTGTCAGATTTAATTATAGGAATTATTCACAAATGAATTAAATTTTTAGAAATTTTTTTTTTTTTTTTTTCTAGAAAACCTTCATAAAAACATTTTTAATATTTAATTTTATGAAATTTCAAGAAATTTTTTGTATTGCTAAATCTTTATATTACTTATACACAGAACTTGGAGATTTTTTTTTTTTTTTTTTTTTGTAATCTTGAATCTTGGTCTTTTAATGCTCTCTTTTCTCAATATTGTCTAAGTTTCCTTTGCCCCCAGTAACCCCTTACATTTTAGTGGTTTTATTGCCTTGCTTGAAGTGAAATTATTAAAAATAAAATACATCTTTCTGCTTATAAGAAAAAAAAAAAATCACCTATGCTGAAAACTTGTTTGAATCACCAAAGTGTTAGGTCAGTACCTAGATGTCCGACCCCCAGGTACTGTAAGTGACCCTCCTACAATCCAAAATGTTTTAGCTTTAAATAACCCACAAAGAGTTAACAAAACAAAAAAAAAATCAAATATGGTTTCAAAAAACCACCCTGCATCCCATAAATTTGAAGGTTGATGACAGGAATTAGCTTCTCTTCTAATTATTACATTCAAAATGGTTACCATAAATTTGGTTCTTTTCAGTCTCTGAATTTGTTATTAGTCAGGTTTTTGTGCTAAAATATGCTATTCTGTAAAATTGGGGGTAATGAAGAGGCCTATGAAGTACAGGAAAAATTTTTTTTTTTTTTTTTTTATGGGTGGAGGTGTCTAATCTAACACATCAGAACAAAATACAGTGATTTAAGTCTGGACATCATTTTGTTAGGAAAGCATTTTGATAGATTTATATTGGTAAATAGAACAAAAAAAACTTCGCTCAAAATTCTGAGAGTAAGACTATTGCTGTGTAAAGTGTCACCGTGTTTATTGTTACGAAAGACTATGAAAATGTTCTTAATTACAGAGAATCGGGTGCTTTTACTTTTCATTCAAAAACTTCACAGATCCATTAGTTCTGATGCCTGTGTTTTTTGTAAAGTATCTCTTTGATTATCTCAATAGATAATTTTACATTGCTTTTTAAATAATAAAAAATTTGAAAAAAAATTTGAAAAAAATGTAACATTTTTAACATGAGTCAGAAGCAGATTCAAAATCAAAGAAATGGTCAATCTCTGATCTATGATAATTTATCTTCTGTCTTCATCAGATTTTGTAAATGATCTGTCATTAGGCATAAACATGTACACATCTCTAATAATGCCCCCCCCCCAATTGTTGTATCTTAGTAAGTTTGTGTGTGCCCTGCTATTATCATCTATTGATGTTGGTTACTTATTTCCAGATGTACAAAGAATTTTTGCTGTCAGTTCTGTTGTAGTACATTGATTTTATTTTTACCTTTTTTATATTCTCAATCCTTTTCAAGGTTGGTGAAGTGAAAAACAATGTTTGTATTTGAATTTATAGCATAACCACAAATTATTCTCCAGTGAGATTATAAGTTTAAATTTCATTGCAATCAGCAAAACGGACATTTTGTCGCCCATGAACGTTGATAATTGGTGTAGTTGTATTTTACAACATCTGTCTAGCAGGTAAAGTGCTTATGGGGAAAATTGTTCACCCAGGTGTTTACTCACCCAATCAGTGTCATGATATCAAGAGTTGAGACCTTGTTATGGAAAGGTGGTTACATGTCTGTCTCAAGGTTACTAGTGAAAAGTAAACACAAACTTTATTGGCTGGAATTTGAACTTTGCTTATCAATTCTCTACTGACTATTATAACCTGAAAGGCAGGATTTGAATTTGTTCATTCTGTTTCTCCCATAAAAGATGTCAGAAGTAAGAGAAAAGGTAGTTAGTTTTTATTTTTCAAAATCCTTTTTCTGCTTACCATTCTGTCAATAGGCTTTACAGATTCTTTGAATGTTTCAATCTGTTTAACAGGAACCACATTTTCTGAGAGAAATGTATATAGTGGGATGTAGAAGATAAATCAAAATGTATATAGTGGGATGTAGAAGATAAATCAAAATGTATATAGTGGGATGTAGAAGATAAATCAAAATGTATATAGTGGGATGTAGAAGATAAATCAAAATGTATATAGTGGGATGTAGAAGATAAATCAAAATGTATATAGTGGGATGTAGAAGATAAATCAAAATGTATATAGTGGGATGTAGAAGATAAATCAAAATGTATATAGTGGGATGTAGAAGATAAATCAAAATGTATATAGTGGGATGTAGAAGATAAATCAAAATGTATATAGTGGGATGTAGAAGATAAATCAAAATGTATATAGTGGGATGTAGAAGATAAATCAAAATGTATATAGTGGGATGTAGAAGATAAATCAAAATGTATATAGTGGGATGTAGAAGATAAATCAAAATGTATATAGTGGGATGTAGAAGATAAATCAAAATGTATATAGTGGGATGTAGAAGATAAATCAAAATGTATATAGTGGGATGTAGAAGATAAATCAAAATGTATATAGTGGGATGTAGAAGATAAATCAAAATGTATATAGTGGGATGTGAAGATAAATCAAAATGTATATAGTGGGATGTAGAAGATAAATCAAAATGTATATAGTGGGATGTAGAAGATAAATCAAAATGTATATAGTGGGATGTAGAAGATAAATCAAAATGTATATAGTGGGATGTAGAAGATAAATCAAAATGTATATAGTGGGATGTAGAAGATAAATCAAAATGTATATAGTGGGATGTAGAAGATAAATCAAAATGTATATAGTGGGATGTAGAAGATAAATCAAAATGTATATAGTGGGATGTAGAAGATAAATCAAAATGTATATAGTGGGATGTAGAAGATAAATCAAAATGTATATAGTGGGATGTAGAAGATAAATCAAAATGTATATAGTGGGATGTAGAAGATAAATCAAAATGTATATAGTGGGATGTAGAAGATAAATCAAAATGTATATAGTGGGATGTAGAAGATAAATCAAAATGTATATAGTGGGATGTAGAAGATAAATCAAAATGTATATAGTGGGATGTAGAAGATAAATCAAAATGTATATAGTGGGATGTAGAAGATAAATCAAAATGTATATAGTGGGATGTAGAAGATAAATCAAAATGTATATAGTGGGATGTAGAAGATAAATCAAAATGTATATAGTGGGATGTAGAAGATAAATCAAAATGACAAATTTGCATTGATTTTTTTTTTTTTTTTTTTTTTTTTTTGGTCTTTCTCTCAAAGACAATATTGAAGAATCAGAAGAAACAACTGTGGCTAGTTCAGCTAACCTTTCTTCTTTTTAAGCAACTTTTCAAGGGTATTAGTACATGGGTGGTATGTTTATAAGTGGACAATACCTGTGCATACTTAAAAATCCTGTGGGTCAATCCTTCATCTTTTTTCTTTTTTCCAAACTCTCCCCACCCCTCGTAATATTTCTCTTTGGAAGTAAGTTTGATTGCGACAGTGTACATACAACACATTGCTTGTGGCTTCTGATTGATTTCTTTGTAGCCTGAAGCCAGAGAAAACTCTCGTTAGAAAATACTAATGTCATTTTGTATGTGTTTTCTACCTACATCAACTTTCATATTCCATTTGTTTTAGTGTAACCAGTTTTTCTATGTCTTTGAAGATTGATGCGTTGGAGTTCTAATCATAGAGAAAAAAAAAAAAAACATGCATTTAATTTTTTTTTTTTTTTTTTTTTTTGTTTGTTACTAACCTAAGTGAAGTCTATTTAAACACCAGAGAATAAAAGATGATTGATCTTGCCAATGAGTGAGCTAGAACTTTTTTAAGCAAGGCTGTTTGTCTCTTCATATGCAATATCCACTTGCACAGAAAATCAGACTGAATTGATAATTATAAAATTATTCTGCCCCCCAAAAAAAAAAAAAAAATAGTAAAGCCACTAAGATATAAGGAGGTTACTGAGTGTGAAAGAATTAGGAAACAAAACATTACTTCTTTCCCTCTTCTCTACCTCTACTTTTTTCTTTTTTTTTTTTTTCCTTCCATCTTTTTTCATAAGCACTTAATTTAATCATGTTTCCATGAAGGTATTTTTACTTTGACCATAGCTATTGAAAAGGTGAAAAGGGCATCATTTTTGTTTTCCCCACTAGCATATTTGATTATAATCTTCCATTGTTCAGATTCACAATTTAAATCAAGTGAAATATGAGAGCAATTGAGTAGTTTTAGCTTTTGCTTTTTAAGAAACTCTTGTCTTAATAGAATGTTTTTAGATTATCACACATTGCTCTTCTTTGAGTGAAAACCACTTTTCCTTTCATTATTTTGATGTCATCTTCAGTATCTATAATTCTGTAGATGAAATGCAACTTACCAATGCCACTTGGACACCTACAACTCTAGGCCTTGGTGTTTCCATTATGATAATTAACTGTTAAGACCAAACCCTTTCCTTGTACAACTTGCCATAATGCCACCAAAATGGAAAACTTTAAACTTATCAAATACCATCAAACCCATATATGTTGATTTTCTTTCCTTCATTAGCAACATTTGCAACAGATTTTTTGTCTTTATCTACCAATTTCCTGATATAACAAACCATGGAGTCAGTTTTTTTCATGGTTGACCTGCTTGCTTCAGTACACCTTTTCCAATTTTGGCATTAGTATGTTTGTTTAACATCAGCCTAAGTAGCCATTGTTTTGTTTGGGTAAATAAATATGTTCCTTAAAATCAGGAGAGTTCTTTATCATTGAAAACTTTTAAATGTGTTCTCAATTCATATTCAGATTTAGTCAAATCTCCTACAAGGAAAAAATTAAAAAAATTGATTTGGAAATATATTTATTATACAGAATAAAATACTCCCTTTTGTAGAAATTCGCTTATTGTTGAACTGCTACTTACTACAACTATTTTAGGTTCCAGAGTTTGGATGATGTAGCATTCAAATAAATTTCTTCTATGTTTGGTTTCAAAGAAAATTTAACTTATATATATATATATATATATATATATATATATATATATATATATATATATATATATATATATATATATATATAAAAAATTGATAGCAGTCTACTTATTGATGGATGATACTTTATATATACATATCCTATTTTCTGGATGTCATCACTGAGTTTTTAAAACTGAAATATTTTCTACTAGACTTTTTACAATAAAACCTGCTCTTTAGTTTGAACCACAGAATGAGTAAATGAGACAAATTTTGCAGCCATAAAATATATCAGTTGTTTTGATTCTGGCTACTTTTTAGTCTTTTTACCTGCTTTGGAAATGACTATTCTTTTATTTTCTGTGCGAAAATAAAAATTGCACAATTGATTGATAAATCATCAGTTATCACTGTTAAGTACTAATCTCCCTCCCCCATTTTTTCATTCCTTCATAGTCAATGAATAGCTTTTTGCCACCTATATTAGTTATTTTTTTTGTGAAGTGGTGGTGGTGGGGGGGTGATATAATTTTTTTTTTTTTTATACATGTCTTGTAGCAATATTTCTGTTTACATGGAAATTTCTGGATATACTTCCTGTAATATAACTAGTTGCTAATAAAAAAAAAAAAGAAATAAAATATTTTGGGTAAAAATTTAATGAAGAAGCAAAATTAAAAAAAAAGTTCTGTCTGTTGCGGTTGAGATATCTTTTTATTTTATAGAAATTTGTCTTAGCAAATTCTAGCTGAGGATACTCTTTCTTTTTTTTTTTTTTTTTTTTAACACTAATATTCTTGGAAAAGGTATGAATCCTCCCCTTCCCTGTGCTCTCTCATATTGTCCGAGGTTTTTAAAAGGGTTTTCATAATAACATACTATGTTAGTTTTTTTTTTTTTGCTATTGATACTAATATTGATAGTTGTCAACGTTTTTGTTCACATGATACCCTGGCCTTGCCTTCTTGAAGGAATCTAAGATCACACCATCACCACTGACTTCCATCTACAGTGAATTTATAGTCGTCCCATCTGCTTAATTGAGTAAATCTGCTATGAGTAATTACAATCATCAAAAAGTGATTGATGTTTAAACCTATTTGTGGTATGACATCTTTTTTTTTTTTTTTTTCTTTCCTTCCCCGCTGTCTCCAATTGAGTTTTAGAATTGTGAACTATATCATTCAATATTCTATTTATCAATGAGAATGGTGACATGGTAGATTGTTTAAGATATGATGAGTGTTAAGAATGAGTTGTCATTTTTAAAAGGAAAGGCAAAAACTGGCAATCCCAGATATAGTTTGTAGCTGTAAATTAATTATGTGAAAAATCTGTCTCAGTTTATCTCCTTAGCTGCATCCAACAAGTGATGATGTGGCTTTATTTGTTGCTAGCTTTCTTTGTCTCTCTCTCCTTTATTTATATATATATATATATATATATTAGTCATCTACTTACAAGACTTTCACTGTATCACAGCTCATCAGTGTGGCCAGATGTTCGATTTGCTTCAAGCTGGGATTGAAACCCAAACGATTTGGCATCAGCCAGAGATCCTACCCCTATTGGCACACAGCGGAGAAAGGGAAACTTTAACGTATTATATACAGATGTATACAAATGCCAGCAGCTAGTGGGCTCAGATCATTAATGAAGAGTGCATTAATACTGGTGGCGCTACTGTTTTGAAATTACCCTTTTCTCTATAGTGGTCGATCGAATGATGAGAACATTATATATATATATATATATATATATATATATATATATATATATAAATAATCTCCTTGGCACCTTGAGGCAGTGTAATGGTTAACAAGCTTGTCTTGCTAGAACAATTACGATTGAGTAGCGAGTTCGATCCTCACTAAGTGCCACCTACTTTCAGCCTTGTGCCACATCTAAGCTACGCTTGGAAAATTGCTATATATATATATATATATACATGAATTATTCACACAAAACTAATGCAAAGGTTAATGATTTAAATGGCGAGACATCCATCTCGCAAACAATTCAAATAGTACACAAAAACCTCCAGATTCGTTATGAATGAATTGATCCTTGTTTATATAAATTTCTGCCGTATTAGTTGTTATTTTTACTACAAGCTTTCGTCTGTTCCTACAGACATCTTCAGGTATATAATAGATGTTGTTCTTGTTTTTTTCTCTTAGTAATAAGAGGACATCGAAAATATATGTGTATTGTATCCGAAATGCTATTGAAAATGAGATATTGGTTTTTGAACACGCCAAAGCAACGCTGAGTTTGATTTTAAATTTCTTTTTTTTTTAAAGTGTTTTGCGTTTATACCAAATATGGTAATGAACAAATTATTTTACTGGTAAATTTTACTGTCAAAGTGGCATGAACTATATTGTTCAATAATTACAGTAATGTCGCACTTATTAACAAAAATATAAACAAGGATCAATTCATTCATAACGGATCTGGAGGTTTTTGTGTACTACTTGAATTGTTTGCGAGATGGATGTCTCGCCATTTAAATCATTAACCTTTGTATTAGTTTTGTGTGAATAATTCATGTATTTGTAAATTGATTGCACGTTTATTGTAATTTAAATATATATATATATATATATATATATATATATATATTAATCCTTGATTTGAAGTTAAATTTTCTTTTTATGTCAACAATAGTTCTCTTCCATTGTCAAATGTTAACAATGATTATGATGCCTTTACTTCATTTGTGATGGCAGTTGGGAGACATTTTTCCCAAGATATGTACCAATTGTATAGAGTGCAGGGAGAAGTGGATTCATGCCACTCTCAAGCACATTAATATGAAATAAAATGCAATCAATCCCAGCCAGGATTTAAACAGTGTTTACCATTCCATTTCGTCATCAGCATCCGTTCGTCTCAAGAGACGATGGAGTAGTGCAGTGCGCTACAAGCCTGGGCGGGATACATGGAGAACTAGGGCTGCCTGGACATCTAGTTCCCCCTCTCGGCCTTGTGAGTCTAAAGGAGATGATAAACCAATACAGTTTGGTACCATCGCGACTGGAGGAGTTGCCGGAAGGTAGCACAAAGTGCCGTCCATCTGCCTTAGGGGCTCCACTCTGGGTTTGAATTCAGAGTTGTCCTTCTCCTAGACCAGTTGCCATCCAAGGCTATAGAACCCAGTCTGTCCTGCTATTTACCCATAGCTGGGAGGGAGAAGAGGATTCACACCTTTCCCAAGAGTATTAGCACGTAAGTGAATGTAATGGATTCAACTGGAATTCGAACTCAGCTCTCTGATTCCTCAATCCAATCCGCTATCCATTACTCCACTGTGCCTCCTCTTACCGTTCCATTTACCATGTTAATAACTGTCACATTTGCTTCTCCCATCATCATTTTTTAACACTTATTTTTAAAGATTTATGCTAGTCTCTCGTCTTTGAATCTCTTATAATTCTAGGCTAAATTGGTATCATTTTTTAATGTGTCAACCATTTTTACCAGCCTCCAAACCTGGCAATATTTTAATCCTCCCATTTTATTTTTTTGTTTTCATTGGCTTTGTGCAGTTGAAATTTCTCCCAAATCTATATATTCCCTATGTTGCCAAATAAAAGCAGCAGTAGGTAATATTCAAAGAAATAAATATCCTCTGCTTTATTTTTAAATTATTCTTTCTTTTCTGTTTTTTTCTCTAGAAAAGAGGGCAGCAATGACTGACGGCCACCCAGTCCAGATTGTGGTGACCTCAGAGAACCATGAGTTCACTTTGGATGAAGAGGCATTGGAGTCGGTTTTAATGAAGCCAGATATTCGGGACAAAAAAGTGGTAGTAATATCTGTAGCTGGAGCTTTCCGCAAGGGAAAATCTTTCTTGCTAGATTTTTTCCTTCGACATCAAAGACACAAGGTAAGAATTTGATGTCATTCATACTTTTTTTTTTTTTTTCTTCTTTTCTTTTCTTCAATTTTATTCTATTGAATGTTTTACCAATTCCTATGTTAATTGCTGAGGAATGAGTTTTTGCAATTTGTTACTTACCCTGCCAGCAAATATTCAGTTTTGGAAATGTGTTTTCTTTGCAATTGCGTTGAATGATTTAAAACTACTGCGTTTTGGTATTTTACTTAGGAACAGAATAATTCTCCCATAAATTTACATCCAGTGAATAACTTGTCAAACTGTAATATTTGATTTCCTATAACAAGAATAAATATGGTTATTGAATAGAAATAGTCTATACAGGAATAAATGACAACAAAACTAATTTAGATGCTGTATCTGATATAATTTTTTAAATAAGTTCTCAATTGAACAACATGTTTTTGCACTTTGGCCATTTTCAGGTCTTTATAAAAATAAAAGTACATAAGCTGTTTATATTTTTGTAATTTACAGTAAGTTTTAACTATTGTCACCAAGTTTCAAATTGGTACATGCAATATCCATGCAGTTATGAATGTCAGAAATATTTGATTTGGAAAAAATATTATTTACTTTAAGTTTAAAATAATAGAAATGGATTTTTAAAATAAACAGTAGTGGTGATTACATACTCATGAATTACTTAAGCATTGATAAGGTGTTGACAGTTTTAAGGAGACTTTATCTGTTAAAACGTAATTTAAGAAAGTGACTTGTCAGTTCATTTTTTTTTTTTTTTTTTTTTTTAAGTACTTGGTAATCTTAAAAAATGTTTGGAAATATTCTCTAATCTAATTTTAGGAATGTTGACTTTAAATTTACTATAGTCATTGCTCTTATTTTCTGGTAATTTTGTATAACTGACTGGACTGTCAAACTTTTATGTCCTGTATAATTGTTTCTATAAGTTCAAAAAAAAAAAGTTTGTTTTTTTTTTTTTTTTTGTTTTTTGTTTTTTTTTTTATTTATTTATTTATTTTTAAACCACATTTTCTTTTTGTTATTGAAGGAACTGTAATGATTTACTTATTAAAGAAAAAAAAAGATATTAATAAATATTTATGTTAATGCTAAGTTTTTAACAGACGTACGTCTTTTCAAGACTTTTTTTCTACTCTTCTTTTTAAATTTTATACTTTGAAATTTATAAAAATAGATTACCATTATTATTTCACAAAGTTACTTTCATATTTTCTCTCTAATATTGTTAGTCATAAAGAACAAATGCATTCATAGAATTATTTTTTTTTTTTTTTTTAGTTGTTTTTCTTTACAGTAAGGTTAAACAAACAAGTTACAATTTTAGTTTTTAAAAATTTTCCATTAAAGCATAAAATAAAACCAAATGTTATCTTCTCATTACAAAATTAATAAAAAAGCCATAAATTTAATGTCATATAATAAATTTAATTCAATTCAATATTCTAAAAACGTGGTGAACAAAATATTAACCATGTTGCTGCTGCTCAGTTATTTTTTCAGGTTCTTCTCTAAAGTATTTATTTACTAAAGTTGAGCACAAAACTAATTTTTGACACAAGAAATCTGAGATTAAAGTGCACTGCAGTGGATTGTCCCACTATTGTCTCAAAAATAGCCAAAGCCTTCTTCCCTCAGGCACTGGGCAAAACCCCCATCCCCCCCACTTAAATCAAGTGGTGGGGGATGTTACCTGGATGAGCAGCAAACTGGGAGTGAGCCAGGCAATAGCTGATCTTATGTTGACAAGTACCAGAAATTTAGACACTTAATTAACTCAATAATTAATTAAAAGATTATGCAATATTTTGCAAACTTTTTGTTAGCAACATATCCCAAAACCAATATACCAAAGTAAAAAAAAAAAAATATATATATATATATATATATATATATATATATATATATATAATATAGTGGATTCTCGGGTTTAAGGCAGCCCTCTAAAATCTTTGCTTTTAACTTATTGGTGTGGGGGGAGTAAAAGTTGAGAATAAGTGAATAGTTAATTTGGCTTGAAAATTACCCGTAAAATGAAGCAGTAATAGAAATAATTGTGCTTAAGAAGCTTAATCATTTCAGATATTATCTAGTTTCCAGCAATGCCCAAAAAGTGCTGTGTCATTTGCGAAACAAATTACAGAAGCTAGCTGTCTGTGAGATGAATAAGATATTAGTTTATCATTTTCCAAAAGACAAAGATGAGAGAACGATGGAGAAGATCAGTTCCAAATGCCAATCTGAATGTTACAAACAATACAGTTATTTGTCAACTACATTGGTTTTCATATTTTGGTGCCATAGAAGTTCATGGCCAGGTGTGCCAAAGAGTCAAATACCAACACCTTCTGCTGTTCAAAGGGATATAAAAAAAAAAAATTAAAAAAAACTCTCCAGTACTGATCGAAATGAAATTGATGAAACGAATGCATTTTGAGAATTAAAGAAGATTAATTATACAAATTTGAAAGAAAGTCTAATCTACAACAAAAAAGACTTTGTGTCCAGTTATAGCATTTTTGGCTGAAAATATTTTAACTGTTTAGTCCTCAAAAGTTATCCTTTTTATGTTGAGAATTTATAAAAATTTGTGGTTTCAAACTTTTCATTATTGAGTTAAGTGTTAGCAGCCTTTCCCAAAACCGTATATATATATATACAGTTGATACTTGGTCAACATTGGAAGATATCTGATATTTAAATTCTATGGCTTTTGATTACAAGAAGGATATCTTGAGTTAGCACTTTTCAGCAATGGCCCCCAAAATAGTTGGAATGAAATACAGCTCAGATATAGTAATATGTACTTTTGAGTACTATGCAACATCAGTCATTGTATAATAGATTAAAACAGGATTTACAATTAGCAACATTAAGAAGGATGACATCAAAAGTTTCAAAACTTAATGAAAAATCTTTTTTGTTATCTGTATTTAATACTCTTAATGCCAGTCAAAAAGGTGTGCATAATTTTCCATGATGAAGTAAATATCAAGATGTGATTATATCATAGCAAACAACTATTTGGTAAATCTATTGCTATGTGCTCAGGCAGTACTTGGTATAATGTTGATATGACTTAATGTACAAAATTTCTTACAAGATTGATTCCAGCTTCAAAATTAACATCAGCCTTTTTATTTGAACAAATGGAGTTAACAGTTCAGGCCATCACCTCTTGATCAGCTGATATGAAGGCTTATTATATATGATGGCAACTGAATAAGTCGAGCTTTTTGTAAATTATATCCCATGCTTTCTGGAAAACCTTGTTTGACTGATGATAATAAAAATTTGCTTTTTGATTATGTTCATCTGTTGAAAAGTATTCTCAATTTGTGGCTCACAAAAAAGAATTAATCTTTAATGATAATGGAGTAAAATAAGTTGCAAAATGAGTACATCTTAAACAGTTATATTGTTTTGAATCTGATAGACTAGTTAAACTTTCAGATTTAAACAAAATTTCCATTGCTCCAAAGCCCATAGAAAGACAACGGGTTTCTATTTGCCTCAGAGTGTTTAAAAAGCAAAAAAAAAAAAACACAATGTACTTCTCACTCAGTCTGAAATAAGTGCAGATAGGAATGATACTGTCATCTCCATAAACAAGTTCTTGATATGGTGGAAAATTTTAAATGTTAAGACCCTTCAAATTGATAAACTATACAACGACTCTCTACAAGCTGAAATCAGATCTCTGAATGACAGCCGGCTCAATTTTTCTCATTGAGTTTGGTCAAATGTCTCTTAATATGGCTGGCAGTCAAGGTAATCATATAAAACAATTATCCAAACACACTGCTAGGACCATACACCATACTTCCAATGGAATTGTTAGTCTGTTGACAAATTTTAGCTACAAGCCATAAATATGTGCTACTTGGGCAATTTATAACTGATCCATTAGAAAAAGAATTTAGTACACTTCAAGGATCAGGTGACAACTATTTTATCAAAATGTCTAACAGTGTATTGAAAAACAGAATGTTAAGCAGACATATTTACTTTTAAATCAAAATGTAAATATTGATGCATTTGATGTTAAGCCAGATCACCAATGTACATCATGTGATTAGAAACTTTGTTAAATACTGAACCTTCATGACAATCTGGAAATTTTAGAACTATCTCTTTCTGATGAAATAAAAATGCCACTTATATACATAGCTGGATATATTACAAGAAATAATAATCAACCTGGTGAATATGAAACCCATTTTTCTGAAAAGTATGGAAAACATACCAATCCAATTGACCATGGAAATCTAAAGGTTCTTGCTCACCGCACTTGCTAATGAGTTATATTTTTTATTTTTATTTCTGAGTTTCATTTTTTTCAACATGGAGAGAAAGCATGCTCATATTTTTGCAAATATAGTTTTGAAAAAATTTGCAAACATTACACACCCAGATCAGACAACCAGCTTTAAAGGTTTTGAAACTTTCCTACAATGATTCTGTTTTATCTGTCTATATTTCTGAGATGATTAATTATCATAGACACATTTCGGTTGATGCCCTCCAGCCTTCTTCAGGTACTGCTTGTTGAACCCAATAACTTTAATGAAAATTGGAACCGGATTCTTTATTCAATCCCTGGGGGTAGATTGAATAAATTTTTATGTAATGTACTTTATATAAAGAATTATTAGTACTCATTAAGGTTAGTAGAGCACAATGGGGAAATATGTGTAAAAGGGTTGCGTTGCACCAATTTCTAGATGGAGAGACCTAATTGTTTTGAAAATCAGCATGTAAACCTTTTTTTTTTTTTTTTTTAATTGTATAGATTTAAATTCTGAGTTCTATCACTGAAGTTGAAATAAGCAAGCCACAGTTTATCTAACTTTGTAACTCCTTCCTTTGTAAAAATAAATTCATGACATTTGGATTTTTGTGATGATTGTTAAGTTTTAAACATTGCCTATTGTCTTTTGCCTCCCTCTCCTTTTTTCCTTCATTGTTGTATAAAAGTTGATTACCTTTGCTAAAAGTAATTGACCTTTTTAAAGTAGAGAGATATGCAAATAAATTGTAATGTTTGCTTGAAAATAAACTTGAAAATTATTTCGTATTGACCCAGATTTTCTGACTCGTGTTGATAAAATATCAAAAGCAATTTTAGTTTTCGACTTCTTACATGTTTTATAATTTGTACTCTTTTCCACTTAAATACATGAATAAGCAAATATTAATTCTTATTCCACTCATTTCTATAGACTGTTATCAGCATTTCTTTTTATTACAGGTTGTTTTTCTAATCGGATGCTCTGTGATATGCTACTATTACAGATCTGCCATTCTTTGATTTGATTTCAAACTGTAGTTGAAGCCATGTTTAGCAGTTTAAGAACTGGTTCATTAAACTGGTTGTATAAAAACTGAACTACAGTTGGAATTCATTTTAAATTTTACCACTTTTAGTGTTTCTTTTAGCCTTTTTTTCTGAATTTTAAGTTATTTTTAATACAGCTAATAAAAAAGACTTTCTATTTTAAATTAATTTTTATGAAGAATTGGGTTGGTGCATAATTATCAGGCGTTTTTGTAGGTGAGTTATTTATTAAAAATTGCTGTTTTGTTAACTTTTTTTTTTTTTTTTTTTTTCAATAAAAATATTTTATTTTCAGGTTATAAAAATGCATGTCAATAATCATACGCTCCAGAATAATCCTTTGAAATTGTTATTGTTGAATTGTTACATTTTTTTTCATAATAAATATTGTTTAAAAACGCCTGATAATTATGCACCAACCCAATATTATTCTGGTAATAGCAAGAGTTACAAATGTATTCCATATTTCGGTCAATATATTCAACTTTTCTCCTGAGCATGTTGTACGTGCTTGGCATTATGTCTTACATAAGACATTTTTTCTTTTATCCTTTTCAATTCAAATACTGCAGTCTAGCAAAATCAATGCTAAAATTACTTGATTGTCTTAACATGAAAATGAGTAGAACTGGGGAGGGGTTTTTGACTCCTGTTGATATAGGAATTAATGGGTTTTTAGAGAAGGCTAAATATATTGGCTGAAATTTGAAAACAAAAAAAAAATACATTTTTGACAAAAATATGAAGTAATAAAAATATTTTTCAGGACTTCAGAAATCCATTGTGTTCCTCTTGGATATTGAATATTTTGTTTTACTGATGATTTCTTTTTTTTTTTTTTTTTTTAGGGTCCCACAGATTGGTTAGCTGATGAAGAACAACAACTTGATGGCTTCTCATGGCGTGGAGGCTCTGAAAGAGATACCACAGGAATATTGCTATGGAGTGAACCCTTCATAGTTAATACTCCATATGGCCAGGTATGTCTTTACAACTATTGTAATAGCTTTTATGTAATATTACAAATAAGAAATAAGTTGCAATCACTGAAGTTGGTATCTGTTCTTGAATCCTTAATAAAAACTTCATCACTTCCTGTTATTTCTTATATAAATTCATCTGTTGTAATTTTATTGACAAACAGAAACATATGGATCATGTTTTAATGTATTTTGTCTTTATATTATTCAAAGCTTTGTCTTTTAATACTTGTGCTCTCCACAAAAGTCTTACAATTAAGCAAATGCTTATTTTATAACAAATTCCGGTGAACAGCCATTTTGTCCCAAATTACCAACATATTAACCTAAAATCTTTGTCTTTATTCTAAACATCTGATAATACAACTTGGAATTGTAAATCAATACAGCTTATATTTGACATACTGTAATATATATATATATAGGTCACCATAATAGTATTAGGCATATGCCAAAGTTTCCAGGACGTTTGCTAAATTTATAATACAAATGTATTTTTCTACTTTTTGAAACTTCCTCCTACTTTGCAGATGTCTAACAATTGTTGAATAATTGACCTAAGGTTTTTTTTTTTTTTTTTTTTTTTTCTAGTTCCAATGTTGATTGATGTCAAAAAGAGCTTTGAACTTAAACTATTACTGACTAATGATGCTTCCAGTGAAACCATCACTAGAGGCTTCATTAATGATCTTTGCTTTTGTTGCCAACTTGAAAAAGATGTCTACTGCTACTTTTAGTTTCTCATAACTGGATAAATGAATGCTAAATAATGAATATTGAAACACCAGTTTTTGACCGAATTCTATCTCTAATTTTCAAAGAACATGCAAGTAATATCTTTAGAAATTTGCATCTAATATTGTATCTGGTGCTCATTGAATAGAATGTACATTTTTCTGGGTTGAGGAGTTATCATTATTTACATGTTGACTATTGTCCTCCTGTTTGTTGTTATTGTTGTTACAACATTTAGACCCTTGTACCCTCCAGCCTTCATCAGGTGTATGTTGTTAATTGTTTACCCCTGTAGAGTAAATAAAGGGTTAAGTTCAGAATTACCTGTAGATGTATATCTGATGGAGGCCAGGGGACAGTGGCTGAAATGTGATAACAACAACAACAAAGGTAAGAACAAGTCCACATATAAATACACTTTATTGTAGTGTACCATTGTACTGCACTAGTAAATGTTATTGAAGCCATCTTTGTTATCTTAATACAAGTGATTGATATGAAAAAAAAGAATTACTATATGGATTAGATTGTAGTTGTGTAAATGTATCTAAAATGTAAAATTCAGCTACTTTTCATTTTCGTATTGAAAACTTTTTTTTTTTTTAAATCCTGTCTTTAGGTTGCTGTGGTGTTGATGGACACCCAGGGAGCATTTGATAGTCAATCCACAGTGCGTGACTGTGCCACAGTGTTTGCTCTCAGTACCATGATCAGTTCAGTCCAGGTAGGTGCTTTAACTTTTCATTCTGGCTCTTGCAACAATGTTTGTCTTGTCTGCAGTCCCATCTACAGAAATATGTCAACTACTATTAGATAGTACCTAGACTGATATATATATATATATATATCTAATTTGTTGCTGAGCAGGTTGATGTTATATTCAGCACCTCTACTCCAGAATTTTGTAGAGAAAATCATAATTGTTCAGTCCACTCCTCAGTAGGTATCAGCAATTGTCTGCGAGTTTTCTAATTTTTGTTATTTTTATATATATAAAAAAAAAGAAATTGACCTTTTTATGCTTCTCTCTGGATCTATATCCTCTTTGGAATTATTCATACAGATTACCAAATAATTTTATATATATATATATATATATATATATATATATATATATATATATATATTCCACAATTGTCAGTGATGGCCTGTTTATATTCCAGTTTATTAAAAAATAACTCGACCTTCTGAGCTTACTTTTCTATTTAGCATAGATCTGACATTTTAATTGGTTAATCAAGACATACCCACAAGTTTATTTTTAATTCTAACTTTGTCTGCCAATGCCCCCACCCCTCAACACTTCAGAAAAGAAGTAACTTTGTTTTTAAATTTCCTTAAAAATGACTTAATCACTAGTTACTTACCACTGCCTGAAGAAGTACAATCATAGAAACATGAAAGTTTTTGTGTATTGATTTCAACATATTTTTATTATATAAAAGTGAACATTGAAGTCAACACTTAGAGGTGACAGGCTAGATGCAATTGTGGCCTGACAGTTGCGTCTAGCATGAAACAGCCTGTCACCTCTAAGTGTTGACTTCAATGTTCACTTTTATATTTACACATGCTCTCTCTGATATTGAGCACTTTATCCCATAAATATAACACACCTTAAGAGTATATTTCCTCATATATATATATATATATATATATATATATATATATATATATATATATATCCTAATTTTTATTTGAAGTATTGTCAACTATTATGACTAATATTTGTGTTTCATTGCAACTATTCTGACTGTCTATGGCCATTTAGTAGATAGCAGAGAACAGTAATGAAGTTTTCTGCAAGATCTGACATTTTGCCTTGGGGAAACCCTTCTTTTTTTTTTTTTTTTTTTTTTTTTTCTGTAATGTCTTGTTTGAGCTACAAAACCATTACAAATGACAGAAGATCAGATTTAAACTCCCCCCCCCACCACCAGCTGCTTAGCAACAATTTTTTTTTTTTACTTGTTGGTTTTGATAATAATGTCACTTAGTAAAGATGGAAAGTACTATGAAAAAAATGAATAAACTTCCAAGTTCTTTCTTTTGCATTTTTCTCTATTTGCATATTATACAATTTTTTTTTTTTTTTTTTTTTAATATATATATATATAGATATACAACATTTCACAGAACATACAGGAGAATGACTTGCAACATCTTCAGGTGAGATTTAAAGAACCTCTTCATTATTTTCTTTTAACCCAATGAATACATTTACTTATTTTAAAATTACACAGTTTATCACTTGCTGAAATAAATTTTAGGTAAATGAAAAAAATGTGAAATTTGATGCTTAATTATCAAAAGCTTTTATTTAATTACCAAAATTTTGTTTGTACAGAAAATGACTAAAAGGAGTGGGTGTGGTGATGTAGCAGTAACATCAGAGTGTAACAATAACATTTAGAACTTTACTTAAGTAATATCGGATTCAAATTGGAACACCTTCCATTTAAATCCTGCCTTCATTTCACTGAAGGTCAAACATTTACATCATGTCTGTATTGGCTTTTTCATTTGCTTCCAACCTCAAATTCCTTTTTTCTTTCTCAAACATATTTTATCCTGATCTTGATTAAAAATGTTGCTCATTCCTGATATCTAATTTCAAGACATAATTTTAGAAAATTGGTTGATACTACCCCTCCCCACTGGATTTTATTGTTTAAAATATAGGTTGAATAGATCTTGAATTTCTCATTTTACACACTTGGTTTTTTTCTAGGTATAGTTATTTTCTTGGCATTAAAATTTAACCTGTGTTTTTACTGCTCGCTTGTAATATGCTAAGCACCCTAACTCTGTTACGCAATACATTCATGTTGAATTATGACATTGTTTTTGTCCTCTCCTCACTCACTCCTGGAATTTGCGGTGTCACTAAAATCATAAAGTAAATGAAAGTTTGGGGAAATTTGTTTAATATTTAATCCTGCTTATATCAATTGTGGCATAAAGATGTAAAATTCTGGAGGTCTTCAAGAGATTAAATTGTGTGTGTGTGTGTGTGTGTCCACCTTGTTGTTAAGATGGCAGATAGAATTTTGTTGTGCTGTCAATAATCAACATGACTTTAGATGCTTTTCTACTGTACACAATTTTTCACTAAAAGGAAACTTTGATTCTAAGTAGCAATTACATGGTTTTGAAAATACAAAACTAACGTAAAAAGAATTTTTCTTTTCCTAAGTGATTTATAAATACTTACCAAATGAGACGGTAAATAACACAGATTTTTGTGACATCACTAATATAAGACTGAAACATTTTTGTTGTTTTTTTTTTTTCCTCAAACTGGTGATCCTCCTCCTCCAGTGCATGTTCATTGCAATAGTGTTGTATGTAGTTAAGCATTTCGATTGGTTGAATTTCTATTTCATTAAGATTAGTTTAAAACTAATGGTTCTTCAGAGATTAGTTATTGAATTTGGGCTGCAGTGGGCACGGGGGGGGGGGTATTTCCAGATTCTTTCTCTCCTCTCCCTCCCCTATAATGATCAAAGTATTTGTCCCACTACCAGTACCAAAAATTAAGTAAACAATGTCCCTGCATTTGTCAGGATTCTAATATGGCTTCCTTTTTCCCCTCTACCAACTTCTTTAGCTGCAACTAATGTTTTAATTTCAGGATTATGATGTTATTTTCAATGAATATTCTGGAGTAGATTAAAAATCTTGATACGTTAAAGTATTACTTTATGATGATTCAAGGTCAGCTACTGTGTTTATATTTTTATTTATTTTATTTTATTCTTTTTTTGCCAGTTATTCACAGAATATGGTCGTCTTGCACTTGATGCGAATGATAATGTTTCAAAACCTTTCCAGGTAAGAATTTCTGCAAAATTTTTTTTAATAGAAAAAAAGACTGTCTGTCTTAATGTTTAGATAATTCAAAATAATTCTAATATTTAAATCTTACCTTTCAATGAAACCTCCTGTCATGTATTGATAATTATTAGAATTTTTTTTTTTTTTTACTTGAAATTATTTCAAATATTCATCTTTTACTGAATAAATTCTTGCTACACTCTTCTCAAATGAATCATGAATGAATTTTTGTTATCTTTGATGGTGATTGGGTTGGAGCGAACAATTTTCCTTTCAAAATATTGATTGAAGAAGGTGGGTAATCTTTTCATCTGCTCAAATGACTCATCAAAGTCCCAAGCAGATGGAATAGCTCAGCAGGAAAGAACTCTTTGAATAACTTTGACAGATCAATTTGGAGATGTTTTTTTTTTTTTTTTTTTTCTGCATTCTAATTTCTCTATTTTATTTTAACTTTTACAAATTTATTTCTAAATTGACTTTAATTTAAACATTGTGAATTTCTTTTTATTTGATTTTTCTCTTGTAGTTCTTAAAATTATTGATAATCTTTTGAAATGTACAAGTTTTGTTAAAACTTCTGTCCCATAATAGTTGTTACATTTGCATATACATTTAATACCCAAAAGTAACAGCTTTTATGGGACTGAGGTAATTATATATATATATATATATATATATATATATAATTTTTTTTTTTTTTTTTTTTTTTTTTTTTCCAAACTAAAAATGTATTAAAAATATTTTTTAATAATAAAAAATACATAAGGTTTTGGATATTTTCTTTCTTTTTTTTTTTTTTTTTTTTATATTCATAATTTTGCATAATCTTTAGGCATTTGCTATAATCTGTTTCCTAATTTCTTTTTTTCCTTTTTTTTTATTTTTTTCCTTGCAGTCTTTGACTTTCCTTGTCAGGGATTGGAGTTGCTCATATGAACACAGTTATGGCTTACAAGGAGGGAATGAAATTCTGGAAAAAAGATTTGCAGTAAGTGGCACACTCCTTATTTCAACCAGTTAATATTCTTTCAATGCAAGTAATCCAGGATTGATTAGACTGCATTAGTTCTTAGAATTGCTATTCCTTATGACTGTAATTCATTCATTTGGCACCTTGTGCAGTGGCAAGAATTGTTTTCTCATCAGAGCATTCTTTTCACTGCTTTCTATACATTGAAATATGTTTTTTGCTGCTTTATTTACTATTGTAATTAACCACACACTATTCTTGCTTTTTAGAAAAAGTTTACTATGGCAGGAAGTTTGTATTGCTCTAATATTCTAAATGGAAACGGTTAACCATCTTTGAGAATCTGTATTAGAAATTATATTTCTATTTAGGCTGAAACTGTCCTCTACTTTTGGCTCAACTCTGCAATTGGCCAAGTATGGCAAAAGGCCAAAGATACATTAATCTTCTAAGTGGCCTATGTTACGTTTTTTCTTTTTCATTTAGTGCCATATCAACTGCTATAGGCTATTTAAAGTTGAAATCTAAATGTTTTGTATGCAATTTTATTTTTTGGAAATTATAATGATTTTTAGTGGTACAAGTTTTACTAATTAATTCATAGCTAGAGGGAGAAAAGGTGGATTCATGCCTTTCCCAAGGGTATTTACATGTAAGTGAATATAACAAACCCAACTGGAATTAGAACTGTTATTATTCATGTCACACCCACGCATCCCAGCTTACAGTATCTGGCATTCCCCAGGCTCAATGTTGCTTAACTTTGGTGATCATATGGGAACCAATGATGTAGGCTAAGAAATTGGTGTTTGAGTCATGAGGCTCACCCAATAGAATATCAGTTTATATTCGCATTTCTTTCAAATACAAATTGTCCAATAGGGATGCAATGGTCAATAAAAATTGCATGTGTGTTGTGGAAATTTGTAAATACTGTCAGATTCTCTGATCTTAATAGAAATAAAATACTATTTAATCCGTAGCTGAGAGGAAGCTTTCTCAAGAGTGCTGTTTCTTAAAAAAAAAAAAAACAAAAAAAAACTCTGCTTGTTGCAGACTGTACATCAACCTGAGATATTATTCTCATGTTAATTTTATGATCCTAAAATGAATTTTAATTCATTTTGATTAAGTTAGCACATCTATTGTAGATCAGTAGTTAGGAAGATAGGGACAAGTTTGGTACAAGGCCACTTTGTGGATGGAATCAAACTACCAACTCAATTTATTAAATATCCAAAAGTGCCTCCTGTAGCCTAAATCAGAGGTTGGCAACCTTTTAGCTATGTGCTGACTTAGGGTTTTAAAATCAATCCATGTGCCAAAAGCATTATGTATTTTAATACAAGTCAAGGCCAAGCCAATATATCTGTTCTATAATATATTTTATATAGTATATCTACTTTGGTATATATTAAAATTGAAACAGTTAAATGTTTTCTTTGCACTGTAGTAGTTACTTTTTCGAACTTCATGATGTCATTTGCAACTGCATGCCAATGGAAATTGCTTCGCATGGCACGTGTCGTAGGTTGCTGACCTCTGACCTAAATGGCTAGTAAACTGACTATGATCTTCACTGAGTGCCATGCTAATGTGATTTATTAGGAGGTTTTGTCTCTCCACAGCTTCAGTTAATATATGTGAATAGCCATGACTTTTTTGCAAAAAAAAAGGTTTCCCATTAGGAATTCATCATTCCTTCTAGAGGTGCTATGTACTCTGCTATTTAACCCATAGCTGAGAGGAGACTTTCTCAAGAGTCCTGTTTTTAAAAAAAAAAAAAAACACTGCTTGTTACAGACTGCACATCAACATGAGAAAGAGAGCATTTGAAGATTTTTCCCGCAATAAGTTGCCAGTTTCATCTGTATCTCTGAGATGGGGTATTATGATTATTTACATTATTCAGACTGTTATCCTCATCTTTGTTACTATATTCACAACGTTTTGGCCATTGTATGCCCCGGCCTTCAAGTGATTGGATGAAATAAAGGGTTCGGTTCGAAATTTCAATCGCCTGAAGAAGGCCAGAGCGTACAATGAGGATAACAGTCTGAATAATGTAAATAAGTTGCCAGTTCTTTCTATGGTAGACTGGTTGCCAACCAAGGCTATAGAACTCAGTCTGTCCTGCTATTCAACCCATAGCTGGAGGGAGAAGAGATGGATTCATACATTTCCCAAGGATATTTATGCATAAGTGAATGCAACACGCTAGACTGGAATTTCAACTTGTTTGTCTGATTTCTCATTCTGAGCTGATAGCCATAATGCGCATCTGAAGTAACTAAGATGGGATTTGAACTTTGCTTGCTAATTTCACTTTTTGCACCTGAAATGAATGTACAGTGTGGCAGAAGTACCTCTTGCATAATAGTAAGGCATTATTTAGATGAAGACACCATTGCTATTAATGTTTTACCGTTATGTGGGAAGTATTTCCACCACAATCTGTACTACCTGCATATAAACCAATTTTTTTATTGGTACAAAATTAAAAAAATTTAATCTTTAGTCAAAAATTAGAAGCTACATTTTTCTCAAAATTCCAGGATTTTATAATTGATACTTACCTTTCATCTTTATTTTATTCTTTCATTTATTCTTGAACAGTTGAAGTCACAGAAAAAAATGATATGGTTATTACTTTCAGATTTCCGACCGCCAGCATCCGGAATTGCAACAGCTACGTCGTCATATCCGTTCCTGTTTCCACTCCATTAACTGCTTCTTGATGCCCCACCCAGGCCTCAAAGTTGCAACAGATCCAAAATTCAATGGAAAATTGAAAGGTGAGAATGCAGCAGCAAATTTCGTTTTTTATATTTTGTATTATTAATTGCAAGGTTTGAAAGAGAACCAGCTTGATGCATTCTTTCAATTCTTCATGTTTTGAACCCCTTATTTACATTGCATAATTCCTGTCTGTGGCCATTGGTAAACTTTTGTCTCTTATGGCCAAATGCAACTTCTGAAGTCAGGTGAGAAAAAAGAATTCTTTCAATGAAAAGCAGTACAACAGTGTTGATAAGTATAACAAGAGGTTTATTGATTATAAAGAATAAAACGGGTTGAATAAAATGTCTCTATTAGTTACTGCAAATCAAAATTACTGCAGGAGTTGGTGATTTGTGTCTCAAGCATTAAAGGGATGTCCAGTCAATCAACTCGGATTTAATTCTTTGGTTATATGTGTCTGTGTGTTTGCTCAGGCCACTGAAATATGGGTGTGTCTCTCATCTCTGATGTCTGCTTCCTGCCCCTAACTCTGCAAAAAATGACCACCAAGCAAAATGCATGCTTGCTTTATGTAGGGATCTTTTTCTGATAAGTGATTATTTTATAATCCAGGTCACTAGATTAAAAAATTGTTCATAATTAAAAAAAAAAAAAAAAAAATTGATATTTGGTTAAGATAAATAAAAATTGTTTTTTTACTACTTTTTCACTGTAACTATTAAAATAAATATTTTTCTTTTCAAGTTGAAATTTTTTTTTTTTTTTTAAATTGATTGATGTCTGTAGTAGTGATGCCACTTGAGTTTTCTATGACCAAAGAAATTCAGACCTAAAAATCACCAAGGAAAGTCATAGCTGTGGGTTTTTGTTTTTATTTTATTTTTATTTATTTAAGGAAGGTATTGACTTTCAGAATCGCCAAACAGTTAATACAGAATCTCTCTGTTCTGTATAAAATGTCATGAAAAATGGTGAGGGGAAGATGAAAAAAGGGTGTTCTCTTTTTGTAGTGTAATGCACTTGCTGAGAGGGAGGGATGGCATTGACCATCCAAACTCACCCCTCCCTTTTTTTCTTTCTTTAGTAAATGTGATATTGCATATACATTTCTTTTTTAGTACCTCCCTATACATTAAGAAAGATAACTTTATTTTTTCTGTTATTCGCATTTAAAATATTGGAGTTTTAATAAAAATTATAGCATATTTATAAAAGTGTTTAAAAAAAAAAAAAAAAACAATATTTATTAAGTTGCTTTGTGAGTAAAGTAGGATTTTTATCTAATTTTGATTCTCTTCATCGTTTGTCATTTCAGTTTTGTTCTGATTATTTTGTTACTATCAATAACTTTTTTCTTTTTTCTCCAGACATTGAACCTGATTTCAGACAGCAATTACGCCAACTTGTCAAAAATGTTTTGTCTCCGGAAAACTTAGTTGTCAAAGAAATCAATGGCACTAAAGTTACTTGTGGGGAATTAGTAGAATATTTCAAGGTATGTATTATTGTTTGTCCGTTATCAACAAAAATGAAAATACCTTTGGAGAGAAAAAAAAAAAAAAAATGTAGTAGTAGCAGTCAGCACTTGCTTGGATCCAACCATCAGGATAATCATCCTCCATCCTCTTCTCCCCGCTCTGATGGCAGGGTGGTGGAGATGGCTGTGAAGGACCAGCCTACTTCTGAAGAATAATCAGTCTGACGAGGCCATTCATGTGAATTTGATTTTGGTGAACATCTCTGCACAGCAGAGAAACCCACACACTTGGCCGGAAGTGCTTCCCTCATGGCTCAAAGGGGATTGAGACATCCAAGATCTGCTAAAAATTAAGGACAAAATAAACCCAGAAAAATAATAGTTGAAAATATAGAATCTAGTGAAATATAACAAAAATCTCTGGAGATGATAATGTAAGTAAAAATTGTGTGTACTGAGTTTTCCTTTTTTAATTTATTTTGTGTTCACTAGTTTTCTGGACTTAGGCAAAAAAAAAGACAATAAACCAGAATAACCTTGACATTGGTGATAATGAAGGAAATCTATGCTTAATTCATTAACAATCATAGAAGATAAAAATGAGAATCCTGCTGAACCTTTTGGCCCCAGAAGAAACATTTCTGCTTGAAAATGATAACTGAAATTTGACAAAGAAATAAAAGCAATATTCACATCAAATTGTTCAGATCCCAAATTCCGTATTGAATTCACTACATTCTTCCAAAACTCCTGAGGAAAAGAGATTCTTATAAATGGCTACCATGTTTGAATAGACAAGTTTTTTGTTTAGTTAATTAACAGATATTGAACAGATAATCTGAAATTGAGTGAACAGTTTCAGTATGAATTCATCAAAACCTTTGTTAGTATTCAACTTTTCTTTTTCATCAAATACATTAGTTGAGCTGAGATCATGACATATTATCATGGGGGGGAAACCAAAGCTTTTTTTTTTTTTTTTTTTAAATAAAGCTGTAAATATATCCGAAGACATAGAATCAGCTGAAGAGGCAAAGTATATCTGTATGGCCAGAGTATTCATTCCTTAAATTTAGGAAATGGTAAAAATATCCTTGAGAAAATTAAGTCAATATTTTCTGCTCTTTTTTTTTTTTTTTCATGAAGACTAAAAATAGATGAAGTGTTTCAAATTCTTCCTATTCTCTCCTTTCTCACCAACTCAAATCCCATCATATATTCCAGCTATATGGCATTTCTTGTTCTCTTTATATTAATTCCTTAAAAGATCTGTTGTTATTGTTGTTGCATAATTTATAAACAAAAGTAAGTTTTCAAAAATTTAGCTTACAACATATATATGTTGTAAACTAACTTTTGTATGTTTTCTTAATTGTTGAATGTTTAATCCACCAGTTCCTTATTTAATCTCGTATTATAATCTATTTATAGGGTTTTATGGTTTTCACTTCAAGTATTTGTAATCTTTTTTTCAGTTTGTTGTATATTTTGTTGGCTTGAATTATCTGCCAAATATTGATAGGAATATGATGGTTTGTCTGACATGTTGATTAATATAAGCTTTCTTTTATGCATTATTATCTGATAAATTACTTTTTATTTAATATGAAAGGGTTGTAGAAATGAAAAATTGCTTTTAAAAGCTACATTTTACATACATACACTTTTAAGTTTCTGAGATGTAGAAATGAATAAACCAGATCTTTTTTAAATTTTAAGATATTTTCATTTACATCAGATGAAGATAAAATTGATAAGCATAATTTACAGCTGTTGTTTTCTTATCAACCTACCATATTTGATGGCATTTTAGACCACTCACACCACCATTTCTATAGTGAATATTAAAAAGAAATTGTTGGAATGTATTTTGAATTTTGCTCAGATTATTAACAAAATACAAAATTCTAGTATTTGGCTCGGAAAAAAGTCATATGTCATCGTATGTTAAAATGTATTTTTTTTTGTTCTCAATTGATAATGAAAAGCTGATGGAACAATGTCCCCCATGTACTTTTCGATTGAACATCTTTTTAAGACAAATTCTACAAGTTAGATTAATGTTTCCAACAGCCAATTAAATGGGCAAAATCATCATGAAGGAAACAATTGAGTCTAATCCATTAAAAAGTAGAATTTTAGTTTATATATATATATATATATATATATATATTTTCATCCACAGACAGCCTGTTTAGCTGTATCACAGCTCATCTGTGTAGCTAGACATGCTTGATTGCTTCAATCCAGGATTGAAACTTTACCAAATTGGTGCACAGCAGAGAGAGAATTTTTTTAATGCATTATATACATACTATATAAATGCCATACTGGCCACTGTATTGCTCAATTCTTACAAAGAGTGATGCATCAAAGCAGCAGCAACTGTTAAAATATTCCCTTTTCTCAATCAGCGAACAAGAGCATACATAGTCATCCACAGGCAGCCTGTTTTGCTGTATTACAGCTCATCAGTGTGGTTAGAGCTGAAATCAAAGTTCGATAGATTTGTCATCAGTCAGAGAAAGGGAATATTTTTTTTTTTTTTTTTTTAAGAATAACTTAAAACATTTTCTTATTTTCATGTTGCTTTTTAATCTTTTCTTTTTTTTTTTTTTTTTTAAATTTTCCTCCTTTTCAGGCTTATATCAAAATCTATCAAGGGGAAGAACTTCCAGAACCTAAATCAATGCTAGAGGTAATTTGCAAATAAATATATATATATATATATATATATATATATATATATCTGACAATTATTTTAATATATTTTCCGTTTATACCTTATTTTTATAGACATAATTTAAGTAAATGCTTTGTTGTTTTTTTTTTTAATTTTTTGCTTCTTTAAGTATTAATTACATTTACTGGCTTGAATGTTAGAGATTTCATAGAAAATATGTTTCTCCGATAGGAATCAAACCTGTAACCCCAATGGGAGTCATCATTTGATCTGATGTACTATTAACTATTCAGCTACAAAGACACGTCTTGTAAGCAAACTACAAATTATTTTTTATAAACAACAAATCTTTAATCTTTCCTGAATGATCAGATCTGCTCACATAATGACAATATATGAAATAGATTAAGTCCAACAATTGTTTTAATATACTTTACATTTGTACATTATATATATATATATATATATATATATATATATATATATGTGTGTGTGTGTTTGTTTATCATACACATTTTATTAGAAACTATTTGACATAAATATTTAAATTTGTAACTTTTGACTTCAGTCATTATAAAGGTCATAAAAATAGAATGTTTCCATAATATTTACTGATTATTTTACAAATATTGTACGTATTAAATATTGTAATTGAGTACAGGGACAATGAATCAAAATCTACAAATTGACATTTCAGTAATATAAATTTTATAATTTTTATATTAACTATGATGAGAAAAGGAGTTGAATTAAGATATTTGTGCACAAGTCAGCTTTGTCATGTGAGCTGTAGTTTGGTCACTGTTAGTCTAGAATTTATAAACACTTATTAGACATATTGTTAACAGTATTAAGATTTATACATTGAGATATTATATAAAATTTCATGGTTGAAGCAACACTTGCTTTGGCAACAGAGGATTATTGGCTTCTCACTATTGTGTAGATCTGAATTGGTTTTGTTGCAGTAGACACTCATTATTCTGAGCTGCATCCTCACCAAGTGCTCCATGCTTGTTTTGTCCAAGAGTGAACAAAACTTGAACAAGCAAAACATTTTTATTAGAGATGAAAAAAAAAAAATAGAGACCAATGTTTAAATACTTATTGCTTTAGGTCAGTTGTCTTCAACAAATAATTATTCTTGCCTTTTTAAATATATTTTTTGTTTACTTTTGTGACTCTTTCACAGGCAACTGCTGAAGCCAACAATTTGGCAGCTGTAGCTTGTTCACGGAACCATTACATGCAATCAATGGAAGCAGTAAGTTTCTGTCTTTTGTTTTAGGCCTCTATCCATTGCATCTAGATTTGAAATCTAACAAAAATCTTTCTTTTCTATTCAAAAAAAAAAAATTAAAAAAAAATGTAATATTTTTAAACCTGAAATTGAAGAAAGCTTTGCAGATTCTTCAGAGTTAAGTAAAACTTGACTCATGAAGATTTCAGTATGCCAAATTGCACCATGCCCCACATTGGTATTTCTAAAATTCTAGTGCCTCTCCTGTAATAATTAATTCCTACATATTCAAAATTTTACTGCAATTCACATGAAGGAAGCTTAAAAGGCCATTAACTTGGTCTCTAAACAAGCCTCCCTGTCCTGGGTAAGATGATAAACTATGTCCAGCAGCAAGGCCTTTGATCAAGAGGTTTTGAGGAGCGTGGAGCCACCTGTTAATTGCTGGTGTTCCTAGGTCCACCCTGACCCGGGGTGGTAGCACCTGTTAGGGTCCCAGCTATGGGCAAATAGTTAACTAATACCAGCAATACTTTTTTGAAAAATAATATTACCAGCAATGCAATTTTGAAGGAAAAGTATTACCAAAAACAGATTTTTGACAAAACAAAATATTACCAGCAATAAAAAATGTTGTCAGCATTAAATAACCCATTGAGGTTAATATGCCATAAAACAAAATAAACCAAACCAATCTAAACCAAAGAATACATATTCTATTCATGTGAATCTATCCTAAAAATGTTGTCAGCATTAAATAACCCATTGAGGTTAATATGCCGTAAAACAAAATAAACCAAACCAATCTAAACCAAAGAATACATATTCTATTCATGTGAATCTATCCTAAAAATGTTGTCGGCATTAAATAACCCATTGAGGTTGATATGCCGTAAAACAAAATAAACCAAACAAGCCTCCAAAGACTATGGCATCCATGAAAGAGAAAAATTAAAAAAAACAAAAAACAAAGATAGTTAAATATATACAGTTTCAAAATATAATAAAGAACTGAAAATATTTGATTGAAAGCTTATTCTGTAATATACTTTGACCATTTTAATCATGAAATAATAATGCAAAATGAAATTTGAGATCATGTTGGTATAGTAAGGTGAAGGGTGCACCTTCACACCAAAGTATTACCATGCCCCCACTGGTGGGGCATGTGCTTCACATTGGGAATCATTTGCTCCAATGTCAGCTACCTGAAGATTTCTTTTTGTGTGTTGGATGTAATTATTTCATTTTGATATTTTTGGCTTGACATTAAATATTGCTCTTTTTTTGTTTCTGCTTACATCTAGCAGTGATACACAAATGTCAAATAAGAAAACGTCTTCAAGCACTTTTTTCTTTTTTTTGGGGGGGGTGTACTCTACTACTGTAGGGAGTTTAACCCTTGCATTGGAACTTGAAGCAAACTAAATCTTAACAAATGTTCTGCATTTACTGTAATTTCTCAAATAATAGGCATTTTCTTTCTTTTTTTTTTTTTTTTTTTTTTTGTAACTTACAGGGGATCGTAGGTGATGTGTATTATAAATAGGTTTAAACAAAAATATTTTTTGTTATTGATTTATAATAGTAAATACGTGCTTGTTGTTCTAAAATAAGAAAGATATTATTCCAATTTTCATTTTAAATCCAACAATAATAATTGTAACATTTTTTGTCAATAAATTTGTTTATCAGTAACCACATTTTTTTATTTGACGAAAAAATAAAAAAAATCTATAAAAAGGCCAATTTTGAAGAAAAGAGGATATCAAGTTAACAATTTATTAAAATTTTAATTTTCATCGTCATCACCATTTTCTATTATAGAATCAATATCTAAATTGTTATTAAACAAATTATCAATCACAATATTATCTTTGTCCTGTTTAAAATTATCCTCGGCCTCTTCATTCTTTTGCCAAAAGATGTCATCTTTAGAGCCATCCATGGCTGTCGTGAGCCAACACCCCTTGAAACCTCTCTTTATAACATCCTCACTAACATTTATCAGGAAAACCACATGGTAATTTTCAACATTATTTTAGCCACTTAGTTTCAATTTTTATTAATATCAAGGTAGACAAAATGTCTTCGTAATTTTTTTTTTTTTTTTTTAATAAAATTTATAGATGCATATTATACACAGGGATATATATATATATTTCTTAATTTTTGAATCATTTGTTTAGGGTGCCTATTATTTATGGGTGTGTATTATTTTCGAGAAATTACGATATATGCATTCTTATATAATGTGAAAAAATTTATGCAAAAAAGCCGGAATGTGTTTCCACACACACACACACACACTATTTATATTCCCATTTTGCTACACCTGGCATGTTTTAAATAATTAGTTGTTTTGATGGGTCCTATTAGAAGCCAGTATAAATCCAAGATTTGAGTATCTTTTGTCCAGAAGCCACTAATATGTTTGACCCTAAATGTCAAACGCTATAATAAGTTCACTTAGGTTTACTTACTTGTATCTGCAAAATATGAGCGAAATATAGTCGTCTCACTTATCTTTGGAACCCTTAAAGAGGCGGAAAGATAAAGGCTTCTCTTCTAACTAATGGTCATATTTAGATAATTTCAGTAATTAAGGTACCTCACTATAGAGCCAGGGTTTGTAAGCTCATCTTCATGATTATGACTATTGTAATGTGTTTGATCCTCACAAGGTTGCGGCATGTGATTTTTATTAAACTAAATTACAGTACTGCACAACATTACTTGATTATTATAGACAAGGTAAAGCTCAAAAAGGTTAAGGAGCTTAACATACAAAATGGCTTCCCCAAAGAGGAGAAAATAATTGATAGAAAAATGAGGCTCTTTATTTTTTGTTTTTGTGTTTTTTGTTTTTTTTGTGGTTTGTTTTTTTGTTTTGTTTTGTTTTGAGATGTGACGTGTCCAGTGAGACATAGGAAATTCTTGGTAACATCAGTGATGCCTTCCAAAAGCTGAGGAAAGTATTATATAGCAAGAAAATTTTGTTTAGAAACAAAGAAAAGAATGTTGAATTGTCATATAACATCAGTCCTATAAGGCAACGACTGTTGAGCAATTAACTCTGATGAATTGCATATAAACAGGAAACTTATAACTGTAGTTCTACAGAAGGATGATGGGAATACCATAGATGAAGCATGTAAGCAATGAGGAAGTTCTGAGGAAAATTGTAACAAGATGGACGTATTTAGTATCAGAAAAAGACTGTACATTTTTGGGATACATGATGAGGAAAGTGGGGGCTTGGAAAATTTGATACTCACTGGACATATTGATGGCAAAAGGTGCAGAGGGAAATGCTGAATAACTACCTAACAAGCTTGTATAAATGGATGGCAGAACAAGGACTGGGAGGGATATTAAGGAGACAAAGAGGGCCATGACCACCTGACCCACATGAATCTACCTTGAAAATGTGCCTTGTTCCAATGCTATTATATCTGCTGGAATTGGTGATTGTGCTCTTAAAATTAAGTCTTTTAAAAAAATTCTTGCTGACATTTCTTTTTTTTTTCTTTTTCCAGTCAGTTGGTGGAGACAGACCTTACCTTCATCCTGATCGCCTTAAATGTGAACATGAAAGATACAGAGAGGAAAGCTTAAAAATATTCCGGTCGACTCGCAAGATGGGTGGACCCGACTTTAGCAAACATTATGAAGAAAAACTTTCAAAAGAAATTGATGAAGCTTATGGGAATTTTTGCAAGCATAACGACAGCAAAAACATTTTCAATACTGCACGGACCCCTTTTGTTCTTGTGATTATGGTGATAGCTTCTTACGTTGGTGCTGGCACGTTTGCCTTAGTCGGGCTCAATCCAATTGCAACTCTCTTTACTTTAGTTATGTGGTTCGCACTTTGTCTTATCATTGTGGCTGGCTATGTACATTACACGGGAGAATATGTTAATATTGGTCAGCTGATTGATGAGATTGCTGAAAAAATATGGGAAAATGTAAGTAAAACCAGTTTATTTTTTTTTTTTTTTTTTTTTTTATTTCTTTGTATAATTTCAAAAAATATAACGGTTCCCACTTTTTATTTACTGTTTCATTTCCACTGTTTTAGTTACCTACATTTAACTCCAGAAAAAACAAAAAGAACGAATAGACCCAATGTGCAAAAGTATTGATGCTGAGGATTTGGATTTGCTAAAAACAAATCAGTGTTCCCTTGATGAAAATTCTTAATAAAGAAAGAAAATACCTTGTACACTAAGGTTGCTAAGATTCTACAATAAGAATGACTATTTTATCTATCGTATAACTTTTATTAATGTATATGTAGATGGAAACCAAGTTCCATAGAAAAATAAAATTATTTACTGAACTTACATTGTTCGGACTATCATCCTCATCTTTATTGCGGTATTGATGATATTTCGACTGTTGTACACTCCGGCCTTCTTCAGGTGATATATGTTAGAATTTTAAATGTTGTGAATATGGCAGTAAAGATGAGGCTGACATTCTGGACAGTAAATAGTTACAATACAATCTCAGAAATAAAGAATAAAATTGTTTGGAAAAAACAAAAGATGAAATGCTTCTACAAATTTAACAAATTTATTTATATTTGAAAATGCTCATAAACAGTTGTATAGTTAGAAAAATCAAAATAATACATCAAATATCATTTATTTGATAATCCAAATGTTAAATAGTTTTTCATTTGTGTGTGTGTGTGAGAGAGCTGATAAAGTTTCCTTTTGCACATGTAAATTTTTTAATACAATAGAATCCCTGACAACTGGACTAAGAAGGCCTTCCGGATACAAGGAATTGATTACAAAGTCCAGATATGACAGGTTATATTTAAATGAAAGAACTGAAATCAGGTTTAACATTTATTTTCAATGTTTTATCGTAAACAAAATAAGCTAATGGCAAGGGAAATATAACGGAATTGATTTTAAAGAAAAAGAAATAAATTATGTAATGTTAATGAAAATTCATTAAATTAAGTATGCCATGTTTAATGGATGTCAGTTATCGCCTGTTAATTTCCCTCTGAAAGTTCTCCACTGCCTTAACCGGGTATTGAACTCACACTATTTGGGTCCTGTTACTGGATCTAACCAACGCCTTTATCCACTGTGCCATGTGTCCTTCAGTTCAATATCTGGTTAAGGCAGTGGAGAAATTGGAGAGGTGAATGAATAGGAGATAACTGATAACTGACATCCATTAAACATGGCACATGGAACTAGAACAGTCTACCCCAGTGAGCGAAATAAAGGGTTCAGTTCGACATTCCAACCACATGAAGAAGGATGGAAAAGTAAATCTTGTTAAACGTAATAAATAAATGGCAAAAGATGAGGACAATAGTCTGAATAATGTACATAATACCTCATCTCAGAAATATAGACAGGTACTTTTTAACTCTGCGTTATTCCAAAGTTATTCTTATCCTCTTATTCCCATCATCTTTTGCACCAATGCAAGCCATTAGGGTGAAATAAGAATAAACAGTTATCCAAAGTAAATTTCCTGAAAAACAGAAATTTCAAATCAGTTACATATCACCTAAATAGTTCAAAAACACATCAAAATCATGTCCAGATATGAATGATTCTGTTGTGCGCAATGTTGTTTACATTGAAGGCATGTGTGTCTGTATCAGCAGTAGAGTTGCAGCCATAATACAGTTGTAGGTCAGTTTAGCAGGAAGAATATAAATTGTATAATTATTCTTGCTGATAATAAAATGAAAGAATAAAAGATATCAGTCAATTGATCAGTGTTAAAAATGAGTAATCAAAGTTAAAAATCCTGGATAATTAACATCATTGATCAAAATGTTTAGAAAACATTCAACTCAAAACGGGGCTTAAAAATTAAGAATTACAATTGACCAAAAAATTATATTTTACTTCACAATTCAAGCAGGATAAGACTAAGATTTTGTAGTGATTTTGAGCCTACCATTTTCCTAAAGATTGTCTGAAAGTAACATAAGGATGTAGCGGCCCCTTTTCTCAAGGGCTCTCATTGGTGAAAAATATTTTGTTAGTCTTGCATTTTGTTTTCAAAATGTCTGTCTTGGTTTCTCAAAGATAAGCATTTTTGATAACATTTTTTTTTCATAACTGCTGTTAATGATTCCAGCTAAAGAACAAGTGTTTCTCTCCAGATGTTTTCTTTAATTTTCTTCATTGTCTGTTGACATACACTAACACCACAAGAGCAAATTCCAAGAAAAGAATAAAATTGGAAGCTGTTAAATCTGTTGACCATCATGACCTATTGAAACACCCACACAGATGTGGGTATTTTTTTTTTTTTTTTTTTTTAAGTTAAATAATTGTAATAATTTAATAAATGTTCATTTTAGTGTTTCTTTAAAAATAAAAAAAAAAAATAATAAAAAAACAAACCATAAAACAAAAAAATTACTTTCTAGTTTCATTTTTTTCTTTTCAGATTATTGAACAAGCTCTGACTTTGTTGGCTGCCTATGGTGCACGACGGGCAATCCAGGCTGGCAAAAAAAGCAACTGATCATTTACAGTGGCAATAGCAGATTTTTACTCTTTTGCCAGGTGTCGATAGTCAGCATTAAAAGAAAAACTTCAATATTACTACTCTCTCTTTCTCTCACTCTCTCTCTCCTGTGCATAGCACTGACCTCAACTTATGACCTTTGCTCCCCCATTTCTAGCCCCTAACAGCAGCAGCAACAACAATAATAATCATAATATTAATATTAATAATAATAATAATATTAATATTAATAATAATAATAATAATAATGGTAATAAAGAAATTTAAAACGTTTTTGTCATTGAAGACAAAATATTTATAAAAAAAAACTTCTGAGTGAAATTTATAATTTTGTTCTCGGAACAATTTTTTTCTTGTTGGGGGTTGGGTTGTGGAGTAGAGGAAGGGGTCTGCAAGGTTCAATGCCAGAATTCCTAACCCTATTCATTTAGGGAACCAGTTTGTCATTGGTATTATGACTTTTTCTTCTTATTAAAATTTTTTTTTTTTTTTTTTTTTTTTTTTTTTTTTCTATTTTTTTTCTTTTCCTTCGTAGTAAATGATATTGAAGCCATATTTGTAAATAGAAATAAATCGTATCTCTGGGTGAACTGTTTGCATCAAACTTTATTTCCCCTCTGAGAGAGAGAAGAAAAAAAATAGATAAATTTGCCACCCCCCCTCTTTGCCATTCTCTTCCTGCCCCTCTCTTTTTTACTCTTCCACCCCACCATTCCTTGCCCACACCCAATCCTCACCCTAACCATTGAACTTTAATCATTCCTCTTAGGTTACTATTTTTTTTTTTTTTTTTTTTTTTGTATCTTTCCAACTTTTTCTATATATTTTTTAAAATGTTTGTTGCTTTGTGTCTCTTTCGAACTTTCTATTCCCCTGACATTCTCCCCCCTCTTCTACCCAATATCCCCAGGCTCCCCACTTTTAAGTTCCTTTTTTCCTCAAAACCCTCTAATCCAATTTTTTTTTTTTTCATTCCCCATTATCAATATTAATTCAAATGTTTAAACATTAACGACTCCATTTGTCTTCTCTATCTCTTAACTAAAAAGAAAATTTAAATGTGAAATAAAATTTTGGGTAGGGGTCAGAAGATGCAAGTTGAGTCCAAAAGTGGAGAAACAATTGGTTGCCGTTTTGCTCTTAGCTCTATTGTTTCTCTTTTCCTTCTTTTGACTGTAAAGTTCCCACTTGTTAACATTTCAAAAACTCGTGCCTTTTTCTTTTCTTTTCTTCTTCCTTTCTATTGTTTTGCTCCGTAACTCATTGCAATGGCAGCAGCAACAGAAACCGATTTTTTATATATATATATATATATATATATATATTCTTGCCCATTTCAGTTGAGCATTAAGTTTAATCTAGAATCGATGAACCAACTTTGAACAACTCGTCTCATCCTGTTGTTGTAGTTGTTCATAGCAATCGTCTTAATTTTTTTTAAATAAATTCTATTTTCTTATTAAAACATTTTGTTTTTCCTCCATAAGCTAAAACCTGAGCCTTGTTATGGCTTCCAATATTTTAAAACTTAGTCAAGTTATCTCTTCTAGAATTATGTAAAAAAAAAAAAAAAAAAAAATTTCGACTTTCTTTCTAAATGTATAGCTACAATATTTTTTGTCTACAGTGAATCTGGCGAAAACTATGAATGACTTCAATAAAAAGGTGAAAACAAAATGTAGAATTATTTCTGAAACTTAATCTGTTTGCTAATTACTAAGACTGATTCAATTTCTTTTATCTGGGGAAAAATGTGCAGTTTTACAAAAAATTGACTTAATGAAGAAATAAATCTACCAACAATGATTTTACATTTTTAATCTGCAATTTGTATTTTATCTTTGGCTTTTATTATTTGTAAATATTGAATGTGATGTTTGCATTTTATCACGTCAGGCTGTCTTCATTCTGTATGAATTGTTGATGCTTTCATTGTCTGTGATTTGAGTCTCTGATCACTCTGTTTTGTGCGTGTGATTATATGAATCGACAGGAATAGAAGATGTAAAAAGATTAATAATAACGAAAGGTGTTCAATGTTAAAATAGAGCAATCTTACATCATCTTAAAGATTGTGATGACCTACCAGTGAGCATGCTTTCACCTATGAATCTTCAGGCCTGTAAGTGTCAAAATATGCAAAATAGTGTATGTAGCGAGTGCAATTAAAAATAGTCAACTGATGCTTTAGATGGTGTATGGTTAGAGAAGTACTGGCCAAAACCAAATTTGGATGGAGGTGGGATCCTACTTGTTTCTGTCTTTTTTTTTTTTTTCTCTCTCTCTCATATATATATATATATATATATATATATATATATATATATATATATATATATATATATATATATATATTATATATATAAAATTCTTCAATTATCTTCCATATGGATTCTAAGAAATACTTGCTGGCCACATTCAACTCTAAATTAATGCAAGAAGTGGGAACTCTGCCACACACAGAAATCCTAGTCTAGACTGTCAGCTATTTGATTGTACCCACTCATTGACCTATTTTGAATATCCTGATACTTACAAGCTTCATGCCTCACAATTGAAAATGTGCTAGCTGGTACATTACCATGAGATTTATTTATTCTTTTTATGTGAGTGATCAGTGCTATCCAAGCAAGCTTGGCCACCGGACTTTTCTGTTTCACTGGATTCAAGAATCCAATAACTGCTGGTAACTTATGGGCAGGTTTGTGGCTGCAATGTCCACTGGTCACTTTCACCTCTTACTTTGTCATCTGTCTCTCACTGCATATCCTGAATTTCTCCTTAATCTCGTCCACAGTATTTCAACAGTGATTTTGAGATTTGAGAGCCAAATCTTGTAGGATAAAAGGACTTGAGCCTTGGTGGTGGAATCACACCAAAAAAAAAAAAGAAAGAAAGACAACTACTCGCACAATAAGCAAAGCTCAATGGCATTCCACTGCTGACTGAGTAACTCCCAAAAGAGTCTGTTCATGCATGTGCAGTTAGGTTATGTCTGATTGATTTCCAAGTTCTGTCAAGACCATGCAACTGGTTCTCAACATATTCATAATGTGTCTGGATACATTCCAAACAAATCTCCTCTATGCTGTAAACACAATGATTTCTGTGATGAGGTTTTAATCATTATTTACATTTACCCTCAAACTAAAGTCCTCATCTTTTGTTTTTTGTAACCATGTTTCAGCCATTATGACTTGCGGTGTTGATCTGGGTAACCTTCAAAGGAAGTCTTTATTTTTATCTATGGAGGTAAATTTTTCTTGCATTGTCCATGTCTATGGAAATCTTTTTCTTTCCTGAATCCCAAACTGAAAACCATCTTGGGGAGAGCCAGAGCGAGGCTTGGCAACAGACAGGCAATAAGAATGTTAGATTGATTCAGCATTGTTGCTCAGGACAACAGTATAGAAGATTTAAAGTGGGGGGGGGGACTTTGTGACATAATCAGTGCAAGTTCAATCCTTGGGCCAGATAATAAGCAAAATAACTAATAATGAGATATCCCCTGACATGGACAGTGGAATTAGTGTAATCTAATGTTGATTAAATAAAGGGTTTTTCAGATTGACACACTCATGAAGAGGGCTGGAGAATGCAATAGCCGAAACAAAAATGATATTAGTCTGTGAATGTAAATAATAAAATCACTATGCAAATCAGTTTCACTCTCTAAAAGCAATGTTAGGTAATTTTAATTTGAAAAAAATTTTTTTTTTAAACTGGTATTAACCAATCAAATGGATTAAAGCATTGGTTTATGAATTTGGTCACTAATTGTGAGTTCAATCCCTTGGTCAGCCAGTGTGTACTTGGACTTGTCCAAATGGTATGAGCAATAACTGAGCAGCGGTGGAAGCAAGCAAGCACTGGATGAGATATCCCGACGCATGGGCAGTGAAACAAGAACAACCTACCCCTGTAGATCAAATAAAGAGTTCAGTTTGAAATTCCCTATAGGATACCTAGGTTGATATACACCTGATGAAGCCTACTGAAATTTGATAAATAATAGTCCACCTGTATGGTATTTGTGTTACTTTATGAAAGAGAAATCAAGAATTTAATAACACCAGTTTATAATTAAAAGGTGTGTTGGGCGGGGGGGCACAATTGTATTTTCTACAATACTGAATATTGTAGTTATCATACCTTTTATATTTAGCATTGTTTACAAGATGAATAATTGAACCCTTGACATAAAAGATATTTCAATACATGTACTGTAATCCCATTTGTGAGTTACCATTAGAAATTGCTACTTAAGACTAATTCATGTCTAATTCATTAAATAAAATAAAATTTTTTATTAAACTCTAAAGATTTCATGCAAAGGAAAAAGTGGAAATGAATTAGTACCTAGTGACCTTTCAAGATTGAATCTAATGTGTAATAAGGAAAATACTTAAGATCAAAAAATGAAGACAGTTTGTTGTGAAAAATATTCCCCCTCTGCTATTCTCAGATTTTGCAATTTAACATTTTTATGATTATAAGGAATGTTCCAAAAGTAATGCCTCCAAATATTAACTCCAGCTGGGAACAGAATGAAACTAAAATTTAGCAAGCTTTCAGCTATAGACATAAAAAAAAAAAAATTCCATATTTGAGAGCTGTGGAGAATATGGCTCAAGCACATTGCTATTACCAACTGCCTGTGTTCAAATCCACGGTTTGGTTTACATAAATAATTAACAAGGGTTGATGACTTAATGTGCGCAATTTTTTCCACATAGAGAAACTCGGTGTCATGCTTTGTATGCACTTTCATGTCCGATGCCATTTTATCAGACTTACACAATAACAATTACAACTGTCATCCATTGATATTAAAGTAGACTGGCCCAATTTAAAAAAAAAAAAGAAATAGAAAAACAATTTCTTGGGAAATAATTTTTGTACATTAGCATTCAAGCTGTGACATTTGTTATCAAAAAATAGTTTTTTTTTTTTGGGGTAATTTTTTAAGGGTAGTCTTGTTCATAATATTGGTATTTTAAAAATTGAACACTGGCTCTTTGCAGAATTCTCAACAAGCTGTTTGACATAAACGTTTTTTTTTTTTTTTTTTTTTACAAAATATTTCCTTGTGCAAGAGTTTTCAACCTCACCCCCACCCCAAAAAGTATATGTATCTGCTAAGGATTTACTGGGGACAAAAAGGGGGTGGCTGAGCATACATTATAAAAAACTGCCTAAAACTTAATAAAAACCAAGTTTTATTGTTCAAATGTTTATTAGGGAGAAAATCCAAACAATTTTTTGATATAAAAATTATTTTTAATCCTTTTTGCAGAACCTTGAAAATGTTTAAAAAATTTTTTTTTTTTTTTTTTTTTCAATGTGGGGCCATAAATCTCTACAGGAAATTTGAGTCTTTTTTTGCAGTGAAAACATTGATTTGGAAATTCTTGCAAAGATTCAGATAATTGTTAAATTTTAAGGAAGCTTTGAGGACTTAAATTATTTAATTTTAATTTCTTTTATGAATAAAATGTTATGGACACTTACCTTCATGAAGCTTCTTTTTTTTTTTTTTTTTTTTTTTAAACTTTTAAAAAATGTTTACTTTTTTCTTTTTCTTTTAATTACAGATTTTTTTTTTTTAAATAAAAAAACAAACTTATTTTTGTATATAGATAAATCTGTAAGAGTGAGGGATTTTACACTATATCGATTTTTATGAACAGGACCTGACTTCTAAAATCATAAAATATTTTTCAGTGTTGACAAATTTCAAGGGCAAAAAATATTTCAAAGAAAATTGCTATTTCTCATGCGTGGATCAGTGCATCTAGGAAGCCCCAATATTAATTTAACAAGGTTTTTTGATGTTCAATGTTGAGTCTTTTAAAGGAACTGTCATTAAAAGTTGTTCTAAAAGTTAACATGGTAACAAATGTTTTTTCTATATTCCATAAAATAAAGGCAAATAATGTATGTTAAGACTAGCGTTCTGATAAAAAAAGAAAAAAAAAAAAAAATGTAATTTTTGAATATTAAGAAAATTAGTGTTTGTTTCATTGATTTTTTTTTTTTTTTTTGGTAAAAGATGAAATCGATTTTTCGGGTACATTTTCTCTATTTTCTGATCAATAAGGATTGATTCCTTGCGTGAGCTAAAGTTGTTAATTAGCTAATTCTTATATAGCATTCACACTTGCTAACAATTTTACGAATAATTCTTCTTAGTTGTAACGAAGTTTATGCTTGTGAAATCGGTACAAGGGAAGCAACTCCTTAAAGTTATATCTCATTGTGATTTAATCATTTTTTTTTTTTTTTCCTGCATCTTTGTCTTTCATAAAGTAAGCAAACTCATCGAGGGAATAGGTAACAGGAGGTAAATTCTCAGGACTTTGTGCACATCCAAAGTACTAGGACATGAAAGTTCTGATGTCTGTCTTATCAATCCCCGGTTTGTGTCTATACAGATGAGTGGGTGTGGTTGCAGGAAGTAGAATTTAACTATGAAAGATAAAATAATCTGTCGAAAAACTAATACCAAATTTATCCATTTCGATGTTTCAATCAGGCGAAAGGCCTGAGGTAATGGTCAGCGGATGGTGGAAGATATTAAAGGGAAGAATTTTTATAAAATAATTATAATTTTTCATATTGTAACACTTCAATTCAATCCTGGTTCTCGACAACAGATATATAACCTTTATGTCATGGTCCGCACAGGTTGGATCCTGGTTTGATCAATGGAGTGATTATTTCAATCCTGACCTGCCTTACCTCACGTTGTGATTGATTTGATTAGAAGGCGGCCAATATCAATTCGTCGCAGGTATCTTTGTGCTCGGCTTTTCCAATTCAATCAAAGCCATACAATAAAATTGGAGAGAAAAGAAAAACATCACTTGAAATATGTATAAGAAATAATTACTATTTTTATATCAATTCTGTGTTCAAGGGTTCATTAGTCGTTGTGTTCGCAACCCGTTCCTAAATCAGACGTAACATTTAGGTAAGCTGATAAATTTGTGGCTTGCAGTATTAGCGAAATTTGTTTTACTGTTTTGGTAATTTTGGCTCTAAGCTGAAGTTGGAGGTTCTTGTGTTTGGCAGGAAATGTGGAATCTCTCAGCACCCCATGCCGCTTCCAATCTCAGCTTGCAAAACTGGCTCTGAACTGACTGAATGCCTTTTGCGCATTCATTTTTATGGACTCCAACTAGAAACTGCTGCAGGGCAATATGTAGGCTAGGTTTCAGTGAATCCCCTGAGTCCAAACAAAGGTCTATTATTTCTGGTCTTGAGAAATTAAATTAATTAATAATTTTGGGGAATTCTCCCTCGCTCGTTGGAGATGGTTGCAGACATTGCTCCGTCTGGCTGCTTCCACTTTCTCTTAGTACCATCTCTCAACATGACCTTCCAGTGGGCATGAGCAGATCCTTCAACCTCCTTAATGTCTCTTCTGTGCCTGCTACCCTTCAATAGATGCAGACAGCCTCTCATCTTGATCGCTCTTCTGTGCCTGTCACCTCCAGCATTCGGTCGGAGATTAATTTTTAAAAAAATATGGTTTCAAATGTTCTTATCTCATAGGTGAATTGACACCACAATTAACTTTCTCGCCTTTGACCAAAGAAACACTTTCCCAGGGAATTTTTTTTTCAACTCCCATTATGGCGACAATTGCTCAGCTGTAGGTGTTCAATTCATTGTTTTCATTCTGACATCTCGCAAAATAAATTCATTTAGTTTTAACCCAATTCTTCTCTTGTCAGATCCAGGCATTGGTTGCCACAGACTGTCAACAGTTGATTTGTTCACACAAACTGAGAATTGCTTTCAGGCGATTATCTGGTCCATTGTAAATATTTCAATTCTCTGGGAAAAATCTTACTATCAGCTTATTTTTCCTGATATTGGTTAAACCTTTTCATGCTAAGTTATTCATTATCTCGTTTTCATTGATATTTTAAGTCGCCATTATGATTGTTAATTACCAGCAACCGAAATAGTGTTACAATTCTCCTTTACCCCTTCTGTCATTTACCCGTAAATGACATCTCAAATTCCCAAATCTACTAATACACTATTTGGCATGCATATTAGTTCTCTAACATAATAACCCTGCCTGTTGCAGTTCTGTCCTGTCTTCCTGGTGGTTCTGGCCGAAAAAGAAATCCACCTGATCTTCCTCCGGTGAACTGAAGGAACCACCACTATTCGCCACGTTGTGAATTCTTGATCCGAAAAATCTGGTGGGAAAGGGAGGAAATGGCTGGGTATTTCGCTGTAAGGAAATCACTATTCATGCAGCAAAAGTTTCTTGTCGTAGCCGCAAACACATGAAAAAGAAAAAAAATAAGCAACTCCTGTTCCTGTACATGTCTCTACCAAAGAATTTACACAAGTACAAAATTGGCTCTTATTTTTGAAACATGAGAACTCTTATGTTAGTGAAGGAATCATATTTTTTTTAAAATAATTATAAGAGAGAGAGAGATTATTTATTTTAGGATATTACACTGAAAACATGTCAAAATGGCTACACAATTGCAATCGTGTTTCAATGTGTATCAATGCATCTCTTCAGGCAATTGTAAATTACTGGCGAGTGAACGATTTATTTAGATTTAAAAGCAAAATACAACCACTTTTTACAAAAAAAAAAATAAAAAAGGTGGGATTATAAGGTATGTGGGCTTTACTCTGATCAACTATGACTTGTGTTAAATTTAAACTAAGCGAAGAAGCAAAAGTTAAAAAAAATATTTTTTTATAAATGGCTCATGACCCCTAGATTGGCAGCTAATGGCAGCCAGATGTAAACTAGAGCAGATGCAAATGGTTTCAGAAATTATACAAACTAGAAATAAAACTGGTGTGGCAAGGTAATTTAACAAAATACAAATCAAGTTATATGTTTGTTATTTTTTATAGTTGATAAATAGCTTCAAGAAACTAGAAAATAATTTAAACGTATAGAATTATTTGGTAAATTCATATGCAACTATTGAATAAAGATTCTTCATATAAGATGTTATTAACAATAACCACTCAATGTAAGATGTCAAAAATACCAACCAAATATCACTACATCCGTACAAGATGTTAGAAATCCTACTAGATTATTATATGGTGCAACGCAGTACAACTAAAATCTTAAGAAAAAGCATATATATATATATATATATATATATATTTGACAAACACTTAAAATACCATTAGGTGGTATTTGTTTGAGGTCAATAAAAACGGCCTCAAATCTTCAGAATTGTAAACCATATATATATATATATATATATATATATATATATCTTTCTATCTCTCTCTCTATATATAGATTAATGCTGAAGAAATTTTCAAGTGTTGGAATTATTCAATTTTTTTTTTATATTTTGGGTTGATACCAGTTTTTTGGGTTTTTTTTTTAATTTTTTGGTTTACGCGAGATCATTATTGGAGTTAAAATATTTGAATGAATTATAGTTTAATTTTAAATTTAGGCCCAGATTAACATTTAACATTGAAAATAAGGATGAGCAGTATTTGCTATTCCTGCAGTTGTAGTTATTACTTCTATCCATCTATCACAGAGAAGTTACTAACGGGTGCAATAAAACCTCGCCAACATGTACTGCCCATTAATACATGTTTTATTATTACAGATATCAATACTTTAAGGTTTGGTTTTTTTTTGTTTTTTTTTATTATTATTATTAATATTAATTATTCTATTGTTGACTATTTACATTATTCAGACTATTGTCCTCATCTTTGTCGCCATATTACGTTTCAGCCATTGTACGATCTGGCCTTCTTCAGGTGGTTGGAATGTCGAACTGGGGTAGACTGTTCTAGTTCCACATGCCATTGTAGGGGACCCAGGTACCATGCAGTGCTGGCCTACGAAAAGGTGGCCTTGTGCCAGACACTACTCACGACTACCCAATCCACTAACAAAGTAAAAATAATAAATATGTGATCTTTAGTGAGGAAAAAAAAAAAGGGTCATTTAACACGTGCATAAAAATAGTAAAGATAGCCAGGAGGAAACGACGAAAACGAGTCTGGTGGAAGACAAATATAAAACTTTATTTGAATAACAAATAATCTTGTCTCAAACAGTGGAGACTATCAGAAAAGGTTAAGGCCTGTTCTTAGCCAGTAGGCAGATTGTATAATGTAGTGACTAGTAGAATGTTAATGTTCCGTGCCAAAACAAAAATCAAAATTGCTAAGGCAGGAAAAGTTTCTTCAGAAGGAAGGTTCTGAAATATAGTCTTCTTGTACAAAAGGTGTATGCGTACACAACAAGGAAAAATACTCACTGCAAGGTTTTATAACGTGTGTGTAATGTTATCTTTTTTTAAAACTGGTTCGTAAAGGTTAGAATTCAAAAGAGGTACGTGTAGTTCATCAATCTTCAGTGAAGAAAAACTCTACGTTCCCTGGTAGTGAACGGAGGAAAGTTCGAACAAGTTGTTTGCTTCAAGACGAGGAATTAGTCTTGGAAAAGTGTGATGACGACAGTGTCGTAGTCTCTACGTTTTCTAGCAGAAAACGGAGGAAAGTTCGAACAAGTTGTTCGCATCGAGACGAGGAAAAGGCCAATGTAAAAGTGTGATGACGACTGTCGTAAACAAGATGTTTTCTAGTAGAAAAACGGAGGTAAGTTCAAACAAGTTGTTTGAAGAAGTTATAATCACACGATATGTTGAAGTTTTGGTTAGTTAAGATATTCCGGTCCGCGTATGAGTCAGGGGAACGGAATAAATGAGTCAACTTTCTTACTTGACAACCAGGCCGTGACTGACTTGAAAACAAAGTTTGTCAGTGACGTCAGGGAATGCGCGGGAAAACTTCAAATTCTGATTCAAGCTGGAACCAGCAGCCAGCCAAACTTCCTCATGACGGCCACAAAGAGGGCTGTTTACTGCTATATCTAGCCAAATGTGAAAGGAAGGGGTGCAAAATATGCGCGCACGTGTGCGCGAAAATAGGTGGCATCCATGCACGATTCCAGACCATATTTTAATGGATGTCACTTATCAGTTATCTCCTGTTAATTCCCCTCTCCAAGTTCTCCACTGCCTTAACCATAACCAGGTATTGACCTCAGACTGAGTCCTGTCACTGGATCTAACCAACACTTTTATCCACTATGCCACATGTCCTTGAGGACAGAGTGTAAGTTCAATACCAGGTTAAGGCAGTAGAGAACTTGGAGAGGGGAATTAAAAGGAGATAACTGATAGTATAGTAGGGTCAGTTGTCTGCAATCAATTGTATCTGCTGAGGATGAGTTCATGTTCTCACCATCTATGGATTGTGGTGATAAGGGTGTAGAGCATGTGGTCATTCCAAAAGTTGTTAAAAAAAACAACAACCAAACAAATTTCAATAAAATAAATTTTATTTGAAAACAGAATCTTCAAATTCTTTTAGAAGTTTATATAGAACTTTTTTGGCAAAACAAAAACAAAACATCCAGATTTATTTGCGCAAAAATCGCAAAGTGCTTCCATTTCCACAATTTGAAGAATTTCTCAATTTTGATTAAGGGGAGGGGGGTATATCAGCACAAAGGCAGAGGGAGTCACAATAAGGACTAGACAACCTCCGAATTTGGATTGCTTTTATTTCATCTCCATTTTCAGACCAACAATTTCTTTGAAATACTGTGATACCATTTGTCATTGCTGTGGTAAAATAGAAGTTTTCTTATGGATACAAGGATTAACATTTTACTGAGACTTTGGAACAAGAAGGGTTATTGCATAAAATCCATGGGAAAAGATCGATGATTTAATTCATATATAGACAACACCTGGAATTGGTGCATCGAGGGTTTGAATAATGGAAAATGATCCAGACTTAAAGGGCAATGATGACTGACACATGTTCTACACAGTTGGAAATGCAAGCTGTAAAGTCAAAACTTCATTTTTGTAAACAACAAATTTGAAGTTGATAGATGGTGGTGGTGGTGGTTTAGAGCCACCGATGTTCACCAAGGAGATTTAGTGAGAGGCAATAATGAGAGTGGAAGAAGGGAATTTCCCAGAATTAGTGAATTCCCTTACTTCACTGTGCCCCATGCCAGCTTAGGCAAACGTCAATAAATACAAATGCGTGAAGCAAATTCATCAGATGGGAGGAGAAAATAGACAGAGGAGACCGGAGAGAGACAGCAGAAAGTTTGTTCAAGTCACCAGATGCGAGACACCCCACGTGATTATCTGCTGTTGAAAAGAATCACCGACTTTAGCCTTATGCCGAACTTTATCAAGTCAACAAAAATACCACTTTCAATTTAAACATGGGTTGGGCTGATAATTTATTGCATATGAACTGTTATTGTACAAAGGACTGATATAAAAGACAGTATTTACTTTTTGTACAATTTATTAGAGTTATTTTTTCTTTTCTCTCTGTACGCCTTCACCCTGCTTGGACCAGCCCAGCATGAAGATGATCAAAGTCAAGTCACAATGTGGGATAGGGAAGGTCTGAGATTGAAGCGATCTTTGTTGATCAGCCTGTATTGAAAGTCTTGGACCAAGAGGGTGCTGTAAGATTACATTTGATTGGTGTGACCAAGGATCAACCCTGAAAAACTGGAATTTGGTGCAGATCTGATCTCAGGTTGACTATGACCAATCCAAAGACCCAGACAACAGAAAGTACCCAAAAAGACTGGCTAGTGTCAAAAAGTGATGACACATATATGAGCTGACTGACAAGGAAATGGTATACGTAGCATTTAACGCTGTGGTGGGTACAGTTTCAGATTTCATAGGGAATCGGTTGGTGGTCAACCCCCAGTTGAGGCATGAATCCCCCACCCCCCAGGGAGTTCTGGAGGAGGTCAGGAGTAACGCTGCTATACAGGCCCAGCTGGCTGACCTATGTCTGGAGGCACTCCAGAATGGAAAGCTAAGCAGGAGAATGTTGAACTGGAGCAATGGGAAGAGGTTACTGGAAGAACTTGGTTGCTCTGATATGAATTCTATGAGCCTACCACTTGCAAGATACAGGTTAATCTGTTGGACCTGCGGCTATGAGGGTCATGGAGCAGTCAGCTGTTCAACAAAGTGGGGATTGCCCCTGGATTTCGAAGATGAATGTACGATGTGCAGGAGACATAAAGACTAAATGGTACAGGATAAAGAAAAGTGTCCCACCAATACAGGTTAAGAAGGCCAACCCTGGAAAACAAAACCAAGGAAATGCCAGTGGGCCATCCCAGGAGTGAGAGGGAAGGTGGCCCATGTGTGAAAGAAATCACAAGCAAAATTTTTTTTGGCAAATTTGACACAAAAAAACAAGTGAATTTTGGCACTATTTGTTAAGGGAGAACACTGAAGTTGAGGATGTTTGTGGTTTAGAGTTGATGGGAGTGGAGTGAGCATCACGGCTCCACCAATTGTTTACACCTGTTGAGAAAAGCCATTAGGTTGTGAAATTTCCAAAATGGTGTCAGGATTCTTTAGAGTTGAAGAATTCAATCCAAGAATATGGTGAATCTGGGGAATTAGTTGGCTAATGTCTTAACTTTAACATGCTTCTTCCATGAATGCCTTAAAATCATACCAAAGTTTTGAGTATTTGGAATTGCAATCTGCTGACAGCTGGTCAATGGATTGACCCATAGTTCACAGATCTGGATTTGGAACTCTTGGACGTGGCAGCACATTTTCTCCTTCGATGCCTCCATCACTGAGAGCAGCAAAGCCGAACACTGGGGAGAATTGGTCACATGATCTTTGTAACATGTGTCACAAATACATATGTTACACCACTTGCAGAAGGCATCCTTGGATTTACTGTGCAAAAGACATCCATCCCTTGATTGTGAGTTCTTGTTGCGCCTGCTGCAATTATTGCAACAGAGTTCTCTGGCAATCCCAGCACCAAATCCGAGGAGTCCAGTCCTGTGGTGCCATTTGCCATTGTCAAGTGCAGCCTATTCAATGCACGACCATTACATGCATGAACAGCACAAAGAATGAAGATGTGGCAATGTGCCTTTTGTAAATTTCTCCACAAGATAAAAATCAATCTGTAAAAAAAAAAAAAGGTTGATTTATAGAACAGGATGTAAAAATTAAGATTTTAGAAAAACAAAATTGCTGTCTTTTAAAATCACAAATGGGGTTTGAAGGTAATGAATGGGGGGGGGGGAAGAGAGCAATTCAAGAAGAGAGTCAATATGCCCCTTTCACAATCACAATATTTTTGTAAAAGACACATACATTTATAATACTAAGACTTTCTAATTTCCTTCACTAATCACACCTTAGTAAGACACAAGGCCAATAAAAGCAAGATAGATCATTTAAAAGCCAGATATTAAATAATACATAGCATGCCTCTTTACAGGGCACACTGTAAGGTGACAGTAAGAAAGCAAAAAAAAAAGAAAAGCCAAGTACTACTTAAACTGGTCTACTTATAGAGAACTCTCGGACAGTCCCCACGTCCAACTTTTGTGGCATGGCATGTAATAAAAAATAACAGAGTAACTTTTTCTTTCTTTCTTTCTTACAGGCAACCATAAAACACTTATAACCAAAAATACAAATACCAGCACATACAAAAATAAATTGTAAGGTATTAATGTATATTAATATTTAAAAATCTACCAAAAATAAAATATACTTTCCTGAAACTTTATTTAGGGAATAGTAGCTATTGAAACTAATTTGATTGAAAAACATTTACTTCAAGTTTAAAATAGAAATGGATTTGAAAAAAAAAAATCAATTTTAAAATTCTTTCAAAAAATACATCTATATCTGACATGTTATTTGAGTAAAATTAGAAAATTTTAAGTTAAATTAATCTGATTTGAAAGAAATATTGCTTACTTATAGCATAAAAAGTAATATACAACCACCAATTATTAATGATTGGTCCTGTTCATCTGATCCAACATTTGATAGACTGTTGAATGACAAAGCAATGACAACTATGGATGACCATAAATGACATAATTGTCAGAAATCTGTGACACTATTTAGCTATGGTAATTAACTAATTAACCATAAAAATTACACAAGAAAATACTGAGAACGGAAAAGATACTCCAAGGTTATTTTTCTTTTACATTAAAAATATGATAGAGTTATTTTTCTCACCCCCCCCCACCGAGAATTGGCATAAACAATGGACTCACAAAAAAGGACATATGCAAGCTTTTGACAATTGATTAATGGTATTTGTAAAAGTACTGATTTACGAAAAACCTGAGAATAATCGTATTTGTAAGAATTTAGACCAGTGGGAATGAGAATTTTGTAAACAAAAAAATTCTAGATTATAATTTTATTGAGGCCAGCTTAGCCACGCCCACATGGCCTGGACACCATTGGTCGAGTGGTAGCAATGGTGATAGGTGGAGGTAATTTGATGAGAAAGATGGAGAAATTAACACCCACTGAAAGCATTTGGTATGAGGTATCAATGTGAGAAAGGGGAAGTTTAGGAGGATAGCTCTCCTACAACCTCTCCTCACAGACAAAGGGATCCCTCCAAAATGAAAAGTGATTAATTTTCCAAAATGGGAAGTAATCAATTTTCCTGGCCAGACAACAAAGAAGTTTCTTATCAGAAATCAGGATTTACCTGAAACCCTAGACTACGTTTAACCCCGCGCTGGTTTTTGGTTGATGTCCATAAAAACGACTGCCTTTTGAGAGTTGCAGTTCAAGTGGCAGGAACCAGTGTTGCCTCGCAGAAGTTGACCAAGAGATTCCACGACCTTTGACTTCGCCTATCCTACCAATAGCAAGTTATACTGACGAATGAAGCTAAGCCAGCAGTCTTAGAAGACCAGAACTTGCCTAAGAAGCGTAAAAGTGTCACACACTATAGAAAACGGGTTGGGAGAAAAACACACACTCCTGTATATAAGATGGATAAAAGTTAATCTGTTACTTTCAACATACTTGAACCTCTTGGGTTTGCATTTGCATCTTTTCTTTATGCTTGTGCGATATCACCTTCAGTCTGGACTCATCTTACACTATGGCCTAATTGATCTCATCTAAGATCAAGATCACAACGTGGGTACGTCAGACTTGAGATCGAAGCAGTTACTTCGGTAACGAGACATTGGAAGTGAGCTGGGAATGATGGAGCTGGTGTTGAACTGGTTGCAGCTGGCATGAAGCCATTAGCATCGACCGACCATCCCACTTGGTACCCTGACCAAAGGATTCTGCCAGGTTGTGATGACAACCGATTGACTGGGACACAGGCTAGTGGCAGCAGCTAAGAGTCAACCACAAAATACTGACAGAGAAATAGCACAGCTTTGTGCTGTGACTGGAAGTTGACCACCAGCCGACAGCTCAGTGTCACAATTCTAAGTGAACACATTTTTTTTTTTGTTTTATCTACCTAGTAATTTTTACAAATGAACATATTTTCCGCAATTATTTAATATTTTATTGACTTTTATTTACCTTTTGAAGATGGAAGAAGAAGAAAAAAGCTAAAATACTATAAAACTTTCAATTAATTTTATAATTTAATAACAAATGAAATACCATGACAGAAGTAACTTAATAATTTATTAAATATTATCGTAATTTACTTATATATTTTTAAATCTATTTTTCATTTTATTTCTGATTACTGTTAACATGACTAATTTCTTTTAATTATAGGTGCAGAGGACAAAAAATTCTCAAACCGGGTAGGTACCTCCACGAGATCGCTGAAAAATGAGCATAGCAGGATAATAACGGCCTTAAACTTGACGAAAATAAATTTTTATCGTCTAAAATCAAGAGGAAAGAGCAAAGTATTTTTTCATTATGTTTTACATTTTTTTAATAATTTCTAGCACTTCCAAAATTTTCCTTAATATTTTTTTTTTTATCAGCAAAATCGATCGCCAGACATTTTTTAACTTTAGTTTAAAAGTGAAAGTTTCCGTTTAAGAATCAATTATGATTTTTTTTTTAAAAATTAATTTAAAATTAGAAATTAGAAAGTTTATTTATTTGAAACAAACATTACTTACTTACTGCGCTAAGAAAAAAAAAGGGTACTTACAAACGATAGAAAGCCGGGCTTAACAGGTGTTGATTGACAAGTGACGTGTGTAATTTTAACTTATGGGAGGAAAAGTTATAGTACGGAAAGTCACAAGTGACAGTTTAGCTTTATGTGAACAACTTATTTACCTCGTTTTTAAGTAGACATAGCATGATAAAAACGGCCTTAAATTGGACAAAAGCAGAATTTTATCGTCAAAATGTTTGTTACTACCAACGCAAACCACGTGATGGACTATTGTTTTCATGATGCTTCCAGTCTTCCGTATATTTGAATTTAAGATATTTTGGGTCACCAAAGAAAAAAAAAAAAAATTATATTACTAGTTATTAGCAACTTTCTGATTGTAACCAGCTTTATTTTATAATCTGTAAATGATATTTATCTACTTAATAACACCACTAAGGTGTACAAGATTTTCATTAATTTTAGAATATTTAACAACTTTAATAATGTAAAAAAAAAAAAAAAAAATTTAAGAAATAAATAATTGTAAAAATTCATTTTTCATCGAAAACGTTTTTTGCTTTCAGAAAATACATATTCATACAAAAAAGTAAAAGTAAAAGCTTTTGAAATTAAACAATCTTTGTTTTATTGAGTTTTGTATGTTACAATTCAGAGCTGATTTTAAGGTCGAAGGGTGTCAACTAAAAAAAAAAAATTTGCTTTCCTCAAAGCCTTGTGCTTTTAATTTATCACTACTGTACAAATTAAAATTTCATGAGTTTTCATAAAATTAATTATGGGGGGGGGATATAAACAAAAAAAGATATTAATCATTTGGGAATAGTTTCTGAAAGTTTCATTAAAATCTAACAATTATTTTTATTTTTGTAAGATTTCCAAAATTAATGATTGCCATTAAAAAAAAAGGTACAGAAAAATCCGCCATGTTATTTAGTATGACAAAAGCTGATGAAGAGAAACGAGGTTTTTCAATCAAAAGTTAGAAATGCTAAAGACAGAAAAATTTTGAAAAATAATTAAAAATTACTTTGTTCTTTCCTCTTAATAAAAAAACATTTTGACGATAAAATTTTGTTTTCGTCAAGTTTAAAGCCGTTAGGGTTTCAGAATTTTTTGTCCTCGGCATCTAAAGAAATTAAAATAAAGATAAGCAAGAAAATTAACACCCTGATGTGGATTTTTTTAATAATTTAAAATATTATTTAATCATTAATAGTTAATAAACTTTAATTAACATTAGCAGAAAATAAATATTTTTCTATTTCAATCTGTAAAAATTGTGAACACTGTTGAAAAGAAAACTATTCAAAATTAATAATAGAAAATGAAACTAATTTCAAATAGGAATGAAATAAAGTTTAAAAATAATTTAAATTTATTAAACATTTTCAAAAGTAAATTAAAACGTCTTTATCAAAATTACGAACAAATATTTTTTTTTGTTTCTTAAAAAAATTAGTCAATTGAAGTATGCTCCACAGTCCACACTATGTATTGTAAAGAGTTAAAGACATTAAATAAAAAATATTTAGCGAAATAGTAACTGAAAAAAGTAAAACTTACTTTAAATTTTAAACTTTTAAAGCTGAATGGAAAGTCTGAAAAAACGCGTTGGAACGTAAAGAAACAGAATGTTGCTACATAAAGGGACAAAATTCTTAGATCAAGTTACCGTTTCATAATGGCAATTTCAGTCTACCATACATGAAAATGAGGAACGTATTAAGTAAAAAAAAAAAAAAAAAAAAAATTAAATAGGATAGCGGAACTACGTTTAAAATCTTTGCAATTTTCGACTCGTAAATTTCGTTTTCACTTAATTACTCTATCACATCCAGGAAATAGCCCAATACAGAAATTTACAAGATTTCAGATCGTTATAAATTATAATTAAATTTAAAAAAAAAAAAAAATGAAAAAATTCTTGTAAAAATTAATCATCGGAAAATTTGTATTTCTTCAGACAATAGTGTCCTTAAAAACTTATTTACAAAGGTAATTAAAAGCATTTCTAATTAAATTCCCTTATTTTTCAATTCAGGGCAGATTTTCAGTTGGAATAGTGCAAGTTTGAAAAAAAAATTAAAATTAGGCGATTTACATTCTCTAAGTTATTTTTTTTTTTTTTGAAATCTCATGAAATTAAGTGTGTGCGTGTGTGTAGGGGGTTAACATACACACACAATTTGTGAATAGGTTGTAGACTCTTAGTCTTCCACAACACAACCAGCTTTACCTCTTTGTAGGAAATGCACTCTTCCTATCTAGTAAGCCAAATTCTACCTTCAGACAATATAACAAGTATTCATTGGTCAATCACCTCCAATCTGCCTTGCTGATTGGTCATTTCCGACCAATCAAACCGCCTGCACGCGACTAAGCTGTTTTCCCGCTCATATGCTGCGAGCCCACCCGGTGATTATATAAAGAGAAAACGTGAGGTGAGGGCCAAGTTTCAAGATGTAACATTCACCGACTCCCGTCTTAGTCATTGCTGACCAGACGTTAAAGACAATTACCAAGTCAGACGTCTTCACCTAGAGAGAAGCCCATCAACTCAACGCCAGTCAGTCTCACGAATTCGCAGAGAACTTTCCAATATACTCCAACTCCACGCCACTACGAACCACAGTTTTGCCGCGCACAAAGATACATCGCTGACTCGTATTCTATCAATCATTAATCAACTCTGTGAACACATTTCTCAACTTTGCTTATGTACAGTGAATTAAATTCACTACTTATTTAAGTAAACACCAGCGAACGAACGACATAACAAAAACACCACACGCCAGTCTAAACTCTGACTTTGCCGCGCATAAAATATTCACTAACTCGGTAACCTTCGAGCACACTATCTCTCTCTAGAACATTTTCTCAAACTTCACTTACTATACTTTTCAAAGTGATATTTCTCACTACATAACAAGTATCAGTAACTAACATTCCATTTTTCTCGAGCAGATAAAGGTACGCAACTTTGAACAACCTTGATTACTTGTATAATTTGTATATAAATTGATGTTAGTGTTATGCATTCAACATTTGTCTTGTTTTCAACTTTATTTGCATGATTTGTTCTAAATAATTGTTGTGCACGAATGTTGTAGAACACAGCCTTGAAAATCCTTCTGATCAATTTAAACGCAATCACTAGTCCGCAACAAGGTTCTGAAAATTTCATTAAAATCGTGCAATTATTTGATTTTTTACAAGAATTTCCGAATGAATGAGTTTTCAACAAGGAAAAAAGCGTAAACATTTTAATGAGGTTATTATGTCACCCCGAAAACAAAACTAACTTTTAATCAAAATTTCAAATGTGAGGTATTAAAAACAATTCAAAAAATAAAAAAAAAACTTTGGTCTTTAATAACAAACTTTTTGACGATAGAACTTGTAGACTCGTCTTTTTCTTACCTATTACCCCTAGCAACAGAACAGTCTATATCTTACGCCTACGTACGTAAAAACTCCAACCAATTAAAACCGTACTAGGCAAATCAACCAATCGCATTGGTTCATTACTGAAAGTCCACACGCAAAAACGAAAAAATTTAAAAAAAAAAGGGAAAAATTACTTGTAAGAATGTCTTTGTAATAAAATGAATCTACTCCAAAGACCAGTAAGTCATTGCATACGAGAGTGGATGCACATCGAAAGATTGATTCTCGCAAGTTTCTCGTCATCTATATACATTAATTTCACATATACTAATCAGTCTTAAAAGTATTTAGTGATGGCATTTGTGGCGTGTGTACATCTGCATTGGGAAAAAAGTATTTAGTGATGGCATTTGTGGCGTGTGTACATCTGCATTGGGAACGTTCTTATTTTGTAGTTTTGGGCCACTCATTCGCTCTATTTATCCACAACCACCTAGTTGCCTTTTCGACGAACTCCAGGATCATTTGAATCGCCCGCCTTCTTTTTTGTCCCGTTATCCCTAGGCTAGTAAGAGCTCGTATCATTGACTGTCCGGCGAACCCCCTACAGCCGATCTCCACAGGGAAACAACGAGTATGCCATCGTTTAGTCCTACAGTCATTTAAGAGTCCTTCATATTTACAATATTTTCTCTCAAATGCCTCTTGCATATGCTCCTCCCATGGGACAGTTAATTCCAGCAAAATAATCTGTTTTGTGGCGTCCGAATAAACGATTGTCTGGACGGAGTTTGGTGGACGATATATGTGTTGGGAATTTTAATTGTTTCCCGAGATCGACTCGCATTTACCAATCCGACGCGGACGATAACAGTGACTGGGATCCTGCAACCTTCTTACTCGGCTTTGCACCTGCTCTAACGAAGCGGATAGCTCTTCGTTCTGGGATGAGTTTATTACTCTGTAAAGCTTCAGTAATAATGAGTGCTATCGCCTCTAAAACCTTGTCATGACGCCAACGATAGCGCCCGTATGTCAGAGCTGTTCTGCACCCGCTTAATATATGTTGCAGTGATCCCGTCCCCGAACACAGGGGGCACTTTGGTGAATCTATTTTTCCCCATAGGTGTAGGTTGGTCGCGCTTGGTAATACGTCGTACACCATCTGAACCAGGAATCTAGATCGGCTGAAGTCGGTATTCCAAAGATCTGACCACGACACTTTCCGCCGATCTACACCATCCCACCTGGTCCACGCGCCCTGCTGGCTATAACCTGCCATTTTTGTCATCTGATTTTCCTCCATCCCTGCTCTGACTTCGTCCTGTATCAGGCGTTGACGCTCCTTCACGGTGCTTTTCCCGAATTTGTAGGAGGGAATCAACCCCAGGCCTGCTCTGCCCTGTGCGACTGAACCCATTAATGCTTTTACCCTCAGATTCCCTTCTGCGATAGCTAGTTCCTTAGTAGCACTCCATTTTCTGCCAGTCTTAATCTCTATTCCCGCACCTGATACTTTGGGATCTCTGGAGTTTCTATAATGGTAGCTTTCTCTTGTCCGTGACACCATGAACTCAACTAGTCCTGGATGGCATTGGATGATCCATATAAGGCTGCACTGCTTAAGCACCGAGGTAATCCTAACCATCTACGGAGGAGACTGCTAGCTCTTCTCTCTAAAGTCTCCACAGTCGAGATGGGAACGCTATATGTCTGGAGTGGCCATAATGCTCGTGGGAGCACACAGTGATGGTATAGCCAGGCTTTGAAGCGTCCTGGCAATCCCGATTTATCTATTTTCGCCAGCCACGAGTCAAAATCAGTACGTATAGCTTCGATAGCTGGTGTGTCCTTCAGAGCATTACAAAAGGATTTACCTAGACTTTTAACAGGCTTATCGGCCAACGTCGGGATGGCTCTCCCTTCTATTGTGAAATAGTGTTTTACCACTCGGCCTTTTTTTTTTTTTATTACCACTGATCTACATTTGTTTGGCTTGAAATTTATTCTTGCCCACTCAATCAGTCTCTCTAAACCCCGTAATAGCCATCTACAGCCTGTAACAGAATGCGTGGTGACTGTAAGATCATCCATGTAAGCCCGGTTGGGTGGTTGCCTAACTCCGGTATTTGAAACGGGGCCACGGCATTCCACCTCAGCGGACTTCACGAGCATATTCATCGCGAGAGCAAAAAGCGTGGCTGACAATGTACAGCCTGTAATGATTCCTCCCTCGAGTCTATGCCAATCTGAAGAAATCAAACCGGATGCAACTCTTAGATCGAATTGTCTGTAATAATCTAGGATAAGCTCGCGGATGCTACTTGGGACGTAGTGTCTAATTAAAGCTTCTTCCACGAGTTTATGCGGTATGGACCCATATGCATTGGCCAAGTCCAACCACGCAACAGCCAGGTCTCCTTTATTCTTCCTTGCATCCCTTATTAATTGCGACAAAACTCCTATATGCTCCACGCAGCCAGACATTCCGCCTTTTTGTACCGATGTATCTATAAAGCTATTTTTTAGTAGAAAAGCTAATAGCCGTCGGGAAATAACACTAAAAAATATTTTGCTTTCTGTACTCAGTAACGAGATACATCGAAACTGCTCGATATTTTCTGCGTTCTCTTCTTTTGGGATCCAGACACCTTCTGCGTATCGCCATTGTTCTGCAACTTTACCTCGCTGACAAATTACTTTAATGATCTTCCATAATTTCATGAGAAGACCAGGGCAACGCTTGTACACGGAGTAAGGCACGCCACTCGGACCTGGCGACGAAGCTGATCTCGCTGCCATTACTATGTGTTTGACCTCACTCAAACTTGGCACCTTCGTATCGAACTCAACTTCTGGGGGTTGGGTTTAATGAGGCGATCATTAAATCCTAATTCCTCATCCTTCTTGGGTCCCTATAAGAGCTCTTCAAAAGGAATCCACCCTATCTTTTGGGCATGCTAATCTGCCGCTCCTCTTATCTCCCAGAAGTCTTCTGGCGAAACCAAACGGGGCGGAGATAAATGAAGCCCTCTTCCTGGCCCGCTCTTTCCTACGGCGACGGTGTCCTTCTGCTCTTCGCAGGTTTTTCAGTTTCTGTCTTAAAATATTTCTCAGTTCCGAGAGGGCTGATCGCTCTTCTTCACTGGCGGCCTTAAATTGTTTCTTGAGGGATCTTAATTCCTGCCCGACTTCTCTTATCCTTCCTTCAGCCTATTCTGAGTGTAGATTTTATTTCTCGTTTTTTCAATGTGGCCGAAACGCTCTGATACGTAGCTGACGATAAGTTTACTCATGGCTTGAAGTCGTCGGTCTATGTTACCTGCAGACGTACCTTGGATTATAATGCATACGTCTTCATCAAAATCGCGCCAAGCTTTCTTGTTGTTTGCTAGGGGCCATTTAATCCGCTTAGAGACTACTCTGTCCGGTAAGGTCTGAGTCCACACTGGGTGATGCTGGGCGCTGTGGTTTGTCACCGGGACCTGCTCCACTTCCGTCTTACTTGGTGTAACACCTATGCGTTGTGAGTTCTCAGCTACTACTGAACATTTCATCTTGGCCTGGTGTATTTTTAGGCCACGCTGGTTCTTGCACGTCTTTCTACAGTGGCAATATCGAGTCAGAAGTCCTTGGGGCGTTTGCTGTGGTCGTAACCGTTGTATCCGTCCTACCGGGGATCTCATGCTCCCCCTCTCGGGATCCCCTGGGGGTATGTATTCCTTGTTCTACCTGTAGCATGAAACGGGGATCTCTTTAGAACAAAGAGACATGTCATTAGGGGTGCGAACCCTGCAGACTCCGAATAGCCGTCTTTCCGGCTTGCCAACTGTCTTTCCAGCTGTCACCGAGTCTTTCCTCAGTCGTCAGCCAGACTATTCCTGGTAGTCACTGTTGAAAACAGATTTAAAATTATTAGAATACACCTTTAAGTGCTGAATTTAGATGCGTCGTCAGTGTTGTTGCTCCCATGTCACTAGAAGTTTCAGGTCTAAATAAACAACAGACTTCTTCGATGGGCGACCCGACCAAATATGATCAGTATTCGGCCCGCACCTAGAACAAAAATTTGCCACTAGCTTTAGGACGTGAATTATATCAGTTGCCCCAGCAAAAAAAAAAACAACCAATAAAGACTTCACTTGGGCTATTCGAAGTTATAAATTAGGTATGCATGGTTGTAGTGATCTTCCTACTTGCGGCCAAGAATGGGTGTTTTTTGGAAGAATAGAAAAAACAAACCAATAAATATACTAATAAATACATCTACAATACATATATACACACACACACATACAAATACATACACACACACACACACACAAAAAAAAAACGATTTATTATATTGGCTCGCCTTGCGACTTGTTCTTTCTCTACCTCCCCTTTTAACTAACATTTGTTTGGTCTTTCTTTTCTTTTTTATTCTTATTTTCTTTTCTTTTCTAAACTACACTTAATAAAACGTTTACAATAACGTGGTTAAAAAGACAGACTATTTACAACTTTAAAAACTAAGAGAAAAACATTTGGCTAAAATCGCTTAAAAATAAATTAATCAAACTATTTACATGTTAAGTATTGGTTAAAAAAAAACACGTAAATTTTAAATAATTTGACCTAAAGAGAAATAACTAAAATTCCTCAAAATAAATGATCGAGATATTTATGTCGAAAAATAGTTGGAAGAAAATATAGCGTATATAGGTATAACATATACCAATTATCCTGCTTGTATATTGTTTTTAATTGTATATAAATGTTATATTAGTTTCTAATTGAATATGTCTTGTTCTTAATCGTATTTTAAATTTCGTTTATTTATTTGTTGTGGATGCAGAAAGTCACGCAACCTACACAAATTCCTTCTGATTCTTTCAAGCATAATTAATAAATTCTGCACATTCCCAACAAACTTATTTTTTTTATTAAGTTTGTGGCCTTTTTTCATTACGCTATGCTGTTTTCCACGAAAAAACTAAAACCGAAATTCCTTGAAAAAAGTAATTCCCCCCCACTAAAAAAAAACTACCAATTTCCCGAAAATTTGCTCAAAATCGTAAAATAAAAAATGCAGTGACATTATTAATGAAGTTTTTATTTGCTTTTATGATTTAAATTTTAAGAACACTATTTTCTTAAACAAATATTTCGGTTAGTAATGAAATTTTACAATTTTATTTTTTTTTAATTATAATAGTTTATATTCGTTTAAAATTCTGCATTACTTCAATCAGATGAACTAAAACATTGTTACTAAGTAGAAAAAAAATACGAATCAAATTGAAAAGGTTGTTTACACTATAATTTCTTTTAGGAGTTAAAAAATGAGTTTGTTTGAAAGTATGGTGACAATACGCGACATAACCAGAAAAGAAGATCGATGGCTATAAATTTAACGTTTCTAAAATTAAATTACAGAGAACATTTCCCAATATTTTTGAGAGGGAGTACTTAAAAATTATATAAAAAAGCGTTGACCCTTCATTTTCTTATATTAACAGATGTTTCCTTTAGAACAATCAAACAAGTTTTGGAATTGAAATTTAAGTTCTCAAAATTTCATGAAATTAAGCGGGGGGGTTGGGGGAGGGTTAAGCGATGTTAACAGGTGTCAAATTTAAAATATTAAAAAAAAAATTAATTTGTAAATAATTCCTGAAATTTTCATTACAATCCGACAATTATTTCAGTTTTGCAAAAATTTCCAAATAAATGTTTTTTTCCACCAGAAATAAAGGCGAAAAAGAAAAAAAAAGTATCCTAATTATTACTTCAACCGTGAAGTAAAGAAAAGACTTAAAAAGGAGTGAAAAAATTTAAAAGATAAAAAAGTACTTTGTTCTTTCAACTTTAAACATTTTGACGATAAAACTTTTTTTAGTAAGTCTGTGTAGTGGGCCGTGGCTGTTATGTTGGCGGTTACGGTTTGTTGAGAGAAGTCAGACGTGGACGAAACGCCTGTATGGTTCAGATACTCCTGCTCGCCGGGCCCAACTACATAAAAAGGTTGGACTTTGATTAAGTCCAAAGAAGAAGGAAAAGAAAGCAAACAACACAAGACCGATAATATATGTATACTATACACAACAAATATATATTCATAACAAGTTACAATACAGGGAAACAGTACGAAGGACAAAGTGTGTGAATATTCTGTATGTGCGTGCGTGTGTGGATTGTGCTTAGCGTGATTTCACGCTATTTCTTGTTAGCGACTACATTTCGAGGTTGATAGTTGAAATCCTCTAGGAAGCAGAGAAATTTACCTCGGGGCGTTAGTGCCCAGGCCTGAAAGGGAAAAAAAGATCGAGCCGAAGGGTCATTGGCTATTTATAGCCAGGAAAGAGAGACCTCTGGTGAAAGGGTTACGAACTTGAAGGAGGAGGTAACTCCGACATCTGGGAAGGGCCTTTTGTGCTTAGCAGCTGTGCTGTTTTAATTGAAAAACTGGATATACCTATTAAAAAAGACCTCGATCTATTCATTTAAACATACAGTGTAACCCGGATGTAAGAGAGTTGGCGGGACCGGAGAAGAAGAAGTCTCTTATATCCGGGTTTCTCTTATATCCGGGTTTGGTCTATTTTGTTTAGGTAAGTATGGGAACACTTCATATAACGCTTTTTACGTACAGAACACTAGTTTATTTAACAGTTATAGACATAAAAAACACAGACAAAAATACATTTTCAATCAGTTTTCAAAATAATTCAATCAAAAATTACTTTTTCTTAAAAAAGTCAGTCATTTTTTATTGTACAGAAATCTCTTTGACATCATGAACACTTTCATACAGTCCGTAAATCATTTTCAATGCGCCATCAGGATTACTGCTTTTTTCCTTCAAAGTAGGCTGTCAGAGATTCAAGCGCATTCAATGCAGCCAGAGAATTTGGCACTGGTTTGTCACTTTCAGAAACTTCAGAACTTACACTTTCAGCATCATCATCTTCGTCAAAATCTTGATCATCCGATTTTATACCACGTGTGATGTCCGTGTCAGTCAGTTCTCCATGACATTGTGTACGGTCGTCGAAGCTGATAAATTCGTCAAAATCTGTTTGCTCCATGCCCGATGGTGGAGAAACTTGATCATTTTCGTCGAGTATTTCTTCCACTTCAGCCTGTGATTCAATGACAAAGCCGGCCTTTTTAAAACAATTTTGAATTGTTGACGGTTTGACCATGAAGAGTGCTCGCTTCATCATGTGCATGACCTTCGTTGATTCGCCGTGAAACTTTTTGAACGAAACGTTATTGGCCTGCTTCCAGCGCATGAGCCAGCCATTGCTCGGTTCAAAATCAACTTCAAGATTTACGGCCAGTTGTGATGCTTTCTGTCTGATGACGTGATCGGTGACGGTAGCTCCATGAGCACATGTTTGCGTAAACCATTGTGTAAGCGCTTCGTTAACGTCCTTGTGCACGGATTAGTGTTTCCGTTCATTTGCATGCAAGATCTGAGATCGTCTTCTTTCTTGAGAATTTTTGCTGCTGTTGAATAACCGATTCCGTACTTTTTGGTTGCAGCGGCCAGTTTGAGCTTCTTCACTTTGACATCGTCGATGAGCTCCAACTGTTCAGAAATGCTCAGAGTTTTTCGTTGAGACGCCGACGCCGACATCACTAATCGCAATGATCGCAAGCAAACGGTTTTCAGTGGCAAAATTAACAAACAAACTTCTGACTCAACAGAACAGTGGGTAAAGTGAAAGTGCTGTCCAGTAAATGCAATGACAAGCAAAGTCGGCAAAAAAGCAGGCGGCGCTACCCTTAGACACACAAAGCAAAATCATAAGGTAGAGGGTGTCTTCTACAGACACAAATTGGACACACCGTGTCTATGGACTAGTCAAGATTAAGTCATTGAACTTCACTCTCTCTCTAACTGACCTCTGTTTGACCGATTTACGACATCACACTGTCACTCAAAACGAACTCTCTTATATCGGGGAGGACGGGACCAGAGAAAATCTCTCTTATATCCGGGTCTCTTATATCAGGGTCTAATTTATATACATTAACACAAGCTCTAATTTGTGACCAGAGAAAATCTCTCTTATATCCGGGTTTCTCTTATATCCGGGTTACACTGTATATAGTCGGATGATTTGAAAATCGATAAAATTCTTACTTACGCATGATTTCAATTGCGAAAAACTAGTTTTTCCACCGGTGACATCCCGCCCACAACAGCCATCATTTTTATAGATGACCACAACTCTGTATCGCGTAAGTGCTTAAACCAGGAAGTACGGGTGATGTCATCAGACATAAGGCATTTTCATTGGACGAGAATAATCACGCCACTGAACATGAGATATGGTGTAGATGAAAGGGGGAAAGAGAGAAGCAAGAGAGAAAACATGTAATTATGAGAGAGGGGCGAATTCTATACTTTTCCTTTTAAATAACTCATGACAATGACATTTAATAATTTGAAGAAAAAAAAATCAACTAAAAAAACATAAATTTGTGATAAATCTGAATAAAATCGAATCTAATTTCATCAAGTATCATTTTATGTAAAAATCTAAAGATGAAAAATGAGAGGGAAGGAAAATGAACCCAATAACAAACTAAACATGAACACAAAGTAAACTAAAAACATAACTGATGTTAGTATTATTATTGTTCAAAATACACAATTATGGGACAAGGGCAAAAAAAGGGGATGAGGCTGGTCGTCACTAACCATCTTATACCTAGCTAATCCGATTCACGACTCATTCACTCATTACAATTTTGCCTATTCACCACAACAACTCGTCTGTCACCTTCAGAGAATATGGTATTATGGTGTATGGGGTGTAAATGCTATTTTCTTTAAACGTCGTGCTTACCAATGTAAATGGTGTTTGTTGAAAAGATTAACGTGGCTGCGTGTTGAAGAGCATTTAACATTTATACATTTTTTAAAATCAAGGAAAAACAATGGAAAACCGATTTGTGTTTCAACGATAAAATATATCAACAAATACAAAGCAATTTTTGTAATGTGTGAATAATAAGGAGAAAAAAGTAGTGGGATGGGGGGAAAATCATAAACCCAATGATTATATACAATGAAAAATATGTTTGTAAAAGAAACTAAACAAAACAATATTAGTAGTAGGACCCTTCCCAAAAATGTGACAGAAATCTCAATTAACTGGGTTAAAACAAATCCAGAGAAAAGAGACATCTGTCACCTAAAAAAAGTGGGGTGGGGTGGAGACAAGTAACTAAAAGGAGGACAAAAAGGCGGTACTTATGTACTTGCATGCTCTAGCTATGTTGAAAGGAAAATATTTAGCCCTGAGAAGGCCAAAACTGAAAATGAAAAAGTCCTATCTTACCTTAAAAAGACTTGGATGACTGACGTTTCGGTTCGAGCCCCAAAATCTTCTTGCCTAAGTTGCATCCAACAACCACTCCAGGTCAGCACCTCTCACTCGCACCAAGCGCGAAATTTTCACCCACCTTTTGCCGAATTTCGACGTGGAGAGACGCACCCTCTCCGCCTTGATCTTAACCATAAGCTGATGCCTAAAGAAAGAGACCAGTTGCAAGGAGGAAAACTTTTCACCTGCGTGAAACTAACTCAACTCTACTGTTTAATTTGGGAATGAATCTGGACTTATATTATTAGTGGTAGGATCCCAGCACGAACGCGGGATAAATTTTGAAAGAACACGAAAAATATCTGATTGGATGAAAAATTAACCAATCGGTGAATTTATAACAAAAGCATGTTTGTGAATTAACGGTAGGAAAAATTCAGTGTGGTGAATGCGATCAGTAAATTGTCCTGTAATATTTAGTATTTAATATTTGACCAATCACAGTTGAGAAAAATGTAGGCGTGGCAAACATAATAGTAATCACTACAGGAGGATTGATTGGTGACGGACGAATTTTTGTGGTGAATGTGCAAATTGTAATGAGTGAATGAATGGGTCGTGAATCGGATTAGCTAGGTATAAGATAGTTAGTAAATACCAGCCTAAACCCCTCCCCCATTTTCAGCCTTGTACCATAATTGTATTTTTATATACAATATAAATACCAGTATCATTTTTATGTAAATAAAACAAAAATGTCCAATAATAAAAGTTTCATGAATATCGAGAATTATTTCCATGTTTTATGTTTTATTTTTTGAAATCGAAATGAAATCATATTTTATCTCTTGTAAAAAATCTAAAGGACAAATAGATTAATGAAAATAATGAAAAAAAATGAGCTTTGTTGGAAATGCAAGATTAAATTCATGGATGTATTGTAAAAACTAAAAAGAAAATATCGAAGAAATAATTTTTTGTTTAAAAAAAGAATAAAAAACAATTTTTTTTTTGTTAGTTATAAAATAAAAAAGTAGTATAAAATGAAAACTAATTTAAGTATAAAATAAAAACACTAAAATATTTTTATTAGTAGTAAAATAATTAAAAACAATAAACTAATTTTTCTTCGTTTTATTTATCTTTTTACGCTAGGTTTTTTGATTTTTGATGTTTTTAAATCAATGGACGAGAATGAAGGCAATAAAAATAAAATGGCTTTCCTTTATTTGGCTTCGAATGAAAACAAATGTCAAAATGAATTCTTTATTCTGAAATTATCATCAAATAAATTTATAGATGGACAGACAGGTGAACTGAACACACTTTTTTGCATATACAAAAAGCAGAAAATAATGACAGAAAAGGACGGCATTAAAAGAATACTAAGTGTACATTTGTTGACTTAACTTACACATGCCCCACATATATATAAAAATACATTTTTGTGTATTTAAGCAGCAATCCTTCTTTCATGCATATTTCATTGAAAACGACAGACAAGAAGGTGCTTTTATTTATTTTTTTTTATTTCTCAAGCGATCTAATAATTTTTTTCTTTTCGGGTGATAAATTATATAAAAACTGTTCGAATGTTCTTTTTACCCGAGCGCTTTCGGCTATACATTTAGCCATTTTCAAGAATTATATTTTAACTGTTAAAATAAGAAATAGTTTGTATGTATGTTTTATAAAATGTTTTCATTTTTCAAAATTCGGTCAAGATTATGTCCATGTTCAAAGTTAGTATTAATTAAATTTTTTCTGTTCTGTTTTTATTAATAAGCTTCCATTATTTTTAGCCCTTTGTATTTTTTTTTTTTTTTTTTTTTTTTTTTGCAAGTAGATGCTGCTATGTATTAGTGTTGTCAACAAGTATGTCACGAATAGTGTCCGGTAGCTCACCATGAATATTTAAATATAAATAAGGTGTGGCACTTAATCTTTTTATTCCAATTTTCGATTCGAAAATTGTTTGTAAATCAATCAGTCATAAAATTTAAATAAAACTTGAACAATGTTCATATTTAATGTAAGTTACAAGTGACATTTAGAAGCTTTTTTCTTCTTCAGTGTACTGTGTCTAAAAGTTGGCGATCATGTCTCTCCACAATTTTCTGTCCTTTGCAGGTAAAACTGTGTCTTTTTTTCCGTGATCTCTCCTACTCCTCCCTTTCTGTTATGCATTTTTATTTGAACCTAAGCTCTCTAGGTAGGGCTTCAATCAAATTTTCTAAGCCTTCCTTCCTTATCATGTGCCTTAGATTTTTTACGGATTTGTAAAAACACAGAAATGCTTTTCAGAAATTATAAAATTTGAATGTGTTTTAAAGTTGACTAGATTCCATCTTGATTCTTGAATGTAGAAAAAGACAGGTGCCACTCCCCACTAATGGATGCGTTTTTCTCCTGAAATGAAAGTAAAAATTGTTACCCTCGGCTTTAAAATAGTTGCCAAATATATGGAATTATTGGATTCAAACGATATTTTCAGCACTCATTCGTTAATAAATAATTTTTTTTACTGAATACTTTAAATTAGAAAAAACAACAACTTTACAGACTGAAAAAATCGCCCTGTAAATTTCTGAAAATAATTCAATAAAAAAAATTGTGCATGTATGTGTATGAGTGTGTGTCTGTGTATTACGTTGCAAGTCATCTAATGTACACTAGTACACATTCTTTTAATGTCGTCTTTTTCTATCATTGTTTTCTGCTTTATATGCAAAAAAAGCGTGTTCAGTTCACCTGTCTATCTGCCTGTCTGTCTACCTAACGATCATTTCAGAATAAAAAATCATTTCGAGACATTTTGATATTTGTTCTCATTCAAAACCAGTTATTGATAAAGGAAAGCCATTTTATCGCCTTCATTCTCATCCATTCATTTAATTTTTTAAAACATCAAAACGTAGCATTAAAAAATAAATAAAAGTAAAACGAAGAAACAGTCATTTTGATCAAGGTGAAAGTTGGCGATAAACTTAAACTTCAGAGTTCAAAAGTTTTCTCATTTTGGGTTCATTCTCTAATTTACATGAGAAAAACAAGTTTTTAACTTTTTATTACCGAAGTCACCTTGTTAAACCTGAAAATAATTTCAATTGTAGAATTTTTTTAACATTTAAATCACTTGTTAATTTTTAAAAATCAGTCGGAAATATACGCACTACTAATTACATTTGTATTCGTTTATAAAAAAAAGAAATTTTTATTCGTATAAAATAATTAAAAATAATTGAAAGTGTCAAAACATTGATTTAAATAACCATTTTTTTATTTACGCAAATAAAGTGTTTTTTATGTTTTGCACAAAAATTAGTTTATTCTTAATTATATAATAGTTTTTGATTTTTTAATTAATTAATTTTTCATTTTATACTACTTTTTATAATTTTTATTTTAATACTAACAGAAAAAAATTGTTTTCTTTTTTTATTCTACATTTTAAACAAAAAATTATTTCTTCGATATTTCTTTTTACATTCATAATCTTACATTTCCATCAAGATGGATTCATTATTTTTTTCCTTTAGATTTTTTACAAGAGATAAAAAATATGATTTCATTTCAATTTCAAAAATAAAACTCGCATGGAAATAATTCTCGATATTCATGAAACTTTTATTGGACATTTTTGTTTTATTTACATATGATACTTGATGGAATTAAATTCGATTTTATTCAAATTTATTTGTTTTTTAGTTGAATTTTTTTTCAAATTATTAAATGTCATGAGTTATTTGAAAAAAAAAAAAGAATAGAATTCGCCCCTCTCTCATAATTACATGATTTCTCTCTTGCTTCTCTCTTTCCTCCTTTCATCTACACCACATCTCATGTTCAGTGGTGTGATTTTTCTCGTCCAATGAAAATGCTTTATATTCCGGTGACGTCACCCGTACATCCTGGCTGTATTTTGAAGCACTCACCTTGGTCAGTTGCTTTCAGGCAATTCAACGGAACAGAAGAGGATGGCGGCTGATGTATTTTTTTGTCTCTCACATTTTTAGGAAAGCCAATTTTTCTTCCAGTTGAAATGTGTAAGTAAGAATTTTATCGATTTTCGAACCATCTTAAATGAACAGAATGAGATTTTTTTTAGGTACATCCACTTTTTTTTCCGATGAAAAACATAGCTAAAAAAAAAAAAACCCAAACTTACTGAAAAACAGTTTTATCGCCAAAATGTTTATTAAGACGAAAGAACAAAGTGCTTCTTATTTTTTAAAATTTTCTCTCCTTTCTAAATCTTTTTCTTTACGTTGAAGTAATAATTAGGACTCCTGTTTATTTTCGCCTTTATCCTGGGGAAAAACTTATTTTGAAATTCTTGCAAAAGTCAAGTAATTGTTGTAATGAAAATTTCAGCTAGGACTTCTTCACAAGTGAATGAAATTGTTTTTTAGGAAATCTTGTTAAATATATTTTAACATGCCCCCCCCGATTACATGAAATTTCAAGAAACTATATTTGAATTCCAAAACTTTTAAAAACTAAACGCAAAATTCCTTGAAAGTAAATTTTTAAAATTTTAATTGTAATTTGTATTACTTCAGTCTGGTTAGGTGATATTGTTACAAGGTGAAAACTTAAATTTGCGACTCAAAAAGCTCGCGCCCAATTTCTTTTACAGTGTAACCCGGATATAAGAGTTGTCGGGACCGGAGAAGAAGTCTCTTATATCCGGGTTTGGTCTATTTTGTTTAGGTAAGTATGGGAACACTTTGGGACCCGAGAAAATCTCTTATCGGGTTTCTCTTATATCCGGGTTACACTGTATGAGTAACCGAACGTGAGCCTGTTTGAAAGTATGGTGACCATACGCAACATTGTAGACTCATCCTTACCTTTCCAACCTAAAAAAAAGCACAGTCCACATCTTTATAATAGATTTCAACAGACAAAAAACTCCTTGGTATCAGCTTCTCGTTAAATGACTTGGGTGTGGTCAAGCATTTTAATCGCGCTATTGTTTCTTTTTAAAAATCCATTTCCCTTTTTTTTTTTTTTTTTTTTTTTTTTTAAAAGTTTCAGAAAAGTATATTTTATTTTTGGAAGCTTTTTAAAAATACCTTAGAATTTTGTGTGTGCTGGTGTTTTGTATGTTTCATGGTTGCCAGTAAGAAAGAAGTTACTTTGTGACACGCCCTGTCACAGTGAGAAGTCGGACGTTTCAACTGTCTGAGGGTGGGTTGGTGGCTTCAACGGTCTGTTCCCGGCGGGAACAGATTTTGTTGTATGCTGGGGGTTGTACTATTCATTTAATGTCCCTACAAAATCTTTTAATCTCCTGAAACAAATTTTTTCAATCTGTAATTAGTGTAATATTTAAAAAAAGAAATGACAAGTAAAATCTTTCTCTCTCGTACCTTTCTCCTCTCTATTATTCCTTTTCACTTGCCACTCCCCCTGTCCAGTGACATGATTTTTATCGTCCAATGACGTCATGTCGCTTTCTCGTTAAAGGAAAATGCTTTTTCTTCATAGAATTAAGTAGGTACGTCCCAGGTAACGCTAAAAAAAGTGGTATACCCTGGAAAAAAAAGGTCCCCAAATTGATAAAAAAAAATTTAACGTGTAAATGTTTAAAATTAAACAGGGAAGACCAAAGTATTTTTTGAATATTTTTTAGTGCTTCCTATAAATTTTAATTTTATTAAAAAATCGCGTTTTTCTTGGAAAAAAAAAACAAACAAAAAAACTAGTAAATTCGATTTATCGGCCGTTTCTGGCCGAATTTGTAAATAAAAAATTGAAAAAAATCAAAATTAGTTCAAAAATCAATTAAAATTCAATTACACCTTTTTTGTTATCTTAGGAAATTTAGAATGATTTTGAAAGAAACATTACTTACTTTTTTTTTTTTTTTTTTTTTTTTTTAGCAGAAATTTTTTTAATAGATATTTCCAACCATGGTACTCGCGCGGGTGCGTGATTGATAGGTGTCAATATATTGACAACTTAGTCAAGGGAATTTATCGTACGGTAGCGCAGAAGTGATGTAATTCGTTCTAATTTTAAGTGAACCTGGTTTGTAAATTTAAAAAAAAAAAAAAATTAACTTTCAAATCTTTTTAAACTTAGATTTGAGGAAAAATTTCTGAAGTAAAAAGAACTTGCTTCTATCAAGAGAAACAAGTCTACCTCATGTGACATTATTTCAAAGCTGTGCATCCATACTTTCGTTGGAGATGTTTTTTTTTTTTTTGTTTTTTTTTTTTTTTTTTGAATATTTTAAAAATATCACTGGTTGTCAGATTTTAATAAGCTTTCAAATTTATGATCTTCAAAAAGTAGAGAACAAAATGTCATTTCCATGAGTTTGCATAAAGAAACTTAATTTTAAAATTTTGTGACTTTGTCATTTGTGTATTTAAAATAGAAAAAAAAAGATTATTGTAAAAATTCATTTTTCTTTTTCTTTTTTTTTTTTCTTTTTTCAGATAATTACCTTAGTATATGTTATTCAGAAAAGTCATAAAAAGCTTTTTTAATTAAATATTGTCTCAGTTTTATTGGGTTTTGTATGTTTACAATTGAGGTAAAAGTTTGGACAATTTCTACTCATTTTTTTTTTTTACCAAAAAAATCGATGATTTAGAATCTTCAGAGTCTTGTGCATTTAAAAAAAAAAAAAATCCACATACAAAAATAAATTTTTGAATTTTACATAAAATTAAGTTCGGGGGGTGTAACACATATATTTATACCATGACTTTCAAAAAGACAAACATTTCTAAAATAATTTCATTCATTTGTGAATAAGTTCTGAAAGTTTCATAAAAATCCAACAAGTACTTGATTTTTGCAAGATTTTCCAAATCAATGTATTTTCCAACTGAAAATAGTGGGGAAAAAAATAATGCTAATACCTAATTTTTGGCCTAAAAAAACAGATTTTCAAACTAAATTTAAAATATGCTGCAAATGAAGAAATTTTAAAAATAATTAAAAAATACCTTGGTCTTCCCTCTTTAATTTTAGCATAATCATTTACACGTTAAAATTTTTTATCAATTTGGGGACCTTTTTCTCCAGGGTATACCACTTTTTTAGCGTTACCTGGGACAACCCTAGAAGTAAAATGTTTGAGCCGGATTCTATGACAAAAATGAATTTTTAAGTTAATATTTCTGATAAAGGATTGAAAATTTTATTTATAGTTTGTTTATCCACCCCATTTCGCTTGTACACAGTTATATTTTTATTTTTTACGAACACTATATTCAGCTCTTGGCACTATTTAAGAAATCTGGTCCGTTGATAAGGTGTTTTCTTTTTTGTGGAAAAAGAAAAAAAAATGCAATAAATGTGCAAAAAGTAGGATCGATTTTAGTGTCATTATAAACAAGATCACCTTTCTGTAAAAAGTTAATTTTTGTTTCTGACAAACGTCGTGGCTTAAAAGCTTAAATGCTAATCTACAAAATACTTTCCGCCTCCAAAAATGTCTTTTAGTTTGTTTTTTTATACTTAGACCAGTTTATATTTAAGTAGCACTTTATTTTCTGCTTTCCTACTGTCGCTTTACACTAGTGTGCCCTGTAAATGACCTACTATTTTTAAAAGATAATTTTCTAATATCTCAATTTTACATCCGGTTCTATAAATCAACTTTTTTTTTTTTCTTTTTTTTTTTTATACAGATTGATTTCATCATCTGGAGAAATCTACAAATGGCGTCCAATGTGATTAAAGACTCATTCCAATGCTTCAAATGTGAACCATTCTTGGACTTGGCATTGAACACATTGCCATGTCTTCATTCGTTGTGCTATTCCTGCATGTAATGGTCGCATTGAAGAGGCAGCACTTGACAAAGGTAAATGGCCCTAATGCCATGAGCCGGTGGTGGTACGTGGCCATTTGGAACTGGCACCACAGGATTGGACACCCCGGATTTGGTGCCAGGATTGCCAGAAAACTCTGCTGCAATTATTGCAGCAGGGGCAACAAGAACTCACAACCGACGGACGGCTCTTTTGCACAGAAAATCCAAGGATGCCTTCGAGCAGTGTAACGTATGTCTTTGTGACACGTGTTACAAAGATTATGTGACCAATTCTCCCCCATGTCCGACTCTGCTGCTCTCAGTGATGGAAGAGGCGTCGAAGGGTAAAATGTGCTGCCCTGTCCTAGAGCTCTAAATCCGGATTCGTGCACTAAACATGCAAATGTGGCAATCCATTGCCCAACTGTTAAACGGACTGCGATTCCAAATGCTCAAAACTTTGGTATGATTTTGAGGCATCCATGGAAGAGGCACGTTAAATTTAAGCGACATTAGTCAACTAATTCCCCAGATACACTGAATTCTAGAATTGAATTCTTCAGCAACCCTATGAATCCTGACACCATTTTGGAAATGTCACCAACCGCTTTTCTCGACCGGAGCAAGCAATTGGCGGAACCGTGGTGAAAGCTCCGTTCCCACCAACCTTAGTCCACAGACGTCCTCATCTTCAGTGTCAACCCTCAACAAGCGTTTCAAATTCTAGTGCCAAAGTCCGTTTATTCTTTGTGTCAAAAAAAAAAAAAAAAAAAATTTTTTTTTTCTTGTGATTTGTATTTCAAGTTTTTTTTTTTTTTTTTTTTTTTTTTTTTCTGAATAAAAGTCCTCCACATTGGTAGGTTGTCTGGTCCTGATTCTGACCCCCACACATGATTCGTTCCGATCCCGCAACTGGGAACTTGTGGGGTAATGTTGGAAATCTTTGTCCTTAATGAAAATTGGAAAATTCTTCAAATCGTGGAATTTTTTTGCCATGTTTTGCTGGGAAAATTTTTGTATAAATTTCTAAAAGAAAATTTGGACTTTTTTTAACTAAAGAAAGAGGAATTTTTTTTTTTTTTTTTTTTTTTTTTTTTTGAAAATAAAACTTATTTTAATGGAATTGTTTCATGTTCGTTTTTGTTTTTTCATATAGAAGTTAATTACATCAAATTTACTTTGAATTGAAAAATGCAATAAAACTGAAATTTAATTAGAACTTTTGTAAATAAGTTATATTAAGAATACCATTGTCTGAAGAAATAGAACATTTTTTGATAAATAATGAATTTTTACAAGGATATATAGATGTATCTGGTTAAAAAAAATCGCTTAAAATCCTTCATAGCTTTCAAGATAGCCGTTTGCTGATTTCGTTAAGTGAAAAGTACATTTACGAATCGATTTGAAAAGCACGTTTGTACCCAAATATTTTAAAAAATTTTTAGCATAAAAGAATATACAAGCATGTCTTAACAATGTGTCCCCCACTTTGATCTTTATTGATTTATCGAACCTCTCAAGGTGATGATAGCTCTTAATTTATGAAATGTAATTGAACGCACTTTTCCTTTCTTTTTTTAACAAATTAACATTTTCAGCAATTATTTAATTTTATTTCAGTTAGGTTTCAAGAAGCTTTATTAAATTTCCAGTTTACTAAGATAAATACATAAAATAAAAATATTTAGTGAAATAGCAATTAAGAAAAGTGAAACATTTTGGAAGGGATGATTTGCAAAACGTTAATGATGAAACAACTGAATTAAAGAAATAATTGCAGGATATTGTATATAAAATACAATTGTGGCACAAGGCCAAAATGGGGAGGGGTTTAGGCTGGTCATCACTATCTTATACCTAGCTAATCTGATTCACGACCCATTCACACATTAGTTTCCACATTTACCATATGAATTTGTCCGTCACCAATCCTCCATAATACCGCATCTTGAAATAATTGCAGTGCGTCATGACTTAAATTACCTGACCTTAACTTTTAAGGATTGTCATGTATAGATTCCTATAGGTAGCAATTAGGAGCGGGTTTTTTTTTCTCACTAAGAATTAAAATTAAAAAAATATATTTGGGTACAATACTGCTATGAGCTCTTCAAATTTTAATTTGTAAATGTACTTTTCACTTAGCGATATCACCAAACTGCTGTCTTGAAATCAATGGATTTTAAATAATTAATTTAACTTCAAATTTTTTAATTTTACTCAAATAAGGTGTAAAAAATCTATAAATTCATTTTGAAAGATTTTTAAAACCCATAAATTTCTTAATTTTAAGAAAATGGCCGCTTTTTAAAAAAAATAAAATGAGCAATCCTATATATTTTCTATCTGAAATACACCAGAATATTTTAGTGGAAATAATAAATTTAATCATTTAGCTTTCAATTAAAATGAAATCTTCAAGAATGCTTTTTTTTTTTTTTTTTTTTTCGGTTTTAAAACACAGAATTTGAAAATTCAGTGGAGGTACCTAACTTTGGTGTTACAAGGTGATTTTCAAGTGTGCCTCACGCATGATCGAAGGGGTTGCAGTCTAGACGTGGCCACATGTAAATGGTGATGTGCTTGCAGAAATTGAGAGCAATGACTGGTTGTCCTGCTTATGTGGCATGATGCAGAGTCCTGTTTTAACAACTCTTTATTCTTGGTACCATCTTTGGGTATGACTCAGATGATTGAGAAAATCAACTCCCTCAGCAGATAAGTTTGATTGCAGACTCCATTAAGCTAGCAAGAAACCATTTTGTAATGTTGATTAATATAATTTATACAAATCATGAGTCAGTTGCATTCTATTCCATTATTACGTCTGCATCCGTCAGGTGAAAATTCTTATTATTTCTTATATTCAGCATTACCTTCTCAAGACAATTGATGTAGGCCTCTGTATCGAGTCTGAGGCCGTGTGGGAGGATGAATGGAGGTATAATGTTGCCATCATTAGTCTCATCCAACTGTTACCGAATCTTCTGAAATATATGTATTTGAGCTTTCTGCACGAATGCTAACCAGTACAGCATGCTGTTTCCAAATTTCTGGTGAAGTGAATTGCGTCATGCTGCTCTTTTATTAGTATTGGAGCTCAAGGCGAATATTTGTACGCATTAATTAATTGGAAATACAATAAATGAAAGATGTATATGTGTACGGAAATTTGTTACCCCCGATTAGTTATTGCACATGATACGGTTTTTGTCATCAAATTTGAATTGGAGTGGAATAAGACATCACTTTATGTTCAAACAAACGAACAAGTTGAAATTGTGGTTCTATTTTCATCCTTCTTTCACATACCAAAGTAAAATTTGAAAGATTGTCTATTTTTTTTCTCTAATGTCATTAACTGATTGCTGCACTGATTTATTTTTAAAATATTGAAATGTAAGATTAATTTTGTAAACTACGGATTGAATTAAGAAAATGAAGACCAGAATCCTTTGTGAAAGCCTTAAAGGAGTGTATTTTGTACCGGATAATTTATTTAAAATATTATTTAGCATGACGATTGATTATCTTTTTCGGGTAATTATATTTAGAAAATAAATTAAATAAAAATCAGTTCATGGGCAAACTAAAAATGCAATTTATTACAATGTTTGGCGTGGAGTTATCGCTCTTTATTCAAAGAAGTGTTCGGTTTCAATTGATGTTTATTATAATTTAATAGTTAAAAAATTAAGTGTAATTTATAATATATGCAAGAAAAAATTTTAGGCATGTCTACTTTTTCGCTCTGATGAAAAAAACCTCAAGCTTAATGAAAGCCAAGTTTTATCGTGAAAACGTTTATGTTATTAATAAGAGCAGAGACCAAAGTCGATGAAAAGTTGATCTTGTCTAAGAAGACTGATACAGTAATTGTGGCACAAGGCTGAAAAAAGTGGGGAGGTTATCATCACTACCTATCTTATCACTAGCTAATCGGATGCACGAACAATTCACCATAAATTCGCCCTAACCCTTACCCTCACCATTCGCTCCTTCATACACCAAAATAACTCACGCACACTTGGCAACGACTGGGGAAAAAACCACGCCATGAGTAAAAAATACCAATATGTACAATTGCGTATTTGATATGTATATATATATACGTAAATATACATACGTATATATATATGTTGATTTTCTAAGCGTAGCTTAGATGTGGCACAAGGCCGAAAGTATGGGGCACCCAGTGAAGATCGAACTCACTATTCAGTCGTAACTGTTTTAGCGAGACAAGCTTACTAACCATTATACCGCGCCGAGGTACCCAATATGTATGTACTGTACTGTACTGTACTGATGCGGCATTCACCCTGGGCGGATTGAGCCGGCTTCTTCCTGTTATGAGAAGATTCTTGGGATAAATTACAGAAGTAGGGTACCCAGGCCAACTCGTAATATGTATGTATATATATATGTATTTATGTATATATATTATACAGTGTAACCCGGATATAAGAGAGATTTTCTATGGTCCCAAATTAGAGCCTGTGTTAATGTATATAAAATAGACCAAACCCGGATATAAGAGACTTCTCCGGTCCCGACAACTCTCTTATATCCGGGTTACACTGTATTTATCTTCATATATTTATATTTGATTTGTAACCTGTAGTCGATATTAAATTTGTCAAATTTTCTCAATTACAAAGCGGCCCTTTAAGTAAACGCAATTTTACTTTCCTTCGTCCCATCTCTCTCCCCCACCTCGTCTTTCCCTCCCTCTTATTCTAACATTAGATTGTCTATGGTGTGTGTATGTCACCACGAAATGTATCTTTATGCATTAGACATCCGTCAACATTCATTTTTTTCTCTTAATTAAACCCCTTTCACCCATCTCTCCTAAAATTCTCTCTGTTAAGGTTTAATCTCCCTCCTCCTCATACTTGCACTCTCTCTAAATTCTGTTTTAATTCCGGAGTTGTTTTTTTTCTGTTTTCTTTTTGAATTTGTAGGTCTGATGAATTGGGTCGTATTTACGATTCCAATGGAATAAATTATGACCATGGAATATTAGTGTTTAAGCCTTTTTATTATATCCTTACTCTGTCCTAGACATTGAGTTCTACCTGGATTCTTCCTCTTGGAATTTTTTTTTTTCTAAAAATATACATGTATGGGTATTTATATATTTTGCATATGTATGTATATTTTCCACTAATATTATATATATATATATATATATATATATATATATATATATATATATATATATATATATATATATATATATATATATATATATATATATGAAAAGTGTATATAAATATAAACAAATATATATATGTATAATTATTTATATATTATATGCGCGGTACTTATTAGAAAGCGCTCAATATCAGAGATAGAGCTAACATATTTGGTTGGACAGATGTGAGTTTGTGACCCTGGGTTTCACGCTTTAGCGATCGTCAAACTGATTAATGTTTTAAAAAATTTGGGTTTATGTAGATTGCGTGTATTGGTGTTATTGTGGAAGTGGTGGGGGAAATTTCGTCGTTTTGTCATTCATCGTACTAAAACGCAAACATCGATGTATGCAGACACATATACATACTTGGTCGTCCGTCGGGACTCATAAAAACATATGTGGGCAGTTTCGGCTATGACACATGTATGTATACGGGTGGTGTTATATCTATACATACGCATTTGTATGTTGAAATGTTGAAATTTAAACATTGGAAGTGTGGCGGAAATGTCTCGTTGATGTGTACATGTCATATGTATTTTCCAACTGGAAAAATATTTCCTCACATTTATGTATATATACGTGTGTGGGGTTTGTGTAAAATTATGATAGGTAAAAATTATTATTATTTATATTTATTTTTAAATTTTTGAAAAAAAAAAAAAAATTATTTTTATTTGTTATATTTAAAGCTGGTTATTTGTTTGTTTTTTTTGGTGACTGTGTATATATAACAGGTAGAAATTTGTAATCCTTATTGGTTAATTTATATGGTGATGTTTAGTTTAATATTCAATGTGCTAATTTGAGAGGGTAATTCAATTTAATAACAATGTTTATATGGTATGATGTGATAGTAATGTTTCAAAAGGGATTAAATGATAATAATAGCTATTTAATTATTGTAAATTGGTAGAAATTCCCAATTGGTAGAAATGATTAGTAACGGTGGTGGGAGAATGATAAAACCATGAATGTAGTTATAGTGGTGGTAGCTTGAACTAAAAAAATGGTTGTTGTTGTTTTATTTTTTATTTTTTTTTTTATTTTTTTGTTATATGTATTAATTTATTTTGGTATAAATCCTGATAATAGGTATTCTGTGTAAAATTATGGTAGTTGGAGATTGCTATAATTTTTAATTTTAATTACAAAATTATTATTGTTATTATATTAAAGCTGCCTGGTAATAGGTGTTTATTCTCATGGTTATATATGGAAAAATATATCTGATCATATTGTATTAAGGTATTAAATATGCTGGGGGAGTAATAAAGATTGTAGTGGATTTATATGTTAATAGTATATGTGATGTGTAAGTGATGGTGCTGTGCGTTGGTGGTAATGATAATATTGTTAGTTAAAAGGTATTGTAGTTTCTAAAAGTGATTACTAATGGTGGTGCAATTATAATAATGATAGATGCAATTATTTTGATGGTATCTTGAAATTAAGATAGTTGTGATTGTTGGTGGTTTGTCTGTTTTATCCGTTTGGTATGAATTCGGATAATAGGTACTTGTTCTCATGCCTACATTTGGAGATTATCTCTGATTTTTTGTTTAGTAAGTTCTTTTTGCGGTTTGTGTGATATTATTGCTACTTTTTCGTGTAGGCAAAGTAGGCATTTTTTTATAATGTTGTAGGCAGGGGCTTTTTTTTCAATATTTCCCAACTTATTGTTGGTGTGATGTTTTTGTCTTTTTATCTGCCATATGTATGTAGAAAGTTTGTGCTGTTCGAATATTTCCTGTTGTTGAATGAAAAGTTGTGATTGTTATTCCTCATTTTGAATGGGCCTTCAGTGGCACCGATGTCGTGCATAGTGTTGTTGTTTGTATCTACCTTGGCCATGTATATAGTGTTCGTAAGTTGGCAATTTCCCTGGAGGGACATGTGTTCTGTTTCTGCAGTTGCATATTGGATCCTTGGTTTTCATTTTTTTTAGGTTGTCATTTTTTTTTGTTGTGGCTTTTAATTATTTCTGTTATGTTTTTTTTGTTTAAATTACAGCTGTAAGCTGATCTTTACGTTATTTTTTGTTAAATATTTTTGATAATTTGTTTTCTTCAGTGAAGTGTTTTTTTAGATTAAGTTTAGGAATATTTTTTGCCTATGTTCGTTTTAACAGTTTTGTTATATGGTGGATTAAACCAGATAATGCTTCTCTTTCTGTTTCTGCGTTTTGGCTGTGGAGGTATATATTGTATTGTTGTTGTAACCACTTGCTTTTAGTGCTTCGTTGTATGGTAGAGTCTATTTTAACCGGGTGAGGGGTGCTCTTCAGAAATGTGAATTAGGGGGACTTAAAAAAATCAAGGCTAGCCACGTCCAGGCTCGCCAAAGTTGCCCACCTTTCGTTGAAGTCTGTCGATACCAACCGCGTTCTATCAGTTCTAATTTTCCTCGCATCGCAAGATTTCCTTCATTCGCGTCGTCCAAATCGCCATTCGTGCCGTGGCCAGCAGCGATAGAAACACCATCCGTTTCACTCCAGTCACACGCGTATGCACGAACACGAACTTTTTGGAAGCCATACGAACCGTCATAGGACCCGAGGACAATGGTAGAAGGCATGCGAAGCCGTTTCCTCTAAGCCAAGGTCACATCAATCTGACAAATCCGCCAAGTCCCATTTGAACGTTACGTCACTGAAAGATACCGAAGCAATCACCAGGTGAGAGAAAACTCAGGATTGTTGAGATAATCCGCCGCTGGCGCTCCAGACCAGAAACTCGGTCGTCGACAAACCAAACCGGCCGCAAAGCGGATCCTTCACGACCCCCTCCACTAATTCCCGATACAGTATCACCCAGGAAGTTACTGGAATGAGGAATGACCCTCAAAGTCTATTGGCACACGTGGAGGAAATTCAATTGAATTCTACTGAGGCCTACGATTGCATTCAGCCCTCGAACCCGGAGGAGGATTGATAAGGCGAGGGAATGCGCCTCTTACACTCCCCTTCAAGAACGAATCCTCTGTCAACGCGCAGAGTAGGAGAGCCAACCCCGAGGCATGTCAGAAAAAGTTCATCGTGTCTGTGATAAATGAAAATTAGCCCAGTGGATAAAGACGTTGGTTAGATCCAGTGACTAGACCCAAAGAGTTGTGAGTTCAATAGCAGACCACAGCATTGGTGAACCAAAAAAACTTGGAGAGTTGAGTTAAAGGGAAATAACTGAGATATCAAGAAGAGGCATGGCACATGGGAACTTTCTTCAATCTACTCTGGTGGTTGAAATAAAGGGTTCGGTTCGAAATTCCAATTACCTGAAGAATGCCGGAGCGTACAACGACCGAAACGTTGTGAATATGCCAATGAAGATGAGGATAACAGTCTGAATAATGTAAATAATGCAAGTTAAAAGAATCAAGATTTATTTTTACTGTATAGGAATAAGAATTTAACAATTATTAAAATTAAATATTGATAATGTTTCATAAATATTTATTTTAACAATTTCTACATTTATATAGCGCAAAGCTGAAGAGGAAGTCAGGAAAGGCTGGTCTTCACTGACTATTCTACACCTGGTTAATCCGATTCGCGACCCGTTAACTCTAACAATCACCTCAAAAATCCTTCACCATTCAATCCAACATATTTTTAATCGGTTTCACCCCATGCAAGGCAGTAAAGTCACTAAAACAATGGGTGACAGGGTGTGGAAGAATTAGGAACAAAAACAGTAATAATGAGCGAGAAAAGAAAAGAGTAATCCGGTGGACAGTAGATAGCGATTGACATTGCATTTAAATTTTTGCAGATTAAAGTTGGCTTGTATTTATAGAGAAGGTACAGAGAAGCAACAATACTAATCAAAGGTAACAATTCCTTTTCTTAGGAATAAATTCACCTCTTCCAATTGTTTAATCTCTTTTTTAGACTAATTTTGAATAAAACTCTTAATTTATAAGCCGTAAATGCACTATTTGCTTTCTTTATCAAATAGTTACATTTCCGTCATCAAACTTTATAAGGTTTTACAATCAAATAACTTTTTTCTTCCAGTTTCCTAGTCATTCAGACTATCTGGGTTAAAAAAAAAAATACTTACAAGGCAAAAATGAACAATCTGATCTGTTTATCAAACATGCTACATTTCCATAAATAGACCTTATAAGATAAAACATAACATTTCTCAAGTTATATAAAACGAATTTAGTTTCAGAACTCTTACGAAACAAAAATCTACACTCCCCTCTTCCCATTCTGAAATAAAATTCGATAAACAGCAATTATAAAGTTATTTTTTTTTTAAATATGGTCTAAGAAAATAATTATATAATTAATTCGACATTGTAAGTCGGATATTCTTTTAAGGTAACGGTTAATTTACGTGGTAACCTAAAACATTTTACCACGTAGCCAGAAAACAAAACGTCTCTCTCGACCAAGAATAATTTTCTGACTGAGGATAATTTCCTCTAATTAAAAAGAAACGCCTTCTCCAGCATCCAAATTTACAAAAAGAGCGGCAAAGCAAAAAACTATCGTCTGCTTCGACTTCAGACGCGCATTATTTCAAATATCAGCACATTAATATTTCTTACACTTACATTTCACTATCAAAACTTTCGAAAAATCTCCTCAAACTTATATACTAATTTTTATCAAATATAATTTCCATAAAGGAAAATTTTTAGGATTCCTACAGTTACATAATTTGTCTTTACTATATTGTTTTTTCTTATTTCTGGATCAATGTTTCTTTGATTCTGGCTTAAGTATTTATTTAACATTTTATTATTATGTTTTTTTTCCCCTAAATTTTCAGTACTGCTGTAACTTAATATTAGGGTACTTTTATTACAAAATTTGCTAAACGTATTATTTCTAGGAAAATGTTTTTCAGTTAAAGCAAGAAATTTATGTCCTAACTTACTACTAACCATTTGGTTGAATGATTTTTTTCTATTTCTTCTCTGGTTTTTATTATCATTTTTTTTACATATGTTATGGGATCCACCCCTTTTTCATATAAGTGGACTCGACCAGAGTGTTACTTGGACTGCTGCCGTTAAATACCCAGAGTCAATCAGAATATGGAGAGAGAAGACTGAGATGGTGATTGAGTTGGAGGTAGAGTAATAGTGTGAGGTAACCGCTTGTAGAAGTCTCAGTTACAAGCACGTAGACTCTAAGGAAGTCCGACTTCGAGACTGTATATATATATATTATTATTGCGACTAACCGCGTTCCTGGATTTACTAACAGTATTACCCAGCAAATTGGCGACGAAGATTCGAACTCACGCGGAAAAGAAAAGATCAACAAAAGAAAAATCTTCTCTCGTCGTCCAACAAGCAAATTGGCACACACACGGGAAAGAAAAAAACAACAAATTCAAGTAGAAATAGAAAAATCCGTCCCTCGTCCACAACAAATTAGCGACAAACAGTTACGAGGAGTGAAAAATAAGTAAAATTGAGTTATCATGGAAGATTTTAAAAATATTTTGGTAGAACTGATAAAATACCGAAATGATCAACAATTACAACTACAAGAACGAATGGAAGAAAAATGGCAAAAGCAATTATTACAAACGCAAAAGGAAAATCAAGACAAACAGCTCCGGGAACTAATATTGAAAGTAGCGGGTAACAAGCAATTAGATATTGAAAAAGAAGCAACATTTTCGCAAGACACAGTGTGGAATACCATAGAGATTTTCAAATATTCTCTAGATGAGGACAAAAATTTTGGAGATTACTTCAGAAGACATGAAGACATCTTTAACATAGACTGTCAAAATTGGACAGAAGCAAAAAAGCTACGTCTATTGCTTAGAAAATTAGGAACTGAAGAATATACAAAGTTCGTGGATTATATCTTGCCAAAAAAGACGAACGAATTAACATTTGACGAAGCAGTGACATGTCTTAAATAACTCTTCAGCCCGAAAACATCACTCTTCCACACGAGGTGAAAATGCCTTAACCTGGTCAAGGGCGATAATGAGGATTATTCCACGTTTGCCGAAATGGTAAATAAACATAATTATTTTCATATAAGTGGACTCGACCAGAGTGTTACTTGGACTGCTGCCGTTAAATACCCAGAGTCAGTCAGAATATGGAGAGAGCTGAGATGGTGATTGAGTTGGAGGTAGAGTAATAGTGTGAGGTAACCGCTTGTAGAAGTCTCAGTTACAAGCACGTAGACTCTAAGGAAGTCCGACTTCGAGACTGTATATATATATATATATATATATATATATATATATATATATATATATATATATATATATTATTGCGAATAACCGCGTTCTTGGATTTACTAACAGTATTACCCATTGTATTATTGTGTAAATACATTTAATTTCTTATATTTAATTCTTGCGTTTGTCATTCACTGGAGACCGAATTTCATCGCGGAATCCACAACAATATAATTAATGTCAGGGCATTTACAACCATTATTATCTAAAGCTTTATTATAAAATTCACTGTGTTCATAGAATATTTTTTTTCATTAGCAGAATTTATACTTATTCTTTTTTCAATGGATGATGCTGTGTGTTTTATTATAGGTGGGGATGATTTGATTTCGGGTGTATATATGAAGGATTAGTATTAGTTTTTTTTTATAAGGTTGGTATATATTATTCAATAAGTCTAATGTTATATCGAGAAAGTCTACCTTTTTTATTTTGCATTAACAGTAATTTTCAAATTTAGGCATTTAAATTCTCTATGTATTAGTTTTCTAATCTTATCAATTTTAAAGTTTGTAGACTTCCTCACAACCAGGAGGCCATCATCTCTATACAGTCCAATGTCTTTAATATTAATTTTATATAAAATAAATAGACCAAAAAGTTCGGAATTTTAAGTGAGAATTTTATTTGAAATTTTTTTGTGATGTGGCAAATCAACGTATTCTATTTTACAAGTGTTTTCAGTTAATATGTCATGAACTAAGTATATAGTTCAATTAATATAGTGTTATGTCTTAGTAGTAGTTTTTTTTATAGGAATGTTTTTGTACTGCGGATCGATAGTTTTTTATAAACATAAAACATTAGGCAGCATATCATTTATATACAAAGAAATAATCACACATAGAATCAATCAGTAATATTAATGGTATTATTGGCGACATCCATCGCTAGTAGTGTATAATGTATGCATTTAAATACTGTTAATACATAGAGTGACGTGATCTTCATCTATAAAACTGTTGTCAGTTGTTTCCAGTTTATATTTTTTAAAATGCAAGTACTTTCGAATAATCCTTTATTCATATGAAACAGACTGTCGCCTCTAAGTGTTGATTTCTATGTTCACTTATATATCAAAATAAAAGAAAAGAACATTCAGATTTATAATCCAGAGTTCTTTAGCATTTATTTTTAAAAAACAGTGCTCGATACACAGTAGAGCATAATATTATAATTATTTAAAAAAAATATGTATTCATCACGACACAGTAATTACCATGTTTCGAAACCAAAACCTAAATCTTTAATTAAACTTAAAATTTAAGTTCAGTTCCATTTTCAAGCGATGCTGAATAAATTTCTTGATTCTGCTTATCGGCAGAATACAGCGACCTCTCTTCTTTTTGTGGGTTGGTTGTGCCATACGAACACAATTTTTATTTTTATTTGAATGTTTTGTCGCTTTTAATTTTATTACTTCCTCTTCATTTCGTGTGTAAATTTTTCTAAATTTGGGGGACACATTTTAAAAAGAAGACAAATAATTGTACATATGAAAGAATTTAAAATTTTTGGGGTGTTTTTTTTTAGGGCCCCTGCGAAGATGTGATATTGTGGTACATGTTGGATTGGATGGAGAAGGATGGCTTCCTGTAGGGATTGAGTAAATTATTAGAGTGAATGGGTCGTTAGTAGGATTAGTTAAGTATAAGATAGACAGCGTTGACAGCTTTCCCCATTTGATGTTCGGCTTTGTGCCACAAATTAATGTAACCATTAATCAAATAAATACTTATGATGTTACCTTGCGGACCTGAAATGATAAACTTTTGGTATGAAACAAACATATATCACTTTTACTTGAGAGAAACCTGCAAAAATACAATGGTCGATCCCACCCAATGAGTCTTGTACATCCGACGGCTTGGGTGAAGGCAAGATCCGAGGTAATATTAATAAGAAATTCTTAAGAGCCATTACTTTATTCCGGACCCACGCTGGTTTCTCAAAACCAAAGATCCATGCTCAATTTCAATGCGTTTTTCTCTTTTCATCTCGTAATTATCTAGAAACTGATTTTTTCAGTTGTTACAATCAATATCAAATAGCTTGTTCAATTTTGTGCAAAAAGTGGATCACAAAGCCTTGATATTTCTCTGAATTCCTCATTGGTCAATTAATACTACGTCCGAATTGTATCAACCTAGTTTCTGACCTCAACGAAAATATTTCAGCCAAAAATCTATGTGTTTCGAGCTTACCACGTGACTTAAAAGTAAATAAATACGAGAGACATCTTTCTCTTTCCTCTGTTTTTTCGGCAATTATTTGGAGATTCGTCTCCAGCTAATCTAGTCGAACTCTCTGCCCGAAGGCAGAGAGGAACTCAGACGAGGCTATGCCAAAAGACAGAGTCTCGTCTGGGTTGGTAGATAGCTATCTGACCCCGTTTTTTACGGGGTCTACAGGGAATTTTTGCCCGAGCCTACGGGCTCGGATACCCCACGTTAAATTCGGCCTTGTGCCACATCTGACCGCGTGGGGCGGTTGGCAAATATCCTTTCCTCTGTTTTTTCTCAGAACCACAACTATGTAGATCAGTGAGGAGTTTTACGTCTGTCCCTGATGGGAAGACGCTATGACACACACACATAACCGCAGACACGTATGTATGAACAGTGAACATCTCTTAACTCATAACTGAATTTCAGTCTACAACACCAGTCCACAACAAGCTAGTTAACCCCTGCTAGAAAATGCACTATTCCTGTTATAATTTTCACCATCACAATCTTACAAATATATAACAAGCATCCATTGGTTAATCACCATCAATCTAGCTTGCTGATTAGTCAGTTCCGACCAATCAAACCACCTGCACGCGACAAATCTGTTTTACCGCGTTTTCCATCTGAGCCAGTCACGTGATATATAAACAGAACACGTAAGCTCCCTGGTTTTCTTTTCATTCATCTCTCTCGCGTCTCATTCCTTGCTACCTAGTACCAAGATATAATCTTCAAGAACTCCCGTCTTAACTAATGCAGTCAGACGTTAAAGACCATTACCAACATTCACGCAAGTACGAACTCTGAAATCTCTTCTGAACTATTACCAACTTGTACAATGCACAATTCCAAACATGCTAAAGAAACTTTATTCTTCTAAACTACAGTTTATTAATTACTTTCACTTTATGAGCTCAAATACAAATATTTACCTAATCTAAGAGACACAACTCTTTCTACCTTTTCACTCAGTATTCATGCATGTATACCAAATATTAATAAATTCAATTGTTATGTTTTGAAACAAGATTTTTATGAATCATTATTTCTCTGTCTTGTATTAATTGTTGTGGATGGAAGATTATTGAACACACACAATTTTAAGCTTTCTGATAATTCAAACCTTCTATTCCTCTTCAACACACACCTCACACATCCGCAACACTATTATTTCATGAACTGAAATCTCTTCTGCGAGTCCAGGTAAAAAAATATATCTTCCTTAAAGTCTTAACTACTTCAAATAACAGTTAAAGGTGAATAACTCCTGCTGTTAATTTCAACTATTACTATATAAAAATCACACACATGATTGCTTTGTATGTCATACAGTAAAAACAGTTTTTGTATTGTTTCTCTTGTTTGCTTTTCGTTTGCCGACACATTTGTAAAGTAAAAAAAAAAAAAAAATTACGTGTTGAATTGAGGCCGTTGAAACCCCTACAACGGTGTCTGGAAATAACACTCATTCACCGTCCAATTTTTCTTCTGTTTTCATATAATTATCTTTTCTGTCCATGTCGTTGTATAGAGGCTGGATTGTTCATTTGATGTCATGCGTAGCTGCAAATGCTCATTCTGTTGATATTCGTTATTCTCTGTCTGTAGCGGCTCACAGACGAGTCGCTAATGTTTTACCAGGAATTCTGAAAAAAGAATATACAGAAAAATATTGACATCAAAGTTACAACACCGACAGAGTTCTTAATAAGTTCTTTTCTTATTATTGGCAAACAACCAATGACTTAATTACAAATATGTACATTTGTTGATTGGTAAGGACTGAAAGGAGTCACCACCTGGTAAGGGGTGAAAAAAATATTAAAAAAACGTAGAAATATTCCAAAGTGTGAGTGTGTGTAGATATGCAAATGTGGTTAAATTAGTAATCCAGAAAAAAGGAACATAAATAACCACATGCAAGTAGTAAGTCTTTGGAATGTTCATGTGTTATTGTTCTTGATGAAAGGAGAAGTTAAACTCAAAATAAATCACTTGAATGAAGTGACCTGGAATCCAAAAATGATGGTGTTGGGGATGTGCAGAATAAACTCAGGAATTTGCTGTAGCATTGAGTTAAATCAGAAGGAATTTTTATGTTAGGTTGCGTGAACTTTTCTGCATCCACAAACAAATAAACAATTTCAATGTAAACAAGACAAAACATCGATAAATGCATTTATATACAAATAAGATATGTACAGAATATGTTTGAAGATGTTATTGTGTTGGTGTGCTCGTGATATTTGTAGTTTTTTGTATGTCCTTTTTTATGTCTTGTGTATCTGTGTTACAGTATTTTTAGGAAATTGTAATTAGTATTTAGAATGTCGGTATTATGTTTTTTAGGAATGAGTCATTACGAAGTAGTCTACCTTTTGACTGCAAATGCTGAGTTCGTTCGATGATGTTATTTACTTAGAATAGTAGTGAGTGTTAATTCACTTTAGATAACTAAAGTTGTTCGGATAGAAGTTTCGGTGTTCACAGAGTTTTCTTCGATTTGGGCTTGCGAGTGAGTCAGTAATGATTTGGTTTGTGCGTTAGTTTGCGCGGCAAGATTGCAGTTGCACGCGACGTGGATTATATTAGCATATCTCTGTGCTCATTCGACTGACTGATTTATCGTAGATGGTCAAAGAGAATGTATAGTTTGAGATTCTTGAATGGTGAAGAAGTAGATATTGAACGGGAAGGATTTGTCATTCGATTCACGAGACGGTGAATTGTAGTTGTCACATTTTTAAGCTTGAGTAAGCGGGCGAAAAATGGTCTGCTGCTGATCTGCCCAGATCTGCGTCTCCGTCTCCGTCTGCTTCTGCGTGGTCACACGTGCTTTGGATTCTTTTTAAGAGGTCATAATCGCGTGGGTAGATCCAGAGCGATTTTGCGCCAAAACTTCGAAGTGCACGTGCGGGCGACCTGATTGGTAGAAGTGAACCACTCAGAGGGCTAGATTTACGAATGAAAGTTGGAATAGTGCATTACTCGAAGAAGGTAAGATTGGGCTAATGGACGAGCCCAATAATGGCGGACTGAAAAAGATTTCACACGTGACATGTCGTTACGTAAATCCAGAAATTTGGCGGGAAACCAAATGAAGATGTCGTGTAGCTAGGCTGAATTCAAAATGGCGATATGCCGATGAAAAAGGCGCTAGGCCATCATGATGGTGTTTCTGCGAATGAACGTTAAGAGAATTAACACACAAAAAAACAACGAATAAAGTAACAAGAAAGAATTCAAACAAAGCAAAGATTGGGTTTGCCCACCGTAGTTGAAACTGGATAACTCAACCGCCCAAATCCGGCACAGAGGGCAAAGATAAAGAAAGGAAAAGCAGATTTCCTGCATTTTCCCCGACAGAGAGGGTAAACAGAGAAGAAAAGGAAAAGGCAGTATCTGTGTCTTTCCAAGAAGGAAGAAATGAAAAGGGGAAAGAGGATTTCAGCATAATCCTCCTTTTTCGACAGCTGAATTCCTGCGCTCAGATTTTGACAATGTTCTGGAGAAGAACGCTACACAACTCCCGGATTGCATTGACGCGGCAGTTATGGCGTGGTCGGAAGCGTCAGTTTCTACTTCTAGGGGAATGTCAGAATTCACCGAAGTGATGGCTGAGTTGGCAATATCTCTTTTTAACCTCTCAAAGTCATTAACGGCAGAAAAATGTAGAGTAAATTTGGTAATTTTCGTAAGTGGGTGTATTTTTTCAGAAAAGGAGGGTATCCATTGAGAATAATGAGCGAACATACCCATGGTACGTCGCAAGGCGGCTATGGTGTTGGAAATAGGCAGTGTTAGCAGTGGTTTTAGTCGTTCAGGTTCCGGTTTCATGATTCATTTACCCACAATAAGTAGTCTGATGGTAGTCGACCCATAATAACTCTAACTTTAAGATTATATTGTTTTGGTAGCCACCAAAAACCGTTTCAGTTTGCGATTGTGGTCAGCCCAGTCACATTATCTTTAGGGTCTATAGCTACTTGGTGGCAAGCACTCCTTAGGGGTCTAACGTGCTAAATATTCTGTATTTGACTAGCTCGTTTACCATCTCGTCAATACTGGGTATAGTGTATGCATCAAGGAGGGGGTGCCTATTTATAGTTTGGGAGTAGTCTATGACCATCCTATTTTAATTATCATCAGGGGACGTTATTAATAACTGTGTCCTGCATTCTTCGACTATTCCTTCTCTTAACATTCTTGTTACTTCTGCTTGAATAAACGTTTTGTCTTCAAGAGAATATTTTCGAGATTTGGTTGTCACTGGTTTACAGTTTTTGGTTACGTTTTCGAAAAGAGATGGGTATTGTACATTTATAGCAGCCAAACCACGGATGTTCAGCACCGGTTTAGGGCCCCCAAAATAAAGATTAATAGTAGAATGCCGTTTGAGGAAATCTCTGCCCGGTATGATATCGCAGCACAGATTTGGCACCACGAAAAATTAGTATAGTTAGTTTAATTAAACTCTAAGCCGGCCAAAATATACCCCCCAACCTGCGAAGATAGTGAAACATTCGCCACAGCCACTTGACTATTATGATTTTAAATCTGTTTCTTTATGCAATATCAGCGCTAATAAAACTCTTTGAGCTTCCTGTGTCGATTAGAGTGTAGCGACGGGGTTACCAATATTGTTGTGGGGGTTGTCACCAATATGTAAGGGTGTGTACTACATACATTTAACTTGGGCTACGAAAGGTAGGATCAAGGACAATGCGTGGGCGCAATGCAATTTATATTTGATGTAAATAGCACATAGTATAAAATACAAAACAGAATGTAATGATTTCAAAACATAACAATTGAATTTATTAAGTATTTGATGTACATGCATGTCAACTGAAAAGGTTAGACAGAATTGTGTCTCTTAGACTAGGTAATATTTGCACCTAAGCTCATAAAGAAGTAATTATTAAACTGTAGAAGAATGAGTTGTTGCATGTTTGGAATTGTGTATTGTACAAGTTAGTAAAAGTTCAGAATTATACTTGCATGAATTGTTGTAAAGTTCTTTTACGTCTGACTGCATTAGTCAAGACGGAAGTTCTTTAAAAGTTACATTTTGGCAGCGGAGTTGAGACGCACGAGTGATGAAGAAAATGAGCGAGTCGAGAGGAGAAATTGAAGAGAGAGAGAGAAACACTCGTGTTTGGTTTTTATAATTTGGTTGTACCACGTGACAGGCTCCGACTGAGTTCGCGCCAAAATAGATCTGTCATGTGGGGATGTTTGATTGGTCGAAACTGACCAATCAGCAAGCTAGATTGAAGGTGATGAACCAATGAACGCTTGTTATATATTTTGTAAGATGGTGGTGGTGAAAGTCACAATAGGAATAGTGCATTTCCTGGCAGGGGTTAACTGGCTGTTGTGGAAGATTCCACAAGAGCATTCTTTTCTACCACGTTTACTTTTACCATTAATATAGCTTTTGAAAGACATTTAAAGTTTGCAGTTGATATGATACTAGCTGCAATAGGAGAATTCGAACCAGGTGAAAAAAATCTTGATTCCCAAACCTTAGAGAAATGTCCCTTCTTCCCGCACTTGTGGCCTTTATTTTCCCTGACTGGGCAACACAACCCGGGGTGTAGTTTGAGACCACAAAAATAACATTTTCGTCTGTCTGCAGCTATCAGTGTATGCAGTGTCTTTCGGAGAGAGAAGATTTTGAACTGGCGGAGGTTGGGGGTGGGGAAGAAATGAGGAAGTCTGTCGTAGAGGATTGTCTTTTTTCCCTGTTTGGGTCGTTAGAATTGGTGGACTAGTGGGAGTGTGAGTATTTAGTGCAGCCTCTACAACACTTGTTTGTAGGTATGAACAAGATTGTTTTCTGCCATTTCCAATGTAAGTACCTGATTGGGAACAGTAACTAAATCTAAGTGCTTTTTTCTAGCAATCTTTGACGGATATAGTTCAATTCTAATCCATTTATAAAGGAGTCTCTGGTAAATTCGTCCTTTGCATGATTTGCTGTCGTCGTTTGAAAGTCGCAGTCACGACTTAAGATTTTTAAGCGCTGAAGATACTGTTTTAACCCCTCTTCAGGGAATTGGCGGGTAGTTGCTAATACATGCCAGACAAAGATTATGTTTCGTCTCTTCACAAAACTTCCATCCCAAACTGGTAAGTCTTGCAGTGAGAAATATTGGTATATACGGATATAGAAACGTGGTGCATTAGCAGGTTAAGTCTATCCGTATCAGTAATAAGAGTGAATGAATGATTTATTGAATGTAACTGAAGAGTTTTACTGTTTTGACGGTATGACTTATTTATACACATCATAAGACAGGGGAGGTAATCGGGTTGTCTTACCACAGTAGGGAAGCATGGTAATTTCTTTAATGCTATAAAACTTCTGGATTCAGGCAATTATGACTCTCCACCATGACATTCTTTACTTCAGGCCAAGTCATAGTGCAACTCACGCCCAGAACTGAAGGTCTGCCTCAAATCTCATTGTTCCATTGGATGCAAATGTTTTTAGTTTCAGTTTAGGCTTGTGGTTGTTTGTTGCTCTAGCTGGCTTAAGAAATTCAAAGAAAAAATGTAGAGAGTAAGAGCATAAATAATATAGCTCAAAAAGTTTATCTTGGTATATTTTTATTTAATAAGGTCTTATTGCAATTCATGTAATATACGGCGGAGCTTCAGATCCATCACTTCCCACCCAAAAGGTGTACGAAATGTTACACGCCTTCTTAATCTTTCAATTAATTATTCATGTTAAAACAGGATGTAAGCAATTATGTCTCTTCACCAAGAAGAAGGTAAGACTTCAACTTCTTTACAAGGTAGATTGCAATCTATTGCAATTAATATATAATTTCGCAGAGATTCAGATCTATCACTTTCCACCCAAAAGGTGTACGAAATGTTAGATGACTTCTAAATCTAATTAATTATCCATGTTAAAGCAGTTTTAATGAAACAAAACACATATCGGAACTATGAATTCTAGAACAAAAATATGACACAAAACTAAATAAATATGAAAGTAACTTTTTTAATTTATTGTTAAGAAATAAAGTAACTATTATTATGATGACTTATTTTGTTATGAATATACTTTTTTATGATTTTAGAAGTAGAAATGTAGAAGTAAAAAAATGGTTCTTAAAAGGCGTGGTTTTTCAGCAGGGTTAGGGTTTTGTACACCTCGTTTACAATATCGAAAAATATCGGATTAAATTTATTGAATTTAATTAATTATAACATGAACCTTATATAACATTCTTAATAAATTATGTTTTCATTAATTGCAAATTAATTGAAACAAAAATAATTCCGTTATTATTTAACTTTTTCATATTTCCAAATGAAACATCACACAGTGCACATATTAGTACTTCGTATGCCCTTTCCATAAAGTCGTTCCTTCATCACAGATTCTCGATTGGATTTAAATCAAGAGAGTTTCCGGGCCAGTACTTTGATTTGTTCACTGTTAAGGCTTGACAGTGTGTTCATACAGTATTACAATTTTCGTATGCTTCCTTGGAACAACATTCAACACAGACAATGGCCGTAGGACAACTTATCGACAGTTGAGACAATAGTGTCTGGGTATGATAAAAATTTGATGCAATCACGGACGACACAATATTTTTCAAGGTTAAACGAATTTCATCATATATCCCGAAAATAGGTTCATATTACTCCACACCACTACAAATGACCTAATCTGAGAAAAAGATAGAAATCGATTACACCCAGTCACTCCAGTGGGTCTAAAACTAACCGTATGGTGAAAGAAAAGAAACTAAAGCAGTTGTTTCAATTAATTTGCACAAGGGTGTAAATATAATTCTGTTTGCTACTATTTTATGTTTTTTAACGATAAATATACTTCTTTTTAAAATACCTTTTAGAAAGGAAAACAGAAATTACTCATGAAACTTAATTTTATCATCAATATATTTGTTGTTATAAATTATAGAGAAAATATTAAATTAACTTGAATGCCACAAAAAACAGCATTTTTAATAAATAACGTTTACAGTGTAAAAACTGAATAAAAAAATTTTGCAAGAAAAGTCTGTCAAAAATTAAATATAAGAAAACATGTTTAAAATGAATTTTCTTGGGAGAGACTTTCTGACATTTATAACATCTGTAATAAAAAAGACAAGAAAAATAGGATTAATAAATTATTTCTTTAAATCAAGTAAAATAAAAATGTTACATTTCGCTATATGAAACGTGGTAAAAAAATCAAATTCCATTTTCATTTGGTAGAAACAAAAATCCAGATTATGCAAAAATAAAGTTGATCATTAGTGGATTTATTTTTATGAATACAAATTACACAGAGAAGAATGTTAACATGTGTGTTCAATCCCTAGGTTGGGCAGTGTATACTTGGACTCAGTCCAATGTTTATAGTAATATGAAATAAGTTTGATTTAAAAAAAAAAAATCATTAGCTTTTTTTAATCATTTCACCCCAAGCAAGACAATAAAGCCACTAAGATGCAAGGGGTTACTGAGTGTGAAAGAACATGAGAAAAACTACTATTAAGGTGAGAGAACAATAAAAGAACAAGAATTAAGAAGACAGAAGGTAACGATTGACATTGCATTTACATTGTCGATTAAAGTTGACTGGAAAGCAAGAAGCCGGAAGAAAGTTCAACAAACGAGAAGTGTAAGAGAAGAAACTATTAGTATAGAACGTACGGTTCATCTAACCATTTGAATATTAAAAAGATGATACATTGTCGTTGAACTAGTATTGCGCTTAAATTCATAAAATCTAGGAACCATAGACCTACTATATTTTTATACTATGAAACATAAAATTATATATGCTATAAAGTATACTATAAAAGAAAATGCCTCCTTTTTTATTATGTTGGCTCATGGCATCAGAAGTGGATATTTTTTTATTATGTTGGCTCATGGCATCAGAAGTGGATATTATTAGTATTTGGCAGCAGAATTTGTGCCTTCTACTAATAACCCATTTTTTCCCCTTGCCTTCCTATAGCTAGCAGTTGAGTAGCAGTCTGGCAATATTGCTTCTGGCATGAAAGAAAAAATGTAACATGAAAAAACAAACAATGCAATAATGAAAACAATGATATATAATAATGAAAAGAATAATGTAAAGTTATTAATTCCTCAATTTGGAAAAATTGACAATGATTGACATTCATCAATGCTTAATGAACAGAATAACATTAAAAACTAATAAATAACAATGATGAATATGCAATGTCCTGGAAAGCCACCTTCACAACCCTGTAGTGGTTTACAGTAATGTGTTTAACAACCCTGGCAAAAATGCCTGGCTAATGGTAATGACTCCAGGAAAATATCAACAACAATATGAAGGAAAGAAAACAATAATGAAAAATAATGAATAACAATAATGAAAAAAACAAACAATGAATAACAATAATGAAAACAATGACTAACAATAATGAAAAGAATAATGAATAAGAGTAATGAAAATAATGAATAACAATAATAAAGACAATGAATAAAAAATAATGAATAACAATAATGAAGGAAATGAATAATCAATAAGAAAACAATAATAAAAAACAATGATGAATATGTTGAGGCGGTCGCCGATTTAGCCGTTTTAGGTCTCCTTACAAAAGCTTCCGACCTGACCTTCACAACCCCTGATCTCGCAGATTTAAGTCCAGCAACATGCGAGAAACCGGATGATTCTAGTCCAATGATTTTTTTTTTGATGCCAAACCGTACCTCGTGAGCATCGGATTATGCAGTGGGCGCTGGTCTTTTTATTTACATCGGACAACCATTGATATTAATTTAATATCTTTAGTTTTTTCTCCCTCTAGCCAGGGGAGTTTGTTGAATAAATCGCTCCAAATATTGTTAGCCACTTTTTTTCGTCCAAATTCAAGCTGCTCGGCCCGAATGTCGAAGGATGAGTTTCGCTCTCACTGGTCTTGGGCGCCAGCGGCGGATTACCTCAGTAACCCTGAGTTTTCGCTTACCTGGCGACTGGCTCGGAATCGGCTGCCTCTCAACGACATGGCCTTCATATGGGGTTTGGCGGATTTGCCAGACTGTGAACGGTGCGGCCTTGGTCTAGAGGAAACGGCTTCGCACGCCTTCTTCCATTGCCCCCGTGTCCGCCCCCTTATGGGACCATGTCGGCGAGCTGACGGCTCGTCTCGCTCCCCCCAAAAGCTTGTGCCCATGGATCGCGCATACGCGTGTGACAATGTGTCGCCCCCCGTATTCCGGGGTGAAACGGATGGTGTTTCTCATGCTGCTAGCCACGGCCCGAATGGTGATATGGACGACGCGAGAGGAGGAAGTCTTGCGAGGTACCCGTCTTTCTCATCAGGATCTGAATCGATTCTTTGAGCATCAGCTCAAGATGAAGATCAGAACTGATAGAAAACGCTTGCATTCGACAGTCTTCAGCGAAAGGTGGGTGACTGAGGCGAGCTTGGTTCGTGTGAACGGGGCTAGCCTTGATTTTCTGTTTTAGGTCAAGCCTACGTTACATCAGGGTGGCTTCCTGTGGTGCCCTCCCTTGGTTAGGTTAGACAAGCCTTGGTGTACCTAGTTAATGCGAGTAAGTGTTGTTCCCGGCCTGCCCCCGGCCACATCTTTAGTTATGATCCAGCCTGAGATTCCCAACCTCCCCAGTTTGTTTTTGATCCCCCACTTTCTATCTCGACTGGGTCAGCTTTATACTTCCCCATGCCCGTATGATTTTTTTTTATCACCTTTCCCACTCCCTTAGCAGAGAGCTGCTTGATTTTGTTCCAGTGGGCAGAATACAGTGGTCTCCCTGCATTTTGAGGGTTGGAAGGGCCCTACTAACATCAGTTAACGTTTTATTTTCATTTATGTTAATATTTTAGTTTGTTATTGGGTTCACATCCCACCCCATTTCATTTTTTTTTTCATCTTAGAATTTTTGTACATATGTGTTAGGATCATTATGACATGGGGCGCGTTTTTGTAAGTCTCCCTAGAGTGGATGTGGTATTATGGTGCAAGGAGGATTGACTGATGATGGACGAGTTCTTATGGTGAATGAGCAAATTGTAATGTCTGAATGGGTCGTGAATCAAATTAGCTAGGTATAAGATAGTTAGTGAAGACCAGCCTTACCCCCTCCCCCTTTTTGGCCTTGTGCCACAATTTTGTAATTTTACAAAATAAATCTTAGCTGCTCGGCCCGAATGTCGAAGGATGAGTTTCGCTCTGGTGGTCTTAACATCCAGCGGCGGATTAAATCAGTAACCCTGAGTTTTCGCTTAAAGAACTTTTGTGCTGGCCCCGTTTTTCTCCATCCTCTTAACGACATGGCCTTCATATGGGGGACGTCGGATTTGCCAGACTGTGAACGGTGCGGCCTTGGTTTAGAGGAAACGGCTTCGCACGCCTTCTTCCATTGCCCCCGTGTCCGCCCCTTATGGGACCATTTCGGCGAGCTGACGGCTCGTCTCGCTCCCGTCAAAAAGCTTGTGCCCATGGATCGCGCATACGCGTGTGACAATGTGTCGCCCCCCTGTGCTTCCGGGGTGAAACGGATGGTGTTTCTCATGGATGCTGCCGCCAAGGCCCGAATGGTGATATGGACGACGCGTCTATTCAGAGGAAGTCTTTAAAAGGTATCCGTCTTTCTCATCATGGATCTGAATCGATTCTTTGAGCATCAGCTCAAGATGAAGATCAGAACTGATAGAAAACGGTTCGTTTCGACAGTCTTTGCGAAAGGTGGGTGACTGAGGCGAGCTTGGTTCGTGTTTCGGGGGCTAGCCTTTCCTGATTTTCTTTTTAGGTCAAGTTTACGTTACATCGGGTGGCTTCCTGTGGTGCCCTCCCTTGGTTAGGGTTAGACAAGCCTTGGTGTACCTAGTTAATGCGAGAAAGTGTTGATCCCAGCCTGCCCCCTGATCAAATCTTTAGGTTATTGATCCAGCCTGAGATTCCCAACCTCCCCAGTTTGTTTTTTTTTCGTCCCCTCGTTTCTATCTCGACTGGGTCAGCTTTATACTTCCCCATGCCCGTATGATTTTTTATCACCTTTCCCACTCCCTTAGCGAGAGAGCTGCTTGATTTTTGTTCCAGTGGGCAGAATACAGTGGTCTCCCTGCATTTTGAGGGTTGGAAGGGCCCTACTAACATCATCAGTTAACGTTTTATTTTCATTTATGTTAATATTTTAGTTTGTTATTGGGTTCATCCCACCCCCATTTCATTTTTTTCATCTTAGAATTTTTGTACATATGTGTTAGGATCATTATGACATGGGGCGCGTTTTGTAAGTCTCCCTAGAGTGGATGTGGTATTATGGTGCAAGGAGGATTGACTGATGATGGACGAGTTCTTATGGTGAATGAGCAAATTGTAATGTCTGAATGGGTCGTGAATCAAATTAGCTAGGTATAAGATAGTTAGTGAAGACCAGCCTTTCCCCCCCCCCCCTTTTTTGGCCTTTCGTGCCACAATTTTGTAATTTTACAAAATAAATCTTAGGTTGCTCGGCCCGAAGGCCTGGATCAGAGTGTTTATGGTTTTGGATTTTAAAGATCGAAGTGTAGTATCTGTTCTTACCAGCTTTTTTGGATTACCTTACTTGGATCACTGTTTTTATTTCCTGGATTTATTTACCAATTTGGACATTGTTTGGCACAAGGCAAGTAGGAAAAAAAAAAAAAAAAAAAAAACTTTTTGCATTGACTTTGTTTTCGCCAGAGATTTCTTGGACAACGTAAACAGATAAGTTTTTCCTTTGTTTATTTTTTTTTATTTTCAAAAAGTCTTTTTTTTTTTCGTTTCTCTCTTTATTTTCTTTTCTCTTTTGTTGACTCGGCATTTTTGATTCTTTCTCGTTTTTATACCCTCCCGGTTTTAATTTGAAGTTTTTCTTTTTGTTGTTGAAACTATTATTGTCTTTGGTTTGCCCCCTTCGTTTTGTAATTTTATTTTATTTTATTTTGTTCTTAAATAATATCTTGTCTGAAACAAAAAAAAAAAAAAAAAAAAAAAACATTTGAAAAGTTTTTTAAACCGTTAGACTGTGGTGGAGTTTCCACCATGGTCGATAATGACAACATAGACATTCCGGCGACACCGGTTCCAGAAACGGTGTCGCCTGTCCAATCGGCCTGGTCACAAAATAGGCCGCTCCAAAAGGATGGCACATTTTATGCCAATCAAAGAGAAAAATTTGAGGCAACTTTTTGGATGGAAATGAGTTCCTCACGATTAAGGAGGCTCTGAACGCAGTGGAGCCGCGTACGATTTCCTTGCTGACTTCCGACATTAAAACGCGGAAGTTGGTTGGAGTAAAGCAGGGAATGTATGGAGGAGGCCCTGAAGGCTCTGCAGATTAGCCTGAAGGTGCTAGCAAGAAGGACGAATGCCTTATGGGACATCCTTCTACAGAATGAACAGCAAGCCAAGGAGTTGGCCGGCAGAACCTTAAGTACCAAAAACTTAAGACTGCAAACTGAATACATGGGCACCCGCAGGACAAAGTGACCGTTCACGGGGTGCCCGTGGATATCTCCGAGGACCGGATGGGGGCCTTCTTCACCAAATATGGAGAGGTGAACGAAGTGAAGGCCCTCAAAGTAGATCCGGAATAGAGACGGTGACATTGAAGTTCAGATAACCCTGAACAGAGCGGCCTTCAAGGACGTCCCCAACACGCTCACCTGCCGAGACAGAAGGATGCTGGTCGTGGTGGAAGGCAGAAAGCCTTGGTGTTGGTCATGTGGTGTGTCAGGCCACATGGCGAAGGAGTGCCCCAGCAAAAAGGGCACACAAGTTGCACCACGACCGACACCGACAACAGCGAAACCAGTACCACCTAGTGAACCGGGGGAGGGGACTTCCAAATCTGAGGGAGAGTGGAAGGAGGTAGTCAGAGGTAGGAAGTCTCCGAAAGTTTCGTCTTCACCCCCCCAAACAGAGATACCTCAGCCTGAAAAGGTTGTACCAATACAAGAGGAAGGGCTGCAGTCAACAGAGGAAAGCCAGCAGCAGCAGCCCAAAAAACAACAACAACAACAACAGCAGCACCAGCCTAAACAGAGAAAACAACAGAAACAACTGAAACAGCAAAAAGATCAGCAGCATCAACAACAAAAAACAACAAACAAAACAACAGCAGCAACAACAAGAGAATGAGCAGATGGAGGTGGACAAAATACCTCCACCTCGTGCTTCATCCCTGAAAAGGTGCAGGGAGGAAGACGACGACGAGGAGGAGGAAACCAAACGCACACAAAAACATTCTTTCAGTAGCAGGGCGGAGGAAGGCATGGAGAGATCCAGGTCGCTCTCCGTCCCTGCTTCCTGAAAGATCGGTGGCTTCGACCAAACCTAGGAGCCACCCTTCCTCCCCATCCCGTGATCCAACCCCTCTCCCTCCACTTCCGCCTCCCTAGACGCATCAGCCACCCCACCCAACACATCGACCTCTTCCCTCCCCACCCTTCCAGAGAGAAAAAGAAGAAAAAAGATGTTCGCTGGCCCCCGAATCCATTTGCAAGGTGGACAGAAACGATTTTAAATGGGGCCTGTCGAAAGGAAAAAAAGCCATTCTCGGGGACTATATAAGATGGACTCCGTGGATGGCAAAAGTATCGAGGACCCCAGAAATTTCCCTCAGGCCCCCAATTTTGTAATTTTACAAAAATAACCTGTGTGAGGGAGAAGGGGGGCTTACTTGAAGGTGTGGAACCACATCTTCGAAGCAAAAAGAAGCCTTCCCCGAAATCAGAATCGTGGAAACGGACAATTCCTCATTGAAAAAATTAAAGAACTTTTGTGCTGGGAGGGTCCCCGTTTTGCTCCATCCCTCATTATATAGGGCAGTAAAACTAACCTATCCCACGGACGTCGGCGGCATTGTCCTGGACGGTCGTATGACGACCGAATTGGGAACCGGAAACCTGGGACAGGCCGTCGGGGTCCTTACCAGCGCAGATTTCCGCCCGGTATGTGAGTAGGCTTTTTGCATGTTTTCTTTTCTTTCTTTTTGCAGGCCTAAACCATGTCTGTCAAGATAGCGACGCTGAATGTGAATGGCTTGAGGGATCGGGGTAAGGCGGCCCGCCTGCTCCGGGATCTCCTGTCGTTCGGCGTGGATGTTGCCGCGATCGAAGAGACCCACTTTGTTTGCAGTTCCGATGCGTGTGTGCTGTCTAACGACTTTGTCGTCTATTCAGCATATGGGGACCGAACTGCCAGAGGAGTGTCTTTGCTGGTGAAGCGGACTCTAGATGCGAAGGTGGACCTTGTGCATACCGATGCCGAGGGACGGTTGATCGTGGCCGATATTGCCGTGAAAAGTGGTTCGTTTCGGGTCGTTGCGGTTTATGCGCCCAACGACCAGGAGGAGCGGGTTTCGTTTTTTCGGCGGTTGGGGCCTTTCCTGGTGGATTCCAAGCGTTTAGTTCTAGTGGGGGACTGGAATGCCATCCTGGACCCCAAGATAGATCGGGGGCGGGGTGCTAGCGGGAGAAGGGGCGATCGTAGCCTGGTCGATCTGATCAAAGATTTCGGTCTCGTTGATAGATACCGGGTCGATCACCCCGGGGGGAAAATGTGGACGTGGGCTCGTAGCTGGCCTTGTGACAAGGTAGTTAGCTACCTTGACAGAATGTTAGTGAGAAGGGCCGACATAGATCTGTTAGATTGTCCCACGTTCCACTGGGTAGGCTATACGGACCACAAACTCGTTTGTGCCCGTGTGGCGTTAGAACATAGGCCTAGAATGGCTGGCTACTGGAAGTTCAATCTGTCCTTACTGGACAGGCGGGACTTCCGGGAGCAGCTGACTAACTTAGTGCAGCGGGAGCTAGTGGGGCGGTTATCGGGAATAGGTGGTGGGACAGACTTAAATGTAGAATTAGGTCCTTCACCACTGATTTCAGCAAACGGCTCGCCCTAGATAGAGCTGATAAGGTGAGGACGCTTAAAGCTAGTCATGCCCGGGCGGTGGCTGGGGGGGATCCCCTAGAGATAGCCGTAGCTAAGGAGGCTCTGCAGCGTTTGAATAGCGAACGCTACATGGGCCAGGTAATTAGGCATAGGTTAAGCAAGATGTCTTCCGAAGCCGTGAATATGGGCGCAGATTTGCGCAGGGAAGAGGTCCGTCGAGGTGGCGATCGTTATATTCGTGAAGTCAAAACCCCGGAAGGGCGCACCCTTCGGGCCACTGACGACATGTGCGAGGCGTTTCGGCGGCATTTCGAGAGCCGTTTTACCAGGGAGCCTGGTCTTCGTGAGGACGAGTTTCGCAGCTATTTGAAGCGACTGAAGCGGCTAGCTGCGAGGGAGAGGTTACCGAGGGCGAGGTCTACGCGGCTTTGAAGAAGGTCGGCAGAGGCAAGTCGCCCGGTCTGGATGGTCTGCCCTATGAAGTGTACTTGAGGCTGTCGCACATCTTTGTCCCGATTTTGACGGTCGTCTTCAACAACTGGTTCCGGCAGGGTCTCTCCCCGACCGGTTCTCCAGGGGTGTGATCACACTGTTGAAAAAAGGGCAAGGGTGTCGGGGGAAACTAGACGACTACAGGCCCATAACTCTGCTAAACACAGAGTTAAAGATTATGGCCAGGATCCTGCAGGAGCGCTTGCAGTCAGTTGCCGAGTCTCTGTTGGGTCCCGAGCAGACCTGTTCTGTGAGGGGTCGAACAATTCAGAGCAACCTGCATTTGATCCGCACGATCATAGAGGGTGTAAAGACGACGAGTGTGCCGCGCTGATCAATTTGGATCAGTCCAAGGCATTTGATAGGGTTGACCATCGCTACCTTGCTGCTGTCCTGCAGGCCGCCGGATTCGCACCCGACTTCTGCCGCTGGATTAGCCTCCTGTATCGCTCCCCAGTGCTGTGGTACAGGTGAACGGAAAGCTGTCGGGCGCTTTTGCGCTGTCTAGGTCGGTTCGTCAGGGTTGCCCGCTGTCGCCCCTACTTTACGCTTTGGCGTTGGAGCCTCTCCTTCGCCGGCTGAGGGACGGGGCGAGCAGGCCGGCCCCTATGCGGAATCGCCGTTCCTGGCGGGGCTCGAGCCAGGGTTTCCGCGTACGCCGATGACGTAACTGCTTTCGTGTCGTCCCGCAGAGGCATCAGGGCAGTACAGAAGGCGCTTGATCGGTACGAAAAGGTGACAGGGGCCAAGATTAACCGCGACAAGTCGTCCGGCTTGCGGTTAGGCGCCTGGAAGGGGTCGATCTTCCGGGGCCCTTCGGTTGGACGGACGGTCCTGTCCGCATTCTCGGAGTGTGGTTTGGACCCGACCTCCAGCTGGAGAAGAATTGGTCTGAAGTACGAGCAAAGGTCTACGCCGCCGGTCAGACTTGGCGTCGACGGAGGTTGTCCGTGAAGGGCAGGGCGGAGGTGTGTGCTACATACATTTTCCCTCTTGTCCTTTATCGATTGTCCGTACTTCCTCTCTGTGACGACCACAGGATACCGCTCGAGCGCGCGCTAACCTCCATTCTGTGGAGGAGACGCGCGAATCAGGTCGACAGAGAAGTCTGTGCACAACGTCCGTGTCATGGGGGGGGCTGGGAATGCCACACTTGCTGAGCCACAAACGTGCCTCGAGGTTGGCTTTCCTACGCCGCGCTTTGACAGGTAGAGATCCGATTATTGAGGGGATTGTGAGGGCCGCCTTCCCTCGCCTTACCATCAGTCCCCCAATCTGGCGGGTGGATCGCCGTCGTAAACCCCGGGTTCAATCGGATTTCTTTCGCGAGTGTCGGTCGGCCTTGTTGGCTGTCCCTTGGTCCAGTGACCTTTCTCGGCCTAGGAAGGTCTTCTATCGTTTGCTAGTGGAGGGGGTCGCGAAGGATCCCCTACGTAAGGATCTCGACATGTCGGAGGATGAGTTTCGCTCTCACTGGTCTTGGGCGCCAGCGGCGGATTACCTCAGTAACCCTGAGTTTTCGCTTACCTGGCGACTGGCTCGGAATCGGCTGCCTCTCAACGACATGGCCTTCATATGGGGTTTGGCGGATTTGCCAGACTGTGAACGGTGCGGCCTTGGTCTAGAGGAAACGGCTTCGCACGCCTTCTTCCATTGCCCCCGTGTCCGCCCCTTATGGGACCATGTCGGCGAGCTGACGGCTCGTCTCGCTCCCGAAAAGCTTGTGCCCATGGATCGCGCATACGCGTGTGACAATGTGTCGCCCCCGTATTCCGGGGTGAAACGGATGGTGTTTCTCATGCTGCTAGCCACGGCCCGAATGGTGATATGGACGACGCGAGAGGAGGAAGTCTTGCGAGGTATCCGTCTTTCTCATCAGGATCTGAATCGATTCTTTGAGCATCAGCTCAAGATGAAGATCAGAACTGATAGAAAACGCTTGCATTCGACAGTCTTCAGCGAAAGGTGGGTGACTGAGGCGAGCTTGGTTCGTGTGAACGGGGCTAGCCTTGATTTTCTGTTTTAGGTCAAGCCTACGTTACATCAGGGGTGGCTTCCTGTGGTGCCCTCCCTTGGTTAGGTTAGACAAGCCTTGGTGTACCTAGTTAATGCGAGTAAGTGTTGTTCCCGGCCTGCCCCCGGCCACATCTTTAGTTATGATCCAGCCTGAGATTCCCAACCTCCCCAGTTTGTTTTTTGATCCCCCACTTTCTATCTCGACTGGGTCAGCTTTATACTTCCCCATGCCCGTATGATTTTTTATCACCTTTCCCACTCCCTTAGCGAGAGAGCTGCTTGATTTTGTTCCAGTGGGCAGAATACAGTGGTCTCCCTGCATTTTGAGGGTTGGAAGGGCCCTACTAACATCAGTTAACGTTTTATTTTCATTTATGTTAATATTTTAGTTTGTTATTGGGTTCACATCCCACCCCCATTTCATTTTTTCATCTTAGAATTTTGTACATATGTGTTAGGATCATTATGACATGGGGCGCGTTTTGTAAGTCTCCCTAGAGTGGATGTGGTATTATGGTGCAAGGAGGATTGACTGATGATGGACGAGTTCTTATGGTGAATGAGCAAATTGTAATGTCTGAATGGGTCGTGAATCAAATTAGCTAGGTATAAGATAGTTAGTGAAGACCAGCCTTACCCCTCCCCTTTTTGGCCTTGTGCCACAATTTTGTAATTTTACAAAATAAATCTTAGCTCCTCGAACCTGTGGGAGAAGGGGCTTACTTGAAGGTGGATTACGCTTACTTTCCTGGAACCACATCTTCGAAGCAAAGAAGCCTTCCCGAAATTTTATTTTCAGAATCGTGGAAACGGACAATTCCTTTTTTATTGAAAAATTAAAGAACTTTTGTGCTGGGGGGGTCCCCGTTTCTGCTCCATCCCTCATTATAAAAAAACATTTGAGTAAAACTAACCTATCCCAACGTCGGCGGCATTGTCCTGGACGGTCGTATGACGACCGAATTGGGAACCGGAAACCTGGGACAGGCCGTCGGGGTCCTTACCAGCGCAGATTTCCGATCGGTATGTGAGTAGGCTGATCTGCAATTTGCATTTTTGATTTTTTTTCTTTTTTTCCAGCAGGCCTAAACCATGTCTGTCAAGATAGCGACGCTGAATGTGAATGAACGCTTGAGGGGCGCCTGCTCCGGGATCTCCTGTCGTTCGGCGTGGATGTTGCCGCGATCGAAGAGACCCAACTTTGTTTGCAGTTCCGATGCGTGACGTGGTCTGCTGTCTAACGACTTTGTCGTCTATTCAGCATAAGGGGACCGAACTGCCAGTCCGGCTTCCAAATCTGAGGTGGAAGGAGGTAGTCTTTTTCGCTTGGTGAAACGGACTCTTCTACCAATGCGAAAGGTGGACCTTGTGCAAAAAACAACCGATGCCGAGGGACGGTTGATCGTCGACCGATATTGCCGTGAAAAGGTGGTTTTCGTTTCGGGTCGTTGCGGTTTATGCGCCCAACGACCAGGAGGGAGCGGGAATCTGGTCGACAGAAAGTTTTTTCGGCGGTTGGGGCCTTTCCTGGTGGATTCAAGCGTTTAAGCAGGGGGACTGGAATGCCATCCTGGACCCCAAGATAGATGGATCGGGGGCCCGGGTGCTCGGCTTTCCCCGAAAACAGAAGGGCGATCGTTCAAGGTGCCTGGTCGATCTGATCAAAACGATTTCGGTCTCGTTTACTGGTCTTGGGCCCACGGTCGGCGGACCCCGGGGAAAATGTGGACGTGGGCTCGTAGCTGTCAAAAACAAGGTAGTTATGCTACCTTGACAGAATGTTAGTGAGAAGGGCCGACATAGACGTGGAAGAACGCGTGTGGCCCACTTTGTTTGCAGAAGAATCTGTTAGATTGTCCCGTTCCGCGATGCCGACAATGTAGGCTATACGGACCAGTGGTTCTCGTTTGTGCCCGTTTATGTGGCGTTAGAACATAGGCCTAGAATGGCTGGCTACTGGAAGTTCAATCTGTCCTTACTGGACAGGCGGGACTTCCGGATTTTTAACTTCAAACAAGGAGCTAGTGGGGGGCGGTTATCGGGAATAGGTGGTTCCGAATTAGGGTCCTTCACCACTGATTTCAGCAAACACTTCTTTCGCCTAGATAGAGCTGATAAGGTGAGACGCTTAAAGCTAGTCATTTCCCACGCGGTGGCTGGGGGATCCCCTAGAGATAGCCGTAGCTAAGGAGGCTCTGCAGCGTTTGAATAGCGAACGCTACATGGGCCAGGTAATTAGGCATAGGTTAAATGCAAGATGTCTTCCGAAGCCGTGAATATGGGCGCAGCGCTGCGCAGGGAAGAGGTCCGTCGAGGTGGCGATCGTTATATTCGTGAAGTCAAAACCCCGGAAGGGCGCACCCTTCGGGCCACTGACGACATGTGCGAGGCGTTTCGGCGGCATTTCGAGAGCCGTTTTACCAGGGAGCCTGGTCTTCGTGAGGACGAGTTTCGCAGCTATTTGGCTGACTTTCCTCGGCTTTCGCCGACTGAAGCGGCTAGCTGCGAGGGAGAGGTTACCGAGGGCGAGGTCTACGCGGCTTTGAAGAAGGTCGGCAGAGGCAAGTCGCCCGGTCTGGATGGTCTGCCCTATGAAGTGTACTTGAGGCTGTCGCACATCTTTGTCCCGATTTTGACGGTCGTCTTCAACAACTGGTTCCGGCAGGGGTCCATCCCCGACCGGTTCTCCAGGGGTGTGATCACACTGTTGAAAAAGGGCAAGGGGTGTCGGGGGGAAACTAGACGACTATAGGCCCATAACTCTGCTAAACACAGAGTTAAAGATTTGGGCCAGGATCCTGCAGGAGCGCTTGCAGTCAGTTGCCGAGTCTCTGTTGGGTCCCGAGCAGACCTGTTCTGTGAGGGGTCGAACAATTCAGAGCAACCTGCATTTGATCCGCACGATCATAGAGGGTGTAAAAGACGACGAGTGTGCCGCGCTGATCAATTTGGATCAGTCCAAGGCATTTGATAGGGTTGACCATCGCTACCTTGCTGCTGTCCTGCAGGCCGCCGGATTCGCACCCGACTTCTGCCGCTGGATTAGCCTCCTGTATCGCTCCCCCAGTGCTGTGGTACAGGTGAACGGAAAGCTGTCGGGCGCTTTTGCGCTGTCTAGGTCGGTTCGTCAGGGTTGCCCGCTGTCGCCCCTACTTTACGCTTTGGCGTTGGAGCCTCTCCTTCGCCGGCTGAGGGACAGGGGCGTGCAGGCCGGCCCTATGCGGAATCGCCGTTCCTGGCGGGGCTCGAGCCAGGGTTTCCGCGTACGCCGATGACGTAACTGCTTTCGTGTCGTCCCCGCAGAGGCATCAGGGCAGTACAGAAGGCGCTTGATCGGTACGAAAAGGTGACAGGGGCCAAGATTAACCGCGACAAGTCGTCCGGCTTGCGGTTAGGCGCCTGGAAGGGGGTCGATCTTCCGGGGCCCTTCGGTTGGACGGACGGTCCTGTCCGCATTCTCGGAGTGTGGTTTGGACCCGACCTCCAGCTGGAGAAGAATTGGTCTGAAGTACGAGCAAAGGTCTACGCCGCCGGTCAGACTTGGCGTCGACGGAGGTTGTCCGTGAAGGGCAGGGCGGAGGTGTGTGCTACATACATTTTCCCTCTTGTCCTTTATCGATTGTCCGTACTTCCTCTCTGTGACGACCACAGGACACCGCTCGAGCGCGCGCTAACCTCCATTCTGTGGAGGAGACGCGCGAATCAGGTCGACAGAGAAGTCTGTGCACAACGTCCGTGTCATGGGGGGCTGGGAATGCCACACTTGCTGAGCCACAAACGTGCCTCGAGGTTGGCTTTCCTACGCCGCGCGTTGACAGGTGGAGATCCGATTATTGAGGGGATTGTGAGGGCCGCCTTCCCTCGCCTTACCATCAGTCCCCCAATCTGGCGGGTGGATCGCCGTCGTAAACCCCGGGTTCAATCGGTTTTCTTTCGCGAGTGTCGGTCGGCCTTGTTGGCTGTCCCTTGGTCCAGTGACCTTTCTCGGCCTAGGAAGGTCTTCTATCGTTTGCTAGTGGAGGGGGTCGCGAAGGATCCCCTACGTGAGGATCTCGACATGTCGGAGGATGAGTTTCGCTCTCACTGGTCTTGGGCGCCAGCGGCGGATTACCTCAGTAACCCTGAGTTTTCGCTTACCTGGCGACTGGCTCGGAATCGGCTGCCTCTCAACGACATGGCCTTCATATGGGGCTTGGCGGATTTGCCAGACTGTGAACGGTGTGGCCTTGGTCTAGAGGAAACGGCTTCGCACGCCTTCTTCCATTGCCCCGTGTCCGCCCCTTATGGGACCATGTCGGCGAGCTGACGGCTCGTCTCGCTCCCGAAAAGCTTGTGCCCATGGATCGCGCATACGCGTGTGACAATGTGTCGCCCCCGTATTCCGGGGTGAAACGGATGGTGTTTCTCATGCTGCTAGCCACGGCCCGAATGGTGATATGGACGACGCGACAGGAGGAAGTCTTGCGAGGTAACCGTCTTTCTCATCAGGATCTGATCCGATTCTTTGAGCATCAGCTCAAGATGAAGATCAGAACTGATAGAAAACGCTTGCATTGGACAGTCTTCAGCGAAAGGTGGGTGACTGAGGCGAGCTTGGTTCGTGTGAACGGGGCTAGCCTTGATTTTCTGTTTTAGGTCAAGCCTACGTTACATCGGGGTGGCTTCCTGTGGTGCCCTCCCTTGGTTAGGTTAGACAAGCCTTGGTGTACCTAGTTAATGCGAGTAAGTGTTGTTCCCCCCTGCCCCCGGCCACATCTTTAGTTATGATCCAGCCTGAGATTCCCAACCTCCCCAGTTTGTTTTTGACCCCCCACTTTCTATCTCGACTGGGTCAGCTTTATACTTCCCCATGCCCGTATGATTTTTTTATCACCTTTCCCACTCCCTTAGCGAGAGAGCTGCTTGATTTTGTTCCAATGGGCAGAATACAGTGGTCTCCGTGCATTTTGAGGGTTGGACGGGCCCTACTAACATCAGTTAACGCTTTATTTTCATTTATGTTAATATTTTAGTTTGTTATTGGGTTCATCCCCCCCCCTCTTTTCATTTTTTTTCATCTTAGAATTTTTGTACATATGTGTTAAATCATTATGACATGGGGCGCGTTTTGTAGGTCTCCCTAGAGTGGATGTGGTATTATGGTGCATGGAGGATTGATTGATGACGGACGAGTTCTTATGGTGAATGAGCAAATTGTAATGTCTGAATGGGTCGTGAATCAAATTAGCTAGGTATAAGATAGTTAGTGAAGACCAGCCTTACCCCCTCCCCTTTTTTTTAGGCCTTGTGCCACAATTTTGTATTTTTTATAAAATAAATCTCGCCTGGATCAAAGTCAGACAGTTCGCTGCCTTTGTCATAACTTCCGGTGCTTTGTTCGAGAGAGAGTTACTCTTCGGCGCGATCCTATCCGAATGTCGATCCGCCCTGGAAGGTAAACAAACCCGACCTGCGTCTGCGGGCTTTACACTCTGGGAATTTTTGCCCGATCCGCCTACGGGCTCGATCCGCCCTCAAAGTCTTTCACCTTCCGTGCCTTGTAGGGAGGTTGGTAAATATCAGATCAAATCTGAGTCAGCAGTTCCAGTCCAGGCTCCCATCCAGGCGTCTCGAACAGCTCTGCTTACGGGCATAGGAAACCAGCTTACGTAACGCGTACTCTATACGGTCCATCCAGCTACCTTTCTTTTGCACCAGAGATTATACGCCAAAGATAATCTAAAATGGTGAACCAGTTATCTAGGCTGGACCCAGTCCACCGATTTAAATTGCAGAGATCTTCATCGTTTTTGTTCTTGTGCAATTGGTTCTTAATAAATGCAACCGTTATTGTTCTCAGAACCAACGTCATTCGTCTATCGCTATTGTCTTGGCTGTTCAGACGTCTTCATTCTTTAAAGTCACCAGTTCAGACCTTTCCAGCCCCACCTCAAATACCACGTCGGAAAACAATAATCTTCATAACAAACTTCAAAAAGATGTTCCACAATAATGCTTTTTCCCAGAACCTCTCCAATGCAACAGAATAATCTTGTTTGCTTTCTGAAATAGTAAAATTAATAACAATCTAGGATCTATCGTTAATGAATAACAAATATAATTAAAATAATAATTTCAAACTTTTAAATAATTACAAACCTAATTTATTTTGAATTTTTTTATCAAACTTGATTGGTTCTTTGATTTATACAAAAAACGTCAATATTAAAATCGAGTATTCTTTTAGCACTAGTTAAATGATTTGATAAACAATGTATCGACAAACTTTAAATTTCAACAAACTGACTAAAAAAATAATTAACCATTTTTCTTATCTGAGGCTTATGGACAATTATTAAAACTTTAGCAAAGATGAACAGACTTTTTTTTTAAAAATGTTATTCTAGTGGAATAAGTGAAAATTTGAGGTTTTTCCCTTGAATTCAAAGATGTCGTTTTTGACAACAGAGGCTATTTATAGAAAAAATGCTTCAAAATTTCTCACAAGCAAAAATACTTGTGTTTATGTCCCTATCTATCTATGCTATTTGTTTATTTATCTATCTATCCACACCATAATTTACATATATATATAATAAATATATATATATATATATATATATATATTTTAAAATATATATATGTATTCCTTTTTTTGTATAATGTTGTTAAATATTTGTGAATCACTGATCAGACTTGTTATTACTGTTTGAATATTGAATATATTAAAGATGGCTAATTCATAATACATTTTAAATGAAAGTTTTTAATGAAAGTAATAGAAACAGTATGCCATCCTCAAATTAAAATTTTGAATGCGATATCTACAGACAAAGAAAAATCTAACTGACTTTGATAAAGTCGAAATTGTAAGTTTTAAAAATTCCTCATTTTAAAACGATACGATTTCTTATCCATTTATAAAATGAATATTTTTTTATCTCAATGAGCTGTAAATCTTTTTTTTATCTGCAGTCGATTTTAAAATATGTGAAAAGTTTTGCGATTTACCGTATCGACTTATTTTCAAAAAAATAACGGATAATATAACGCTTAAATTATACGTCTTTAATGAACACAGAGTTCACTTATAACGTTTTAGAAGCTAATTAATAAAAATGAAATTTTATTATTTATTTTGATAATTATTGTTACTTACCAGAAAGTGTCCTCAAATTGGCAGGTCAAGATTTACAGAAACAGAACTTTGTAACAAAAGAAGACAAAATTCGAAGATCTTTTTGCTTTTTCCTTCGATCGAGTTTGCCCCAAGAAAAGCAGTAAAGCCACTAAGACAATGGATTAAAAGAGTTTTTCCTAGGAAGAATTAGAAAACAGAAACAATTTCTATCAAGAGCAAGAACAAAAAAAAAGTAATCAGGAGGAAAGTAAATAGGAATTGGCAAAATGGATTTAAATTTTTGAAGATTAAATTTTTTCCAAAAGCATTGAGCTGAAAGGGAGTTCAAATTAAGAATTGAAAAGAACAGAAACATAGAACTTACGTTTACATGTCGCCATCTCAACTGTAAATTTATGAGACCTTATCTATAGTCCATTGTCACACTGCAGTACATTTTCTAAAAAAAATTTAGGTAAAATAAAGACATTTTGTTTGAAGAATTACAAATTAGGAAAGGCAAATTCAAGTAAATTTACGGCGGTAAAACCGAGATGCCAGATCAGGAATAATAATATTTCAGATTTTTCTTTTTCTTTTTATCTTTATAGGATAAAATTGTCGTTAACAGGAATTAATTAACTGAAAAAAAAAAATGCAAGTTCGAACAAACAAGAGACGCAAAAAGTATTTTGTGAAATTTGAAAAAGAACAAGAATATTTATGCCTGCAAGAAATAAAACAACGATTATATATTTATTTCAAATTTTATTTAAAAAGTAGTCTTATATTTAAAAATTTACACTTTCGATCTCACATTTGTATATAACAAAAATAAGATTGAGACAAATTAATGAATTTATGTACATAGGCAGAAATTATTTCAATAAATGTACATAACTGTCCCATTGAAACATGAAAAGAAAAACTTTCAGGATGTAATAAAAAAACTGTTTTGAAAATGAAGAAATTAATGTACGGTAAAATAAACCATAGCAAATTACTAAATTTCGTCTGGGAAAAAAACTATGTATATTTATCGAAAAATCAAAGGTTTTTTTCTTTTCATCGACAGGTAGATTTTCCCAATGAGTTTTCCTTTTTTCTAATATAGGAAATAAATCTATTTCCAACACTACCTTGAACCAGACTTGAAAATGCTTAGTTCATATATAAACTTTATTTTAGAATGAATTACAAATGAAGTTACAAAAATGAAAAAAAAAAGGGAGGTCAAATGACCCATCATTTAAAAAGGAAAGTGTAAAGGTTGGTTAGAAATTACAATGAAAGGTGATGAAGAATTTGACCAACAATAGAAAAAAAAAGGTATTTATCTTGAGTCTAGATTTTTTCACTAAAAATTGAAATAAAAATTAACAGATTCTGACAACGGAAAAAAGAATTATAAACGTTAAGAAGATATAAAGAGACAAAAAATATTATAGGTTAGACAAAGAGACAGACATACCTTGATGTCTTTTTTTTTTAACAATGCGTTTTGAACAAAATATGAGAAAGAGTGTCAAACAAAAATTCCCCCAAAGAACAGCAAACAGGCGGTCAACAGCGACTTTAACAAATCAACATCAACATCAACAACAGAGAAGATAAAAGAAAAAAGCTAATGATAAAATTAATTTTTTTCAAGTACAGCTTTTAAAAAGGAATTTCCAACTATTTAAATGTCTTTTTTAAACTATAAAATTTGTCTAAATAACAACTAAAGAGAAAAAGAAAGACAATCAAAAGAGAAAATAAAGAGACTTAAATTCCTTTTCAAAAGGATTTGAATTCATGAATAAGAAAAAAGACAATGTTTGAATTTAAACAAGTCCCGTTTGAAACTTTCACATAAATGAAGCTAAAAATGTCCCTTTGCAGCCAGAGAATAAGAGAGAAAGACATAAGACGTCTAAGTCCTGAAAGCCTTCTGCCAAAGTACTTCAGTCGCATGTGACATCTAATCACTTCTGATGTCTACCTTCTACCTGTTGTTCGCTGATCTGAGCTGTTATATATATTTTATTTTTTGGCGTTTCTTTCTTTTTCATATTTTTCTATAACGGAAGTTATGCGTGGAGCCTCCCTGATTTTTGGTATTTCTCAATCACAAGTAGGCTCTGCTCCTACAAACTTTCGTTGTTTTGGCTGGGTTCAGTCTTTTCTTCTTCTTCCTCTTTTCCTTTGAGGTTTGTCTTCTCATTAATTGTGAGAAGTATAGAAAGACAAGAAAGAAAACAAATGTTTGAAAGAGATTGAGAGAGAGAGAGAATAGAAAAACTAAGAGAGAAGGTGTTTTAAAGGAAAAGTACAAATTATTTTATTTCTAATTATTTTTATTTTTATTTATGTATTTTATTTTTATCAAAGACTCACTCATATTTTGCAAGAGAAGTTTTTAATCATCAAAAAATAAAGATATATTTTAGAATGGAAAACAGTATTAATGCAAATAAGTTTAAAGAGAGAGAGAGAGAGAGAGAGAGAGAGAGAAAGAAAGAGATAACAATTTTAAAGGAAAGCGCAATTGCCTTATTCTAATTGGAATTCTTTTTATTTTTGCTTATATATTTTATTTTTATATTTTATTTTTATCGGGACTCACTACAAAACAATTTTTAACAAACCGTCTGGTTTTCTTTTATTTCTCCCAAAAGTATGTGTATAAAACAAAACTATGCTGTTTAATATTTATTTATTCACACTTTTTAATTAATTATGATTTTTACTTATACTACTAACTAATCTTTTAATATATTTTCTGCTTATACGTTATTTTTATGGCTACAACTTATTTGAGTAATGGATTTAATCCATTTTTAAGAGCTTCAAATTTGACTAAGAGTCTACATTCTCACCAAAATATTAGTTCATTATTAATTTTCATAAATTAAATCCAATTTTTTCTCGAGATAATAATTATTCACTTCCTAATTTAACTTAGTTTTTCACGGATGTAGTGTGACTAGGGAAAGAATCGAACTCACTACAATGGGTTTTCATCTACAAGACATGGTTGCCAAGCATTCAGGGGAGATAAGCCATTCATCTGGTTCCCGAATTCATGAGAATTACTTCCTCATTGTTGTTGGCGGTGCATAGTTTCAAAATTGTTGACGGTCATTTTCTAGGCTTTGTTCTTTATCAGTACGTTTATAAAACAAAACAAAGAACAGTTAAAGTTAAGAAGTATCTAATTAGCAATGAGAGATAATGACAAATATAGAATGGTTAACCTACAACCTTAATTATCAGTTTGATGGTGACAGCTTTTGTGTCAACAATCGAAAAAGGGGAGTATAAAGTAAAAAAAAAAAAGAAACGAAAAAAAGTGACTACATTTTGTTTGTGTAATTAATTTAATTATGGAATCCACAACGACGAATCGAAGTTCTTCTAACCAAGTGTCCGAAGGAGAAGAAACTGTTTTCACCAATTTGGACCTGATGTGTTCTGGCTTCGATACTTCTGACCAAAATCTGATTAATGAACTTATAGGCGATTTACCCCCAGGTGGACCTTTGGCCACGTACAGGGAAAGAGCTTCATTTAATTGGAAAAAAATGAAATTCTTTCTTGATGGTGAAGATATAATTCGTTGGAGGGTGTGTATAATAATGTCAGAAAAAAAAAAGGAGAAAAAAAATCTCCAATTTCTTCTTTAAAAGTAACGGTTTTTAAAGGGAAGAAGTGTTTTTAGTTAATGGACTTTTTGTTATTGTTGAAAGATGAATGTACAAAAACAAAATGAAATCAACAACACTATTTCGTTGTCACTAAATTTATTGTTTTTATTTTGAAATAATTAACACTGGGTTTATTTTCTGCTAAATTCAAATTGACATGTTTTTATTGTTTACCTAACTAACATATTTGAATTACGTATAAATGGCTTTTCGTTTGTTTTTTTTTTTTTTAAAGAAGTAACTTGAAGTATATATCCGTATTTAGTCAAAATATAGAAGTACTTTTTATTCAATTTTAGACAGACAAAAAAATTGAATATTTATTTAATTAAATCACCATAAATGTCCATTGCAAAAACAATGATAAATTTGAATTTAAAGATCATGAAAAAAAAATGACTTTGTTTCACGAATATTAAATAAAAACATGATACCTTGCTCCAAGTGTAAAAAATCAATTGTCTTGAACACTGAATTTAAAAACTAAAGTAAAGTGTATTGTAAGTGTAAAAGCTTAGGGACCTTTACTAATTTGGTATAAATTTTCGATTCCTAAGGTAAAATGAATTTTTTAAAATGAAAAAGCATTCTTGAAGATTTCTTGAAAAATATTTAAAAAAAAAAAAAAAAAATTTCTTGTGAGCATTTTTAATTTTTAATTGGTATGTAAATTTACTATTTCCAGTAATTAAATTATTCTGGTTATTTCAAGTAAAATTATAGCTCGGAATCTCAAAAAAAAAAAAATACTTATTAAATTTTAATTTTTAAAAAGTAGTAAAAAAAGGTGATTTACAATCAGATTATACCGCGTGAGTAAACTAGGATTTAATTTTTTTTTTTTTTTTTTTAGAAAAGAGTTTTCAGTTCAAAGTAATCTTTGAGTTTGTTGTCGAAAAGTTCCATAGACAAGAATCGGGGAAAGTCATTATTTATACTTTTTATATTTTTCACGCGATTTACTTCGATTTTGAAAGACTATGATTTTTAATTAAAAACAAAATGACAACTAAAAATATATCATTTTTATTAATAATTCTGTCTTAATGAAAAAACAAAAATAGACATTTTCATAAAAAATAATTCTACTATCGCTCTCTCTCTCTCGTCTTGACTAGCCTTTGAAACACTTGTACTCGTACGATCATCGAAGTTATAGTTAAGCAACACTGGTCAATTTAGGTGGACTACTTGGGAATATCAAGTGCTGTTAAGCTTGGATGTGTGGGTGGTGCAATGGATAACGGCTGGTAAATGGAAATCGGAGAATAAGTTCAATTCAAACTTCGTTCGTTTAAATGTATGAATGTTTTCTATATTAGACATATCCACTGGAAGATTTTAACCAAGACTTACTACAAAAAGATATACCCACAAACATACATGCAAAAAACATAAGTTTCTGTTTAAGTAAGTAGTGTTATAAAAATGAAAATAAATTGGAATATAAAGTTTTTAAAGTTTATATTGACTTACGCGCAACTACACTTAGGAAAGGTATGAATCCACCTCTCTCCCCCCCACCGCTTTTAAATAACCTGCAAAAGGTTGATAAGCTGTAAAAAACAAATCAATCAAGTAGTAGCCTTTTTTGTTGCTGCTATCACTTCTGATGTCTGTTTCGATATCGTGAATAATACCGTTAAATATACAGGTATAACGCCTATTTTCCGGGGTCCTATAATCTGGCACTTCTTTTAATCAGGACAAAATTACTATAAGTTACTTAATTTCACTTTTATTCTCTCATATTTTGGTAATAAGACTTAGTCCAAATTACCAAGTATTAGTAAATTTTAAACTCCAATTTATTTTCATTTTTATAACACTACTTATCATACTTATGTTTGCATGTATGTTTGTGGGTATATCTTTTTGTAGTAAAAGTCTTGGTTAAAATCTTTGAGTGGATATGTCTAATATAGAAACCATTCATACATTTTAAATGGAATTTTTATGGAGAAAAGGAAGCTATCATAAGTTTAATTGTCAGTGAGTCTTTTGAACTCAGTTTTGTTTATCTGTTTGGGTAAAAGGAGTTATTTGATGTAGATTTGTGAACATGAGGTGACATTTTTAAGTTGACTGACTACAACCTGTTTCAAGGTTTTATATTTGTCCATTTTTGAGAGATACAAATTTAAAGGTTTTTGAATTTCCTCAAACCAACAGCAATTAGTTGAAACTTTTTTTTATACCTCATTAACTGTTTTCTATGTCGGCGAATTTTAAATCTTATTTTGTTTTTGGCATCTTTTTCTTGCAGCCCGCATTTTAATATATATTGCTCTTCTATTGGTGTGACTTTCTGACAGGTCTCCGAAATTTTTATATGTTAACTATTTTAATTATCAGATGTTGAGTATTACTCTATACATAACCATTTATTTCATGTTTAAATTTCTAACAGTTCTATGCTTTAAAGATATGATCAGTGGGTTAGAGATGTGTTATTGGATTGCCAAAGACAATATGCCTCAGTTTTGGTGCCAAGAGGACTAGAAAGTCAGGAGTGTACCTATCATAATCTAAACCCAGAAAAAAATTGCAGTTTCAAAAATGATACCTGAATAAAAAACAAAACAAAAATAAAACTGGTCATTCCAACTCAAATCGACCAGTAGCCACAGGTGACCCTCTCAGAAAAATCTGGGAAAATTCATGTGTGTTCCTTGATGAAATTTATTGATAAATCCCAAATATTAGATCTGAATCTTCTAATAGTTTTAAAATCATAGACTTTGAAATTTTCCAGCATTTTTTTTTTTTGTTTTGCTAAAGAAAGCTTTCAAAAACTTCTGACGTTTGTAGCTCCACGCATATTGCATGTACCAATTTGAAACTTGGTGACAATAGTTAAAACTTACTGTAAATTACAAAAATATAAACAGCTTATGTACTTTTATTTTTATAAAAACCTGAAAATGGCCAAAGTGCAAAAACATGTTCAATTGAGAGCTTCTCATTTAAAAAATTATATCAGATACAGCATCTAAATTAGTTTTACTGTCATTTATTCCTGACTTGACTATTTCTATTCAATAACCATATTCA